>JAGXJF010005410.1:0-379856 GCA_019208055.1 Stipa capillata
GATGCGTAAGAGAAAACAAAGGCAATAGCAGTCCATCCTACATACAAAATCCATCTCATACAGACAATCCAAAAGTCACCCGGACTACTGTAAGCGGACAGCAAAGACAAAAATATGTGCGGGCAGTCACCCTTGAAGCGTGGAAATCACGGTGTGAGGCTCCCGGGCTGCGAAGGCGACAGCGCCTCCTCATTCCTCGGGCGGAGCAGCGGAGCAGCGGCGCAGCAGAGAGTGCCCACGTGGGCCCAACCGGACCGCGCGGCGAGTAGCCTCGCGGCGACTCGGCGTGAAGCAGCGGCATCGCCCTTGACCTGCAAAAGGAGAGAGGCGGCAGCCCGGGCAGCAGCAACAGCGCACAGCCCCGGTGACGGCGGCACCGCGAGGCGGCGCAGCAAGGCCAGCCGGCACGGGGACGGGTCCGGCAGAGGGAGGCGCGGTGAGCTTGGGAGCGCGCGAGACTCGGCGCCAGCAGCTCCCCGGCAAACGGCGCGGCGGCGCCTCCCCAGCCGAGCGGAGGAGCGGCGCGGCAGCGGCCCCCGGCCGAGAGGAAGAGCGGCGGCGGTCGGCAGCCTGGGGCAGCAAGGCGGCCGGGAGGCGGCGGCAACCGGGGCGGCCGGCGGCGTGAGCCGGGACAGCGGCAACCGGGGCGTCCGGTGGTGCCAGCCGAGACGGCGGGCGACGAGGGCCCCGAGTGGCAGCGGCCTGACCCCGGTGGCTCCGCGGGCTGGGCCGAGCGGCGGCGGCAGCCTAGCCCCTAGCGGCGGTCTGACCCCAAGCGGCGGCGGCGACCTGACCCCGGGCGGCGGCGAGGGCCACGACGGCGGCGGAGCAGGTGGCAGCGGCGAGCTGAGCGAGGCGACGGGAGGCAGCGCTAGGGCGGCGGGGCTGTGCGGTGGGAGGCCCGACCGGGAGGCGCCCGGGGGAGGGCTTTATAGCCCCGCCCTCCCCGGGTGACCTAATCGGGCACAGGGGCCTGGCCCACAAGGCCCACGAGGGCAATGGCCGGTAAGGGCAGAAAAAAAGAAGAAGGAAAAAAATAAGGAGAGAAGAAAAAAAAAGAAAAAAGAAAAAAGAAAAAAGGAAAAAAAGAAAAAGAAAAAAATCTGGGCACCTTCGAACCCCCCGATGGCTTGACTGAAACTCGATCGCAGAAGACAGGGCCCTAGTGGTCGGTTCGGGCCGTGCATCGACCCCTCAAGAATCGGCGCGCCGCCCCAGGCGCTCGCTAGCCGATCGCCCGAATCGACGAGGGACTACTGTTAGGGAAGGGGTCCCCGCGCTACCTGAGTTCGACGTTTTTCGTACTTAGAGGAGATCAGCGCAACACCAACCTCGTCGCGATGCCAAGACCGCGCGATGCCGACTCCAGCGACAACACCTACCTCGTCGCGATGCCAAGACCGCGCGATGCCGACTCCGCGACAACACCTACCTCGTCGCGCACCCAAGACCGCGCGATGTACCAACCCCGCGGCGGCAACAACGTCCGTGCTGACGGGCGGGACCCACTGGATATTCCCGAAATATTCCCGAAGAAAAGACCTACGCGCCGCCCCAGGCATTAGTACATCCTTAGGGGCATGATTGTGAAGCGGCTGAGGGCATTCTTGTAATCTCCCTAACCCCTCTATTTTCCTATCATAGAGGGACAACACCCTCCCATTTCAAGGTTCAAAATCTGAAATAAGCTTCACTTGCTCCTCTCTCTCTCTAGTTCGTGGCACTTAGTCAGTTCGAGCGTCCCTCAGCGTCGTCCACGCGCGTGCATGACTGCGGTGGTTCTGCGGCGTAATTTCCCGGCAATCTCAGTAGGTCCTGCGAAGCGGTGCGTGGTGCCACAAGTTCATTGTCTAGTCTCGTGCTACGACAACTTCTTTTCTTGAATCCATGCTCGGAGGAGGGAAGGGCAAAGGTATCTAAGTTATCGCATATGTACTTCCGGTAATACTATATGTTATTATATCATATCTCCACTAAGTAAACCGTTTCAATGTATAGCACACTACATTCCGTTCTAATTGCAGTGCAGACAACAGTGAAAGGAACTAACACTTATGGTTTTATGTTTGCCTCCACAGGGAGAAGTGATGAGTTTCATCCCATGAAAGCAAGATATAAAGGTTCGTATTTTTTCATATCTATTCATATATGTCTTGCATGTCAGATAATTTCTCTCTGCTCTCCGTCATGTTGTGAAAGTGAAGGTAGAAGATGAGGGACGCCCACCTGACTGAAGCTTGCTAGCAGCGGATTAGAGGATGTTTGCGTTCTTCATCACACACAGGTCTAATCCCTGAAAGAGCGATTTCTATGGTGAAGTGTAGCAGGAGTAGCTTTGTTTTCAAACTTGACGATTATTTCATAACTTTGTAGTCATGTGATAGTGGTTGTGATTGTGATGTGATTATTCATGCAGTTGCTATTGTGATGTGATTATTGTTGCTGTCAGTGTTCCTATTCTCATGAATCTGTCATTATATATGTGCATCTGTTATTTTTCAGAGGGCATGGCTAACGAAACCTGAGGCTAGCCCGAATGCAGGATATCATGCCTCTGGATACAGACATCAGAGGCGCGGTGGAATAGAAGCCGACTGTGATGCCTTGAATGTACAGTTTAGGGTACAATATCCAAGACGGTTCGATCGAGGCATCCGTCTGTGATGACAGAGGCGGTTGGAACAAGTCGCCGTCTTCACGACGCGTTCGTATAAGGCCCGACTATGATGACCCTAGTTCACAGTCGGGTTTTTAGCAAACGTCTGTAAACTGAGGGTTCATCAGAGACCATCTCACACTGTCGGTTGGGTGAACCGCCTCCAATGATCATTTTCACCCACCTCTAAAGGCATGTTTCGTAGTAGTGCCATCATCTCCTCCATTTCGTCGTCCGCCCCAACCGCTTCGTCTTAGCACGGAGCCTGCCCACTCCAGGTAGGAGCGCAGCCAATAAGGCAGGTGCGACGCCGTGGCGGTAGAGGTGGTGTAATGGTGTCTGTGTAGCACCGTTGTCCGGTTTATCCAAGGATAGAACACATACACACACACGAGAACCGCACGAGGTTTGCTTTTCACTTTTTCGATGCTCATAAACTGCATCGTCCAATGGATCTGTCGCCGTAGACAGACAATGACAAGACATTTCCAAGTCGATGGACAACGCTGTTAGATCGGAGCAGTGACCTGATGGTTCAGCAGGGCTTGCCGGAGCTGAGCCTGATGAGTTGGTTGAGTACGTCGAGATGGAGGACGTCGACGCAGCTGGCAGTAGAGGATGCATGATGTCAAGCGGCGAGGACGACAGCTCTGACGGGATCTGTCGTCGGAGTCGCCACCACAGAGAAGATGGCGGTGATCGAGAAGATCGATCATGACGGCAGCAGCGATCGAGTATCGGGATAGCTTGCATGGAACTAGTAGTCCATGTGAACGGTAATAATGTGTATTTTTCCAGAATAATATATCCGTCTGGACCCGAAAGTTCTCGTTTACCTGAGAATGTATCATATCGAGATCTATGCCAGGTAGGATATCGTTTTTGTTTAATTGCAAAAGATAGAATTGTTCTGTATTAGTAGGATCGAGTCATAGGATCGATTCGTAGGATCAGCACCTGTAAACCGTTATTTTGCAAGTCGCAAGATCTGCACTGTTAGCTTAACTCTTGACTCTGCGCATGCTCAGTATCGAAATGGTCCGGATCGCGATGCTGACAACCTTGTTCCTGCGTTCATAGCTAGACCAAAAGCTTCATTAGGCACATTTTCCTCTATTTCAATGGAGTCGGACCATTTCTTGCAAAATTTCTAGAAGTAATGTAGCCTAAACATATTTACCACAACCATTCCTCTTGGTGGGAGACATGTAGGAACCCTGCCCCCTTTGCTTCATGCACACAAGTACATGCTAAACACAACAGCTCCACTTGACTCTGTCCATTCTAAAATTTCACCTTTTGGTTCACTTTTTATAATTTCTGTCTCCTGTCTCTTCTCTTACAAACTGCACGATTTTGGAATCATTCGAATATATATCCCTTATTCTGGTCTTTGTACAATAGTGAGATGTCTGCCATCTATTCATTTGGGTGTTAGCCATCTATTCATTTGCTATGATGAGTTTTTGCTACTAGGGACGGAGGAGCCATTTATGGTGAGCTGTCCTATCCTGCCTTAATTCGATCACGAGTACCTCCTACCTAAACCTCCTTCCTCTCTAGATCCATAGGCGGAGGCACCATGAGAGTAGCTCAAGAGCTCTCTGTCTCTTGGGACGATCGAGGACGACGAAGCATTACCTGACTCCCTGATGGGCGTGGGCTTTTCATTTGGCAAAGATGTAAATAGGGGTGGCCACGAAAGGTGACCAAACTAAGGGACTAGCAGCTGAGCTCACACCAGACACGACTCAGCGAGCAAGGCACCTGCGCGGTGCAGCAGCGAGGGCCTAGGGGGCGTCGCAAGAGTGCGCAAGGTTGGAAATTCCGATGGCACTAGAGAGGAAGGGCAAGGGTTGCTGAGGCCATGGTAAAAAGAAAGGTATGATGAATCGATGAGATGGAATTTATCGACTCCGATATAATGCCTAATATATGAATTACTTTGATTTTTGCATCATACTTCTTGTTTCCATGCTTTTCACTCCTGCTGCAACCAAATTTATGTCTGTCTGTCGCGCTGTTTGCTATCACGAATGAGAGAGAATGAGAACCGAGAAAATAGTCATTTCATCGTGGTAAGGCTAAAAAAGGATATACACTAGATCAGGATACAAGAAACACTAACATCTATGTCCATTGTATTGTCTATATATCTTATGCTAACACTTAATGACATTTATAAGAGATGACAAGCATCTCTAACTTGTACTTGTCCATGTCTGTCCAAATTGATTACGGGCAAGCCCATATATATCCGTTTCACCATTTGCGTACTTACATAACTCAACCTCACATCATAGGTACACTAGTAACAGTACCATCGGCATCCTTGAGAGAGCTATGTATTCTACGCCACCGATACTATACATCGTGCGATCGTTACAACATATTATACGTGAGCTCTTCTATGAGCGACCTTCATTAGGGTTCCTAAAGACCACAGCTACGGCAGGTTATGGTCTCGCTTGTGGTTAGGGATGGGATTACTGCCCCTCCCTTGGGTAGAAGGGATGCGAGGGAGACAAAGGATGACACCACACAAGCAGCAACGAATGTTATGGTAGGATAGTTGGGGCAGGGAAAAGTCGCTACCGGTTGCAAAACGATGGAAAGGAAATGGAGGGAGACAAAGGAGGTGGCGCTGAGCAAATCGGTGAGACTGGTGGCAACGAATAAAGATGACTAGGAGTAAGTTGACAGAAGAGCGTAGTGAAAAATAGAGAGACTGCAATACAGTCGGAGGAAGAAGACTTCGACGGGCAAACCGCTTGGTACAAGTTGCGGATGTATAGGACCGCGCTGCTCTTAGCCCAGCCTACCGGAGGTCGCCCATCACCGGCCCGGGCCCAGCCCGGCCCGGCCCGTGTGTTTACCGGTCTACCCTGTCCGCACCACCAATGTCTCTCGCTGTCACCCGTTCTCTCTCCTTCTCTTGTTTCTTGTCTTCCAAAGGCCGGACTCGCCTCTCTCTCTCTCTCTGTCTCCGCCTCCACTCCGAACCACCACCACCACCGCGCCGAGACGCGGGGAGCCTCACCGTCTCATACTCCCCGCGGCGTGCTGCTCTGTGCTCCTCGCGCTCTCGACTCCCGCAACCGCCGCTGAATCTCGCGGCTCTCTCTGGGGGAGGCCGAGGCCAGATTTCTGTCGTCCGTTCCGGTGTCGTCGTTTCTCCCCCGCGAGAAGGAGAGAATCGGAGGCCCCGCGTGCTCGGAGCTTGGGAAGGGTCGCGAGGAGGTCGGCGGCGGCGCGCGTGCATGGAGGCCGCTAAGGTTTTTCCTGGCTGCTCTCTCCAATCTTACATTTTGTTCTTGCTTTGCTTAGGCTGCTGTTACTGTTTGGTGGCGCGTCTCGCGTCCTCTGTTGCCGGTGGATGGTTTGGCCTTCCGTGATCACGCCGTCCCAACCGAGACTTTTAGGTTTTGTGTTCGTGCGTGCGTGCGTGCGCGCTCGCGTGTTGGAGCAGGGTCTGGCTTGGATTGGTTTAGCGCGGCCGGTTTCTTGGCTGCGTGGGCTTCGTTTGCTCCATGCCGGGGTTTGCTTCTGGTGTTGTGCGGCGTGTCGCGCAGCGGTGAGTTCGATTGGGTGGGTCGGGATGGTGGTGCTGGACCTGAGATTTCAAGATGCAATTGGTGGAAGATAACTCGGATTTGCTCGGCTTGGTGGCTCAGATTCGTGACTGTAAGCCTGTAGCCTTGTGGCGAGGATTGAGAGTTCTGCAGCGCCTAGGTTGACAATAGGTTGTTGTCATGGTGCACTGCTGATGCCGATAAGTAGCTGATAGTATTTGATATTGAGTGACTCAATCTGCCATGACTGCAGTTTTGTTTATTTTCTGAAAACACTTCACACTTGTAAGTCATGCCCAACGATGGCCCCTCCTCAGCAGTAGTTATACATGATATGCATTGCCTCCATTTGCTGCCTGTGTAGTTTTACTGGGTGCCGTGCAATACGCTGGCACACTAGGTTTTTTAAACTTTTGGAGCTTGAAGGTATTTAAAATGTTTGATGGTTCTTGTTGCCATGGCGTTTGATCTCTATTATCATTGCTGGCATGGCTGGAAATTGTGCCATGAATAAGCTTTGCAAATGCTTTGGCGTACCCTGGGAGAAGTTAACCCCTTTTCTGACAGGTTTTCTCACTCAAAACTTAATGTGAGAGAGATTTCATGAACGTGGGTACTCCTTGGACTTAAGTGGAACAGCGAACGTGGGTTATATTTCTACTTCGGTTGCTCAGCGTGAAGGTAAGTAAACTAGTAATGTTGGCTACTTTAGTGTCGCATACAGTATATATCTCACAAGGTATAACATTGATGCACCCATATGATGATTGTGAGTATATAAGACTTCTAAGAGATGATACCCAGTTCATGTGTTGAACTTCTTTCAAGTAGCTGTTTTTCGCACCAAAGTCTGAAAGAGCTATGTTTAGCGGTGCAACTTTCTGGTTCATACTTGAAAAAAAAGAAGAAAAAGCCAACTTAGTTATTTGCATTGATGATATACATGTTCTTTTATCAATGTGAAATATGTGATCTCTCTTAACGTACTACATTTTTTTGTTCTGATTTTTGTAGATGGAGTCACTTGAACTCAAAGACAATGGTGAACACCAACCATCTTTAGAAGCTTCTTTTGCTTCAGATGTGATATATGATGACGCACCTGTATGTCCATGCATTGGAAGTGAGCACCAGGCAGAAATCCCCAATCTGTCCACAGAGGATGAGCGCCGTCAGCTCATGACCAGCTCACTCGAAAGCAAAGTGCTTGTTATGATTACCCTGTTATGATTGGGTTAGCTATATCAATTATGTGGACACTGCCAAGTGAAGTCAATAAGGAGGAGGAATTACGAAGGGAGCATTCTTCAAATACCCAGACGAGGATAGTCAGGTGACCTCAGTTTGTCCAACCAGCAGTAATACAAGTGATCGTGATTCTGGATATCAGGATCCACATCCATCGGTACCAGTAGATCAGATAGAATCTGGCAATAATCAAGTACATGATGAAAAATTGGCTCCATCTTCCACTCAAGAAGGCCTCAACTTTGATAATAAGCCAATGATGCAGCAAGGGGAAATCGAGCAGTTTACTCTGCTGCCTGGTTCATCCACTTCCCTTTGGAGTGGTCCTGAGGCAGAATGTTTTCTTCTCGGGCTCTACATTTTTGGCAAAAATCTAAGTCTGTTGAGCAGGTTCTTGGTAATAAAGACTGTTGGGGATGTGCTTTCCTACTACTATGGAAAGTTCTACAAAAAGAGATATGCATAATAAAAGGTGGTCGGACTGCAGAAAAGCAAGAAGTAGGAGATGCATTCTTGGGGAAACGCATTTTACAGGTTGGCGACAGCAGGAGATTATATCTCGTCTGAAATCTAAAATCCTCAAAGAAGCTCACGATTCGTTGGTCGAGGTACATGCAACTTGCAACTATATGCTATATCAAGAATTTTGATCTCTTTTGCCTTCAGTTGTAGTTTGCTGATTAATTATTGAAATGGCTCAATGTGAAATTATCCACATGATCAGCTGAGGTTCTGTTAGTCTGACCCTCAGTTTCAACACTTATTTTTGTATACTACTAGCACTAACCGTGCTTTTCCATGGCGAGGTTTGTGCGAAGTCCAATTGATGTGTTATGAAGTGTACTGTTGAAATTTGATAGTTTGATGACATTACATCTTTTAAGCAATTTTAAGTTGGCAAACCATGGGTGCCTTATTGAAGTCCATTTGATGTATCCTTAACTGAAATGTGCATGATTTTATAGTGTTGTGCTACTGCTAGGTCTATCCACATTTCACACGTTATTTTTCACTATTGAAACATGACCAACACTGCTCTCTCTCTCTCTCTCTCTCTCTCTCTCTGGGTAAAATCATTGCGTGGAACCATAGTACACTGACTGGTTGTCGATCAGCTGTGGTGTTTGGTTCATCGATTTAGTGGTCCAACCGCTGATCAGATTCAACAATAGCCCTATATTCAATAATATGATATTAGTTGTATGATGGACACAACCTGTTGGTGTATTAGAGTCTAGTAAGAAATCATGTAAGGGTCTATTTGCAACTTAAAGCATTATAATTAAAGGGTATGGGGTCCTGAGGATGAGGGACACACAGTTATTCCCCCTAATTTCATCGACATGTTATTAGAGTCAAATCCTTAACTCAAACTCATGGTTGCAACCCAATTCTCCTCAGTACCATCTCCACGTCATCGTCACCGAAGTTGTTGGTGACCATGACCGTGGATGAGCCTTCACTCCACTTCTTTGGTAGGTCGTCACTGTGGCTGAGGGCAGGGGGCAGCCACTGCCGTCGTGTCACTGGTTGCCGCAACAGCCATGTCGTGGGCAGCCGCAGCCAGTCACAGCCACTCTGTTGGGCCTGGTCGCTGCTTGTTGCTGCCTCTGTGTATGCAAGTATTGGCTGCTGATTGGAATGGTTGGGCTAGCTGTCATGTGTGCGAGTATTTGCCTGGCTGCAATTTTTTGCTTCTCTCGGTTGCTGTAGAAGAGTTGTTGCTCGTCATTCTTTATGTGTGTGATTGCATGCGAGTCTTTGAAGGGAACCGAGCCATTGAAGCAACCAGTTCTGTTCTTTTTGCAGTTCAACTGACTGTGCAGTCCGGTTTTTTAAATCACTCTGGTTCGAGCTCTTGTATTCACCTTTATAGGATGTATAAAATTTCCTGTTATATGACATCCTCGACATCGCTATGGTTCACTATAGCAACCACTTGCCTTGTTCCACCAGGCTCGATTTTCTCCAATATTTGTCAGCTGAGTTTCATTTAGTGCTCCACTGCTCTTTTATATCAGTATATCTTACTGTTGTGCATTTTATATAGGTTTTCAGTTATGAATACGAACCTTAAACCTGAAAACCGAAGCCATTGCAGGTGCACTGCATTTCGCTATTGTGATTTTCTGTGCTTTGATCTAGTTTTTGTTAGAAGTTCTTGGCATTGTTTAAGCTATTGCTCCAGGATAAATGCACGTGTCAAATTTGTGATGATCCAAGGACATTACTTTCCTAGTTTAATTTCATTGAAGAATCACTAAGTTTCATACATCATAACTCATGGATGCCATTTTTCTTAGTGTTTTCAAAATTAAAAAAAGGATGTTTTCTATCATCCATTGCCATATGAATTGCATGCTTTCACATGTTGCAGATTTTCAAATCTTTCAGCGACGGACAAACATCTTTAGAGGATTTTGTCTTTGCTCTGAAGTCCATTGTTGGAATGGAAGCTTTTGTGGAGGCTGTTGGAATTGGTAAAGGGAAGCATGATTTGACTGGATTTGTTCTGGATCCATCTAAACCAAACCAAGTTCTTTCTGTTCACCCCGACATGCCTGCAGGCAAAGATTGTTCCTCGCTTGCTTCGGAAGATATAATCAAGTTCTTAACAGGTGATTTCAGAAGAAGCAAGACAAGATCAAATGATCTTTTCTGGGAAGCTGTCTGGCCTCGTTTGCTTGCAAGAGGTTGGCATTCAGAGCAGCCAAAAGATGTCAGCACAACTAAGAATTGCCTTGTGTTTCTTGTGCCGGGTATCAAAAAATTCTCAAGAACTAACTCACGAAAGGCACTCATATTTTGATTCTGTCAGCGATGTCCTCAAACGAGTGGCAGCGGAACCTTTTCTTCTTGAGCTAGAGGTTGATGGGATGGACAATGGTGTTACTTCTGAGAAAAATGGTTGTGCCACAGACATGAAACTGAACCATGATGGTCCTTTGGATGGTTACCAGGAGCTTCCAAAGTTCACAATAATCGATACTACCTTGGTCCAAGGGGAAGAGCCCTTCAAATGAGGGAGCTGAGGAAATTACCTGCTGATGCAAATGTTCCTCTTGGTCCTTCACATCACTCGAACAATATTGTGAGTGCCAGTTCCTCAGAGGAGCAAGATGTGGATGATAGATTATCAGATGACAAGGAAGATTGCGGACGAGTTACAACTGATGTGAATGACATTGAAATGGTTTCAGCGTGCAATGCAGGCAAAGAAAACCAAGTGGACTCGTTGCAAAACGTGGTCACTGCATCATGCTCAGGTTTTCCAGTCAATGGCCATTCTTCTAATTGTAGTGGTATCAAAATTGATTTGACAAGCTTCTTTGGCCTCAAAACAAAAAACTGAAAGGCGCAAGTATTTATCCCCTGTGTCAAAGCGCAGAAGATTATCTAGCTGTAGCAATGATCAGATCAGTCGGCGTGGCTTTTCTTTCTCCAAAAGTGATGGTTTAGAGAGAGAGGAAAATCAAGCCGCTGTCGACTTCATCAAAAACTAACTGTTGTTGATGCTGGTAATTTTCAGACCCAAAACAATTGCTAGATGTTCCACAAAGGCGAAGCCATGCGAGCAGGTAATGGATGCATCAAACTCTCTTACCAATCATGGGTCAAATGAGAAGACGAATGTGGCAAACTTACAAGAGGACAAGTCATTTGAGTGTAAGGTCGACGCAGTACCTGAAGTTTATTCAAATATCACCATCACTGAGACAAAAATTGCCAAAGAAGTGGCTGACGCTAGTAGTTTGGTTGGTCAGATTAAACTGGAGACCCCACTGGATGATATGACAAGCACAAGCATACGCGCTACCTCATCGGACGATCACGGTTACATGAAGGCTGAGGAAGCTCCCTCCATTTCGAATAGCTATATGGTCCGTGATGTTTCAGAAGCAACAAGAGGACCTGCTAGCCCACAGCTTGATCTAACTCACAGGTGAATTCTCGGAGGCATGGTACCAGAAACAGACCTCCCACAGCAAAAGCTCTGGAAGCAGTTGCTTTTGGGCTTCTTGGAGGAAAGCGCAAGGGTGAACCCAAAAGCCCTGGGACAAACAGGCCTCCCCAGCGACCTCGCAAATCCACTAAAGACTCGGTTTCCACGCCTACCAGTAGTGACACAGACAAGTCCAGCATGGAGACTGATGCACAACGATGAGCGGATCGTTATGCATTTGTTGGTGTAAACAACAGCACCATATCGACATTGTGGATGATCGATATCAAGTGAGAATATAAGATTTTCAACTTCAACTAGAGTTGTCTGGGGCGATCTTCCCTTCTGAGGCACCTTGCCACTGCTTAATATTTACAATCATGCGCTGGAAGCGATGATTTCACAGATGTAATGGTGAGCTGGTCGTGTATCGTGCAAGGTTCACCCTTGGTTTCTGTTTAGCTTATAGAGTTGTATGCTTGTCAAGGCTTGCAAAACGCAACTTGTACTGAAGAGGAAAGAGTTGATAACCATATTAGCCAATTCATTATGTGCTTAACAGGATTAATATATTTTTAGATCCAAAACTTAATCTTTTTGTGCAATGATTAATCTTCCAAGGGAAAAGAGACCTGTTTCTATCAATGCCTTGAATGGCAAAGCTCACTTCCTCTATTCTGAAATGGAGGAAGTACGATCCGGCATGTCAGCGCAGGTGGAAAAGATTCCAACCAATTGCCAATCATGCCACACACACAAACACTAGAGCGGGGTATTCTGTAGCCCCAATGCACATACCACCACTTGCCAAGCAAATCTAGTATAGCACCATACGTTTCTGATGGCCAGAAATATATCACAACACAGAATCTCCGGCGGAGTAGGGGTGATATCGTAAAAATAGCACCGATTAAAGAGAAGCTTATCTAACACTATCTAAGATTTTTTGGACATATCTAATAGAGACCTCTAAAAATACTGGCACATAGCAATATTCTAAAGTTTATCAATAATACTAGGAGGGATAGAGAATGACCAAGCTGACATAGAAGGAGGCAAAGATTAGAATGTATCTAAGATTTGGCTCTGAATAAGACCGCGTGAAAATTAGTGATCCACATGCCCAAACCATAATATATTTTTAAGCTTTTTTTTTCTTCACCTTTAGCTCGTGCAACTTCTATTTAGTTTCATCTTTCATCTCTAGCCTATTCCAACTTACTTGGGATAAAAGACTTTATTGTTATTGTTGTTGTACTGAATCTCCGGCGGCAGAACCATCATTTCATATAAGATATTTCGCCTTTTCTTTCAACAACCAAGGGGAAAAGTTCCATAGGTAAAGGAGGTTTACCCATTTTACACTCAATAGGAGTTTTTAAGTAACCACATCTCAATCAGCGAGGTTGCTCTCTCCATTATTCTAATGTTATCTGGGTATCTCAGAACAGAATATGTACACGAGCTGTCCTAGTCTACTGTATCAGCAGAAAAATGCAGTTGATGTATGTCAGAAAAATTAGCAAAAATATCATCCTAGCTGACCAAGCCAGCACGGCTGCACAGGATATGCGCCCCTCAGACTACTGTTTTTTCTGAATTTGTTGGCCCAATCTTAGCTGTACGCTGACTTGACTTATGCTGGCATCAGCCTTCAGTATCTCCTCCTCAGCTTGTTTTGCAATGTCCATTGCATCCCTTGCAAGTTTAGTAATTGGAGATGAACACAGGGTTAGAAGCATGTATACTGCAGCTTAGGGCTGGAAGGTAAGGATTAATTACCGAATCAAAATTTCTGGAGACATTGAAACTTGGACCTGAAGCAACACTCGTCCTTGCAAGTAATGCAGCACTTAGGTGTTCAAGGGACATTTTCGGCATCAAATCATGGTTTTGAGTATGAGTTCTCATTTTGGGGGTATAAGAAGCCGTCCTAAACAGAAAAAAAAATCCAGTTGTTAATAAATTGGCAGTCGCAATGAAGTGTAATCAGTGAAACAAAACTTCAGAGCATTTACATATTTTCAAGTCGCAGTGGTATAGTTCTACGCTCATCACTTTGCTCAATCTTTGCAGCTTCTACATTCCTATTAACTTCACATGGAGCTAATAACTGTCAAGATCATGTTGAAAGAAACGATTTACCTTCAAAAAAACGAGAGAAAATTATATCACAATGGCCTCTGCACTTTGTTGCCGTGGAAGAGCGTCTGAATTTCTTCTCTCTGAGTTCTCCAAAATCCTTTTCTGGTCCATGTGGGTGCCCACCGAATATGAGGGATCTGCAATTTGTATACTTCAGAAATGTTCCAGTTGCGAGTTTCACACAGCTGTATAATTAACCACCAGGATACAATTGCAGGCTTGCAATATTAAACCCAATGCTGTCTAACAACTTTGAGAACAGTAGCAATGAACGCCAGAAGCTATAGATTGGATGGAAACATGGACATGCTGCCATAAATACATGGTAGTTGATTACCATAAGTTTTGAAAGAATTCAAAAGGTAGATGGTGTCAACTATGATGCATGCAAAGAACATGATTAAGTGCAAATACAATAGTTTTGTGATTGGTCAGTTCCACGTGACAGAGTATAGAGTGCATTCAGTTTTAATGGTTGCAAACTACCTATGTGTATGAAAACCTCAGCAACTTGATTATGCGCCTTCTGTATATGATGACGGACAGTTTCCCCAATATCATGTGCTGCACTGACACTCAAAAAAGGATATTACCTGTAATACGATAAATATCATGATCAGCTTAAAGAAGGCTACCAAAATTTATCTGCCTCTAGTATCGTGCACCGAAGTGCCCTCTGCAAAATCTTCATGGTTCTAGTATTGAAACCAAATCTCACAGAAACAAAATAAACCATACTGCTGTGTACCTCAATATGGACATCGAGATATAAGGAGGTCCCAGCTTTCCTTCCCCTCAACCGATGGCACCCCTAGCATTATGTCAAGAACTTCCAATGTTATGGACTTAAGCGTTTCAAATATACAAAAGCACAATGATGTAAAAATAAATGAACTTCAGCGAGTAGCCAATATTCTACCTTTACACCATCAACCTTCAAAATCGTTTGCTTGATTGGTTCTAGAAGCGCCGGATTCACAGCTGCATCAACAAGTTCCAATATACTGCAAGTTAAATCAGAAGAATCATCAACATCAAGCAGCAACACGAAAACTGAAAGGGTGGGACTTCATGCATACTGAACTGCAGAAGACTATATTATGTTTAGTTATGAAAACTTCTTACTTATTTGACTTCGTGCAATCAACTTCATATCAGGTCAAGTACACCAGAAAACAATGATCCTAGTAATATTATGACAGAAGAAATGAGCACACAGCATTACTTCATAGTTCATATAATTTTCCTTCTGTGGGACTTTAGAAAGCTACCACTTGATTAGGATATTTCTGGAGGTACGGAGGATAAAACACTAAACATGGACTAACAGATGTAAATTATCTATTATTACTGGGATAAGCATCAGTTTAATAATTAAAGAAATATCCTTTGAGAAGAAAATCAGCTTGATCAGAGAGTGGTAGACAACAATCTCATTAAACTATACTACGACCAAGTTCAAATGAAGATCCAGCTTTAAGAATCATGCCTCCTCTAATGCGGATATTTCATTTCTGACTTTTCCTGACACACCTATCACCAGTGTCTTACCCTCGTCCACCCATCCCACTATGCCTGCACGTACTCCTGTTGTGGACATCACGCCGCCGTCACCACCTCGTTCGTCTCCGGAGGCTCCCCCGGTGGTTCCTCCTTGCATTATTCTCTCCTTACCTTTCCACTACACTCGTCATCCGCGTGTTGCAGATCCTGATGAGTCGCTTTCTCCTGGCATCTCCTCCTCTCCTGATGAGTCATCTTCCCCTGATGAGCCGTCTTCCAAGACCGGTTTGTCTCTTTCTAATGGTGATGCATCGCCTCCTCCTACCTATGGTTTGCGCGCCCGTCCGCGTCCGGCTGTTGATCGCTATGGTTTTTCTGGCGCTGCTCTTCTTGAGCCGACTTCTTATCGTCATGCTGTTGTTCATCCAGAATGGCAGCTTGCGATGGCAGAGGAGCTTGCTGCTTTTGAGCGCACTGGCACGTGGGATCTTGTTTCCCTTCCTCCCCGTGTTCGTCCCATCACTTGTAAGTGGGTCTACAAGGTTAAGACTCGCTCTGATGGTTCTCTTGAGCGCTACAAGGCTCGTCTTGTGGCCCGTGGCTTTCAGCAGGAGTATAGTCGTGACTATGACGAGACGTTTGCTCCTGTGGCCCACATACCACTGTTCGCACCCTTCTTGCTGCGGCTTCTGTTCGCCACTGGTCTGTCTCTCAACTTGATGTTAAGGTCTACATGCAGCCACCACCTGGGTATTCTGTTCCTGACGGCATGGTATGCCGTCTTTGTCGCTCTCTTTATGGCCTTAAGCAAGCCCCTCGTGTCTGGTTTGGGCGTTTTGCCTCCGTGGTCACTGCTGCTAGTTTCTCGGCCAGTGATCATGATCCCGCGCTCTTTGTCCACCTTTCGTCCTGTGGACGGACTCTTCTTCTTCTATATGTCGATGACATGATCATCACTAGCGATGACTCTGAGTACATTGCCTTCGTGAAGGCTCGTCTTAGTGAGCAGTTTCTTATGTCTGATCTTGGTCCTCTTCGCTACTTTCTTGGCATTGAGGTTTCTTCTACCTCTGATGGTTTCTTTATATCCCAAGAAAAGTACATTCATGATCTTCTTGCTCGTGCTGCTCTTACTGATGAGCGCACTGTTGAGACTCCAATGGAGCTCAATGTCCACCTCCGAGCTTCTGATGGTGAGCCTCTATCTGATCCGACACGCTATCGTCATCTTGTTGGGAGTTTTGTCTATCTAGCTGTCACTCGTCCGGATATCTCATATCCCGTTCACCTTCTGAGTCAGTTCGTCTCTGCTCCCACTTCGGTTCACTACAGTCACCTCCTTCGTGTTCTACGATATCTTCGTGGGACTATCTCTTGCCGTCTTTTCTTTCCGCGCTCCAGCTCGTTACAGTTTCAGGCCTTCTCGGATACTACCTGGGCTAGTGATCCTTCGGATCGCCGGTCGCTTTCTGCTTATTGTGTTTTTCTTGGTGGTTCTCTCATTGCCTGGAAGACAAAGAAACTGACTGCAGTTTCCCGTTCGAGTGCCGAGGTTGAGTTGCGCGCTATGGCTCTTTTGACAGCAGAGGTGACTTGGCTACGGTGGTTGCTTGAGGATTTTGGTGTTTCTGTCACTACACCCACTCCTCTCTTGTCAGACAGTACAGGTGCTATTAGCATTGCGCGTGACCCTGTGAAGCATGAGCTCACCAAGCATATTGGTGTCGATGCTTCCTTTGTGCACTCTCATGTGCAGGATCAGGTGATTGCTCTCCAGTATGTGCCGTCCGAGTTACAGTTAGCGGATTTCTTCACGAAGGCACAGACTCGAGCACAGCACGGCTTCTATCTCTCCAAACTCAGTGTTGTTGATCCACCATGAGTTTGAGGGGGGGGTGTTACAGATATAGTAGGATTGGCTTACCTGTTGTATTCGTATTGGCATAGGACTCTATACTTGCCTTGTATTCCAAGTCATCTTGTACTATATATATGCCTATTGGGCTGTGCAATAGATCCAAGTTGCTATTTCCCTAACACGTACGATGGTGCCATGCATTAGCTTTCATCAGCCAGTCCCTTCCTTTTCCCCAGCCCTTTTTGTAGTCCAATAGAGCCTGTAATTTCAGTAAAGTAAAACTTGATAACACTTTAACAATCTTGTTATGAGAATTATCTGTACAAGCAATCAACTAAAACAAAGAATTATAAGGGAATCCTGATATGGACATAAAATTTGCTAAAAAGTTGTCATTAACAGAGAACAACAACAATATATCGGGATATCTGGTGTGTTTAAGCCGTGCACACATAGTAATGTAGATGAGTAAATTTCAAGCTACATATCTTCTATCAACGAAGTTAGCAGACAACACTTCTGGCTAGAAAATAAGAGCAACATGTTACATGAGACTTCAAACCTAACAGGA
This sequence comes from Stipa capillata, assembly GCA_019208055.1. Lineage (NCBI taxonomy): Eukaryota > Viridiplantae > Streptophyta > Magnoliopsida > Poales > Poaceae > Stipa > Stipa capillata. The sequence goes on from JAGXJF010005410.1 coordinate 17,497, forward strand.
ACGGAACTTAAGCAATTGTCCTTGTTATACTCATGGTATAGAAAATTCTGTCAAGAAAATTATTAGTGAACAGCGTTTCTTGCTGCAAACCATAAGCATAGTAATACATTATATAGGACTAGTGAATCTACGGAAAACCAAATCCATTAGGCAATTTTCCATAACATTACCCACGTACCCTTCTTTGATAGATATTGCTAAGGTTGTCACACTCAACGTGAGGACTGGATGTTCCAAATCTACTCCATGATTATGGCCACCACTACCATGGTTGTGATGGATTTGCGATGTGCTGCCAATTATATCTGGAGCAGACGACATAACTCCCTGAAACAAACACTTGAACACATGAATTCCATATATAATCATGTCCTAGCGAAGTACCAGACATCAGGAACCATCCACCGATTGTCAAAACAAGAAACTGTACCAACCAAAGAATGATATCACTCAAATACATAAATTTTGTATGATTGTTTTAGTGAGGAGTAATAGACCTGAAGAACTTCAAAAGAATGCCAGGCAATCCCACCTGCAGTAACCAACATACTCGAAATTCCAAGAGCTCCTAGACTCTCAAACTTTCCATGACCTGGAATGGAAACAAAATGAGAGGTAAAACCTTCAATGTTTTGTGGACACAAGCAAAGAACGTGATACATCAATCCAAGTATTGAGGTTGTTCTATCTATTCTCTACTACAATGGGAAGGCATTCAAGTAAAAATTAGAAGCAGAGAAGAATGCACATTCCTAGTCATTATTTTTTCTGGCATCTAGTATTCACATCGAACATGCATATAGCTGCAATGATTTAGTATTTTGAAGATATATAGCTGCAATGATGCACAGGCAGAAGAGCCTTCATGTTACATATGAAGATCGCAATTCTAGTCCGACCAGTTACAGTTATTTGTAAAATCAGGAGGTAAGTAATACTCAGATCATGAACATATTCTGAGCTCTGAGGTAAGTAAACACCTATGTCAACAAAGGAAGTGCAATTATCATGTAATCAAATCGTTAGTCAGTTAATGTCAGGAAACTGATTACGAGATTCCATCAGTAGGCGGACCAAAATGCTTCTCATAAAAAAGCATGACATCTACCTTATATTACCATCCTTTCATAGCCAATTGACGACATACTGATGACGAATCGCGAGAAGAGAGAGATTTGGAACTGACCATACGGACGATCCTTGTCTTTGGGAGCCTTGGCCGCCTTGAACGACAGCAGAGCCACCCCGCTCAGCACCTACACAGCTCAAAAATCCCGCACAATTAGCAACAAATCAAGCAAATCGCTTCACACTTGTTCTCGAGACGTACAATGTCAGAGCGGGAGTGGGCGGCGTCGGCGGTGATGGCCGTGCTGCCGGAGAGGTAGCCGGTGAAGGCCTTCCCTACTGTGAGGACGACGTCGGCGGCGAGGCCCAGCCGGAAGATCTTCTCCGACGCCTCGCCTCCCCCCCTCGCTGTGGTGGTGCGGGTGGCCCCCGTGGCCGCGGGAGAGGACGAGCCAGTGGCCGCCACTTGGCCCACCTGGCGAGGCGAGAGGAGCGAGCAGGCGGTGGGCGGAGGCGGGGGAGGGGTGTGGCCTCCCGCGGGAGGAGGCGGCACGGGCGACGCCGCCGGCAAGGTGGGCGAAGCGGAAGCCCATTCGGCGGAGCGCAAGGGTTGTTATGGTTTTCCGGATTCTTCGGGGTGGCGTGACGAGCGGAGCACATGCTGCCGGTTGGGCACTCGCCTCCCGGCCCCAGCTTCGCCGGTAACTGCCACCTGGATATATTTTTCCGCTCTTTTCTTCTTGAATTTCCTGGAAATTTTATGCCATGTTATTTAAGACTAATCATACAACCTTTATTTATCATACAATGGTTATATGCACTATAATTGGAAGCAAAAAATCAGGTGGTTCTGGGTCCGCATGATCAGATCCTCGAGGCTCTGCCATCTTAGCAAGTTCATGGGTAGCACGATTCGCTTCCCGTGGACAGTGAAGACAGTAATTGAACGTCATAATCAGCTCAAGGCATTCATCAAGATATACACGTTGCCAGCAGATTATCAAAGGAACCTGATCTTTTGAAGAATTGCACTTTAACTAGAGCAAAACAGAGCCAATCTCCAGATTGTTCGAGCGATATTCAATTCAACTTGTCGACAATAAAGTCCACTTCTCCCTTCGATGGCCGAACAGCAATTATATCATATTCTAGTCTCGGACAAAATGGTGGTACAGTAAACCTCGTTCGAATACTTTACTGTTCCACATATTATTTTGTTTACATAAGCCCAGCCGTTAGTCCTAACTCACAATATACAGGTGACGTCAATGCTATCTGACATGAGTTAAAATGTGTCAATGTGCTCCTTTCATATGACACCATATAATACATGTACAATTCGCTATACCTACTTCACATGGGTTCCACTCCAGAACGCCCCATCAGAATCCCCACGAAGGCTTGTACAATCTCAAGTGCAAGATACCTTCTGCTGTTTATTAACTCTAGCCAAGTTTTCTGAAACCGCTCGAGTTAGGTTCTCATCCTCAAATCTGACGTCTAGATTAAACCTGAGAATGCACAGCATACTGATTATGAGTCACATGAATCAACTGAAGTTTTATGCGATACAATTTGTAAGATTCATGAATAATAAAATGATAATGCTCGAGAGATAATTCTACGTGGCAGACAATGTATGACAGTGCAAGAACAGGCATAAGTAAATGTATCTTGCACCTACTTGGGATCAAGGGTTATCCTCTGAATTTCTCTGACAGCAGAACTTGCTGCGTATAAAGAAATCTTTCCAACCTGTATGGATGATAGCAAAACTTATAAGGCTCTCTTTTTTGGCTAAAAATGGTAAATAGGGGTAGCCATGAAGTAACTGATCATCAGTTCAGTTGTGAGGTACCTCAAGCATCTTCAGTTTTGCATCATGATGATTTGGCAGGCAGCGAATCTCTTGGGCCATTCGAGCTGACTCCCGCAAACTCTCCGGTGACAAAAAATCAAGAGCCAATTGAACCGTAGACTGAACCATTTATAACAGAACAGAAGACAATGTAAACTATATTTGCAGATAGTGAGCCAGTTAAAACAATCACGGAAGCATAGAAGATAATATATCAGTTCAGCAAATCATCCAAAGCAGTCAGATTCAGTACAGCAGTCCTAGATATTACAAAATCACTAGAAGCATACCTGGAGATTTTTCACTTGGAAAGCACAGCCAGCTGGAATAAAAACAGCCTCACCAATATGTTGTTGAAATGTCCAAGGTTCAATTCCTGTAAGAACATCCAAATGGAAGTGCCATAAGGCAAATTAAAATTAAAACACATGAACAAGATGTAGCTAAATTTCATTAGTCTGACACTCCTAGGCATGCTTCACCAAAAGCATGTAGAATCAAAGCATCAGGTTGGGACTCTCCAAGAAGCAAATCCTAGCAAGCAGACATTTGGTTGCTCTCTTCGAGCAATGAATTGGTAGAGTTTCTTTTATTGATTCAGTGGATATTTGGACAGCACATCATCTGCTTGCTGTGATATTGCAACAAACAATTATGAAGGCCCTAATCTGAGAAGTTGGCAAGTACATGAAACAAGATGCTATGCTGCATCAGTAACAGCAAGTCCGCAACTAATACATCTGCAAACTTAAAAGTGAGAATTATAATTATCTCTTGTACTTACCATATTGATCCTTTAATACCCTTTTATGATTCTTGTTGAAATATACAGCTTGATCATAAATAGGATGCTTAACCTGCAACAAAAATGATATCCTGAAACAGCTTCGACAAGGATATTTACAAATTTTGACAAAGAGCAGCGAGAAGTCATTACAGAGAGCACTGCCTGACTACAAGCTGTAAGTTCTTCCCAGTTAGCAGCTAAATATTCATTCAGCTTTGGAAGATCCTGCCTGCGGAACACATCCCAAAGGGCACCAGGCTGAGATCTTTCTGAATCATTAGTTTTTGGTTCCTCTGAATGTGATGAACTAGAAAACTCAGCGGAAGAGCCTTCAGAACCACTGTAAACTGTAGCACCTAAAACCTTCTCTTGTAATCTCAATGTTGAAGCATGCCCTATTTCATAAGACTTAGAAAACGTGTGTTCAGGTGATCCTTCCCCCATACCTAGATTCAAGTTTTGAACAGGTGTATGAGCATTTACATGCACTGTCATGCCATTAGCAATCCTTTCAGACCGCTCAGTTTGTAGCCTCTTGGGACATGGGTCATGCACTTCAGCTGTATGCATTAACATATGGACCTACATGCGGAAACAGATAGCATTAGCCACCTGGTGTTTTCATGTTATTTTAGTTTATTCACTTAGCAAGTTGCCAGGGAACAGATGAAAAACTCAAGCTGTGCTATAAACCAACATTCCTTGGTAAAATAAATGCTCGATTTCAATGAAACGACTAAAGTGTAAATATAGCAAAAAGCGAACTTACCACATCACCCATCTTAATCATCAGATTTGTCACTGAATCACCTTTACCAAGTTCTTGCTGCCTTCCATATGCAACAAGCAGCTTCAGGCCTGCTTCAGGCTGTAGAGCATTTTGGGGTAACTTAGCAGCAAGATTAAGGAAACCCCATTTAGAATGAATAAAATCAACTAACGGGAAATTGACAATAAATTCTGGCCGTTGGCACAACAGAAACTCCTCTAGTACACTGGCCGGGGGCCACTCTTTCAATTTCAACATTGTTAATTTGCCATCTTCTCTCTTGTGACCATCTGAATAACCTTTTATAAATTGGTTGAGCTCGATATCCACCTGAACAAATTTTGCAATGCAGGATATATTTTTAGGGATAGCCATAGTACAAACATTTAGTAGCTACAAAAGGTCAAACACTTAGTAGCTACAAAAAGTCTTTCAGTTGTCTACTTCCCTATTTTTTATTCCACTTCTCCACTCACAATTGTAGGATGGAGTGATGATGGTTGAATAGTTTTAGTACAAACACAACAAATTGTCGCCAGGTTTTTGGCACAAACACAAAAAGTTATGCTTCTTGGTCATAATTTCAAACTCAAAACAGACCAGCATTGGCAATAAGAGTAATAGCATGGCCTTTTGGAATCTAGACAGAAGTCACAATCAGAAAGAAAACTTTGAGAAAATGTAGTAACTAACACTCCCTCCCTACCTCTGATTGGTTTGAGCAGTCCACAGCTTTGACTATGACATCTTCATCCATTTTTTCATCCATGATCTCCTGGATCCCTCGCCAGATACTTAATGGGTCCCAGCTTGATGATAAAGAAGGCTCAAATGCATTCCTGATAATTACAGGCTCCCCCTTTATCCAGTGTTTACGAAAATGAACAATGCCTTCATATTTTAAGTCCTCCAATATAGGAGAATAAACATGGTTCCCATCAATACCACTGTTTGCACATTTTGAGAGATCAAAGTCACGGTGACCAGGTAAATCTAATCTTCCAACATTGCACGACGAACATCCATTCTCCAGATCATGTGCTTTGCAACCGTTAACCATTTCTTCAGAACTCTTTACAAGCTTACCGATCCAGTTTATTTTGAATATCCGCCTTAACACTAACTTTGAGGAGCCACAACCACCAGCCTCATGAGGCCCACAAGTGATGCTGCCATCATTGTTGACTCTCCATGTAGGGAATAAAGATCTAATGCCAATGTCATTCACATCTATTGGCTGTGGGGCCAATTTATCATTTACACTTGCTGCAGATGGTTCCAATCTTGCTCTTTTACTCAAAATATCTTTACTTCTATCTGCCACATGACCTTCAGCATATTCTCCTTTTGCAATGTTTGTCCGAGATCGCCTTATGTCTCGACAACAGTCAATGCATAAGTCATACAAACATCTTGTACAATGTCGGTGATAATCAAACACTGGCACTTTGCAAAAGTCACTGCAAAGTAAGGATAACTTTTAAGCTATCACTGCAAGCCTAAAATTCTATTGTAGGAAGTAAGAAAATTCCAATGATAAAATAGAATAAACAGGCAGAAGAATACAAAAGCAGTACCAGCACATTTGCTCATCAGAATTTATCTTTGCCCTAAGGATATCCATCTTGGGTCCTGTCGCATTGAATATGTTATTGTAGTGTTAGAAACATGTGAAGTTTCAGATGAGAATTGACACAGAAGAACGTAAGAGGGAAATAGGAGTACCATAAGCTCTTGTGTCAACACCTATTTCAAAGCATTGGTCCGAATAAATCTGCTTTAGCACTGGCAGAACATATGCCAAAATGCTATGAAGATATCTCAACTTATCTACAACAGATATCTCTTGCACCCTTGCCTTAAAAGAGCAAGAAAAGTGTTACATTAAGAAATTTCAGTAGAGCATAAAATTCAAATACATGGAAACAGGAAAGGAAGAAAAACTCAATACAGGCTCATACCTTAATTAAGTTGTCGCCTTGTAAGCAAATTCTGCAGTTACAAATGCCACGACATGCAGGGCAAACCTTTCGAATATCATCTATGGGAATGTCAGAGTACCTACATTACATATTCTATTACTAAAGCATGAAACAATAAAATGTGTAATCAAATCTCTGACATCAAAATGGCCAAATATATACAATGTCGCATGTATGGTGCCAACATACATAAATTTGTACATCACCTGGTCAAGTACTCAAGCCTAATCAACGGTCCCAAAATTGCAATTTTGATCATTAATTTCTACTGCAATATATATGTGAAACCTAATAAATATTTAATATTGTTAAACTATTTTTCAGGACAAATCCATTCGTCTCATTTTCGTATGGCCAATCTAAAGAGTCACAAAAATGCTGTTGGTCAAAAGTCAAGTTCCCAAAATCACACTGTTTTGTGACTAGAAGGAGTATAGAAATCCTAGTAAAGAGCAAACATAGACACTTTAAATTTAATTTGAGCACAAAAATAAATTTATCCCAGATATCAGCTGTTATATGCAGATTGCTAGCATACACTGGGTAAGATCATTGTAGTATTCTACTGTACATGGACAAAGTAATTTAGCCAGGTCAAAGAGGTTGAAACATTAGCTGCTAGTCCGGAGGTAGCATACAACAGATATCCAATACAAACATGCAACTACTGATGTAACCAATTGAAGGGTATATAATACCAATGTTCACAAAGACAAACTAAAGAGTGTTCAAGGGACTCAGGGGCATAAAACAGTCAGTCCAAACTGTAAAGCAAAATAGCAATATGAAAAATATTCTGGTTGCTGGAACCAATGACATGCCGAGGAAGGTTCAAGAAGTATATAGTATTGTACATCTTTCACAAATTGCAGCAAACAGAAATCGATGGAAGCAAATCCTCTGCCTGGAGTTTAAGACTATGTTTGTGGTTGCTCAACTGTGTTGCTGTGCTTATTTTTAAATCTGTTGCCGAAAATATTTTTTAAAATACCTATTATTCTGCTTGTGCTTGGTAAATAAAACTAGACCTAAATAATCTGTTTATGCAATGTCTATGGTTGTACTCCCACCTTTCATCTTATATGTTTCTCGAACGTAACAATATATCTGTTTGCAACTTGATTAAGAAATAAGCAGATAGCCAAAAACCCTATTATCTAAAAGCAGCTCAACCCAACAGGATTATCCTAAGCCACCTCAATACCAAACGGAGCCTATAGGGAATACTTGCTGTTCCCATCTGTCTATTGCAGATCTGGTTGTTAGAGAGCTCTAGGTCCCATGATTCCTTTTGTCCTCCTTGACAAGAACAGCTACTCATCATCAGATCTTTGCCACTCTTCTTAGTCCTGTGAAAGTTCATAGCTCCGCTCACCTTGCCCCTAGCAACTTTTGCCATCATGTGCACCTAACCGTCAGAGCATGCTCCAACAGCCCCAATCATCGCTTCCCTTACTCACCAAGGAGTTCTTAACTTATGTTGTCCGTGGTCATTATCATCAACATTGAATGCACGCCCAGTTCTTTGAAGGTCTTCTCCCAGCAAATCGGTGGTGTACCAAAACTTTGTTGTTTGTAGTTGATTTAAAAAGGTATTGTACTTGGGTGTGATGGAACATTGATTCTCTTTTCAATTAGGCTATACTGAGCTTGTTCTTGGAAAAGGACCATAGAAAAAAGAAAAAAGATCGCATAAGTTTTGGATCATTAATTTTGTATTGCCGATATGGATCGAGATGGTCAATTTTGCCTTTAAAAGGCTAAGGCAGAGGCAGTGCTTATGAAATAAGTAAGACACTAGCTAGCAAAAATATCCATGTGCCTCAGCCACATGTCAGAACAAGAATGCTCTAGAGCAGTTCGTATGATTTGGCAATTTCTATAGACAATTGCTTTTCTATAGGATGGCACTTTTCTTCAATCAAGATTTGCGCTTTAAGTTAAGTGTATAACGGTACAGCCCATACCGCAACATACCATCTTGAGATGCAGTCGCCGCAATACCCCCTCCTGTCGCAGCTGATACACCAAATGGCATTCCCACCCCTCCGGCACTGGTGGCAACTCGTCATGCCCATCGCGCCACCGCAAGCCTGTAGCCCCGCCGAGCCTCTCCCGACCAGCTCCTGCCCTTATCCACACGAATCAACATGAGCAAGATACCACAGCCATCCAATTTCAACCCAAAACAGCGCACCCCCAAAACAATAAAACCAACTAACCGCTGCGGTGCGCGCGCCGGCAGCATTGCCGAGGGGCAGCCCGTACACCACCCTCCGCACCGCCGGCTCCGCCACGTAGACCGGCTCCCCGGCGACCCTGCCGTAGAGCGGCCTCGCGACTGGCATGGGCAAGGGCGGGTCCGCATCCGCGTCAGAGTCGGTGCCGCCGCCGACGCGTCGCGCGGAGGCAGCAGCGTAGGAGGCGGAGGACCTGCGGAGCGTGGCCCGCAGCGCGGAGGAGGCGGCGCGCTTCTTGGCCTGGACGTAGTGCTTCTCGCAGACGGTCTTGTCGGGCATGGAGGGCGCGCTGCAGCGCCACTGCTTGCCGTCGGATCGCTTGCAGCGGAGCTCCTCCGGCAAGGCCTCCATCCCCGGCGCCCCGTCAGCAGCGGGTCGTCGCCTCTAACAGGACGGCCATGCGGGGATCCGGGGGGATTAGGGTTTGGGCAGGAGATCGGGGCCTGGGGAGGAAAAGGGGGGCAACAGGGCGTAATGGTGGTGGCGTGTAAGTGGTGGTTGGGCTCCTTGTTGTAATTTGGAGCTTTGCGGTGGGCTGCGCTGCAACAAAGTCTGCATCCATCTCTGGTTTCCTCGCCTCTCCTGCTGTTGCTAGCCTGGTAGCGGAGTAACTCCCCTTCCTATTCGGTGGTGGGTGCCTGCGTGTCCGGGGAGGCACAGTCAGTCGCGCAGGCACACAGATTGAATGGAACCGTGGAAGAGGTAGTGTGTGTGTGTGTGTGTGTGTGTGAGAGAGAGAGAGAGCAGGGGAAGGGGGAAAGCCAAGCCAGGGTGGTGCGGAGTTACCGGCTTGCCCTCTGGTCAAGCCTGTGCTCCCGTGGGTGCTGGGGCGCGTTGGGAGTTTTCCTAGGAGTCGCCGCGTGGAGGCCGGGAGCTGCCGGCTTCAGCCGGTTCGCTTTGAGGACTTCCTGAATGGAGTGGGGGAGGAAGGGTGCCAGCCAGCAGCACGGCCGCGCACGGTGTGGCGCTGCAGACCTGCAGTGCCGCAGGCCGTGGGCGCGTCGGTCACGTCATCGGAGTCAATACGGCCGGGGCCAGCTCCTCTGCCCGCCTGCGCTCGCACGTCTGATTGAAGATGGATGCTCGCGTCATTGCGGGACGGAGGTTTTTCCTTTCTCTTTTTCTCAGAGGAAAGAAAAGGTATTTTCCTTTCTCTGAGGTTCAAGGACCCTCCGGCGAAAACAATGTTGATTTGCAGTTAAGTTCTACTGGTATGGAGTCTGGATTACAGGTTTCAGGACGAGTATCTGCAACATGCTCGGAATTTGGCGCCGGTTATGTCCGTCCAGACTCCGGAGTCCCGTCAGCTAGGAGCATCCACAGCAGCATCTGAATATGTTTCCTTATAATAAAAAAATAGCTATTTTCATATAAAAAAACCCTCTCCTAGTAGTTTGCCTAACTCGTTCTGCAACCAATCTCGTTCCCCATCCATCCTCTCCGCGTCCGCATTTCTACCGCACTTCTTCCGTTCTCCAAATCACAACCGCCGCTCCCGGAGACCTCGTCCCCGCCATTCTGGCCGCGCGTCGCCCTCGCCGTTCCACAGCGCCCGAACTCCCCACCGTTCTACTCCGCCTTCCTCCCCCCATTGTCCCCGAGCAAGGACCCGAGGCCGTTCGGCGCGTCCGTCCTCCCCGACATCGCCCCCGAGCAAGTTCCACCGAGCTCGTTCAGCGCGTCCGTCGTCCCCGCCGTCGTCCCCATGCTGACATCCTCGCAGATCACCTCCGCGTAGATCCCGTCAATGGCTGGATGACCGCATTCGCCTCCCTGCTGACCACCCCTCCTGGTGAGCACAGCTTCCCCACATCTTCGTTTCCGTCCGGATCCCCCCATCTAACTTCTCGTGTTGGACGGGATCGAGTCAGTCGTGGAGGCGTGCAACCGGATCGACATCGTACTGGTCCGCACCGGCGACGGGGTCGTCTTCTCCGGCTGGATCTATGCGGTACTCCTCCCCGCACCTCCGATGCCGTGGTGAAGCTGGTCTGTGCACGGACCATCCATGGGCGGAGCTACCGGCTGTTGTTCAATCTCCGCCTCTGGCCGGTACCTGCGCCGGCGACGCCCCTACCCCTCCCCCCCTCCCGACCCCTTATTCCGCTCTCCCTCCCTGTCGACGTAAGTATGCCCGATCCCTCTTCTTTGACAGTAATAACAATTTTTAGCAAGTGATATGCAATTTTCTCATACCCAGAATGTGAGACCCAAGCCTAAGAAAAAGGATGGCCCATTAAAAAGCCCATGTAGGGCAAGAGTGCATGGTTGGGTTTAGTCCCACCTTGCTACTTGAGAGGAAATTAGACCAACATATAAACCCAAGTGCCAAATGCATTCCAACCCCGGGTTGGCCCTTTACACGAAGCGAGGACGAAAGCGTAAGCGGGTTGGTGCGAGTTCGTGGCCAACCCAGTATGCGGGTTAGGTCTAAGACAATTTGGGCTGGGGCGTTACAGGTGGTATCAGAGCCAACCCTCGCGGTTACACGAGCGCGTGCGGGTCAGGGGCAGGGGCATATGGCGCATGGCTTGTGTGGGCCCCACGTGGGACACACCGCATGGCATATGTGCCGGCACTGGACGCACGGATGTGTGCCAAGAGGGAAAGATCCTGGTCATCTGTCCCAGCGTGGGTATGTTGCCGACGAGGACGTCGGATCCTTTGACGGTGGGTGTGTTGTGAGACCCAAGCCTAAGAAAAAAGATGGCCCATTAAAAAGCTCATGTAGGGCAAGAGTGCATGGTTGGGTTTAGTCTCACCTTGCTACTTGAGAGGGAGTTAGACCAACATATAAACCCAAGTGCCAAATGCATTCCAACCCCGGGTTGACCCTTTTACGCGAAGCGAGGACGAAAGCGTAAGCGGGTTGGTGCGAGTGCGTGGCCAACCCAGTATGCGGGTTAGGTCTAAGCCAATTTGGGCTGGGGCCTTACACAGAACGTCTATCGAGCAAGACTAAATCTTTGTGGCCAAAGAATCAGAAGATGGACTAAATCTTAGAGGCGCTCGGATCTTCGATGGGTGAATCCACCGGCGGTTGTTCTGTCTCCCTTTTGGCTTGGTCGTTGCGCCCCGCACCCCAGCACAGCTTCCCCCCTACTGACTAATTCCACCTCAATGTGAATACCCTCATCCCAATCCCCCCTTGCTCTAGATGTTGAAGCTTTGTTCATGAGCATGGATGAATTATTTGTGGTCTGTCGTTGTATTCACGAGCATGGATGAATTATGAACCAACGACATGTTAGTTATGAGAATGATGAATTTTGTGTGGCCATGACTCATGATTTTCAAGTTTCCTAGGTGTCAATTCATTTCTTTGTTACAAATTGAGCCATTGGATGCATATATAGTTGATGTTCATAGATTTGTTGTGAGATATATGATCTATTCCATTCTTAGATGGACTATTAGTTCATGGCCTTGTTATTAGTTCATGCCCTTGTTATATATATGATCTATAGCTTGCAGCCTTGCGTTGCCACCTACCACATCCCAAACTAAACCAAAAACTATGTTGTCTTTCTGCTCCCCTTCTCGGCAACTCCCCTTCCCGGCATTTTACTTGGCGCACAGGTCTACAGAATAGCAAGAAAGTGAGGTGAGAGGTAACAAAATGTCCCCAAAACACAAGTACTCATAGATTAGCAAACGAGGGTACTAATTAGCCAATGAGAAACAACTAATTTAGATTGTTACTCCTTCTTTTAGTCTGAAAGAGCAGTTCATATGTCTTGCATTCCTCTGATCACTAAGGAAACAGTTAAATATAGTTGTTCCTTTTGGTAAACAGTAGAAAAGTTGCTAGCTTGCTTTGAGATCTATCGACTAGTTGTGGATCAAGAGTCGAATATGATAGTCAGGATGAGTCTTGTTGGTTGTCCTAGTACAGGCCATCCCTGTACTTGTTTAATGGTGTATTGAGATATCTCCAATTGGTGTGTGTTGCTTTAATGGTGGTGTTTGTGTGTTTTGTGTATGTTTCTTTGTTTATTGGTATCGTAGTTGTTGGATCTGAAGTTAGTTCATGGCCTTGTCATTAAGGACTGTTAATACATAGTATGTGCCTCAAAGTTGAGCATACATATTATGTCTTACTAGCTGTCATACATTTGCTGTCAATATATGATCTACTTGATATTGCCTTTACAATTGTGAAGTACCATTAGCCTAATTTAGATATTTCTGGGATTTTTGCTCCATACAGCATAGACAAGGATCCGATTAGGGAGCTTGCTAGATGGTCATGGACAATTAAATGAATAGAGGACATAGCTTCTAACATTAAGAAATTAGTTGATGATAACCTCACTCCTGCATCTTCTTCAAGCGAAACAAATATGAATGTTGTGCTGCTCCAAATAGAAAATATTGCGCTTTACCTTAATGAGGTTTCCATTCATTTGAGCGAGTTGCTCGAAGAACAAGAGGTACATCATGCCCTTCAAGTGGTTGAAGAGAATGAGAAATATGTCGAACTTGAGGATCTACGCCCTACGGACTACGAGTCTGATTATAGTGGTAGACGCCTCGACTGGGAGTATCTTGAGGACGAGAGTATCTACTCTGACTAGTGCTTTCAATAGTATGTATGCTTACTATGTACTAAAGACTTAAATGTAGTTGGAAATCTTTGTGCTAAAGACTTCTATGTCGTATTTAAAGAACTATGTGTTATACAGATAATCATGTATTGTACTTATGCTCCCTACTTTTGAGTGCTGTGTTTAATCCATGATGTTCTATAATTATTCCATTTGTTGACTGTCGTAAAATTTGTCTTCACAGAAGAGGGAATGGTTGAAGAAGAAAAGATAATGAAGATTAACACAGCTGAGATGGCCGGTCCCCTCAAGCAGTATTACATATCACTGCAGACCGACATCATTGCTAGCATTGCAGTAGGTCTGGTTGACTCTCCTTGTATTGTGTGATCTTTGTTGAATGACTTTGGCTTAGAACTGCTATGTTCTGCGCTTGAGACTATAACTATTATGTTTTGTGATCTTTGGCTTAGTAGTGTTATGCTCTACACTTGAGACTTTAACTATTATGTTGTGTGAAATTTGGATGTGATTTATTGACCGGCAATTCAAGAACATATAATGATTCTCCATTATTTGAATGAGTGCATACATGATCAACTGATAGAGATTACATTGAAATTACATAAAACTAGTACCCTGAAATGCATACATGAGGAACTAATAGAGATTACATTGGAATTATGTAAAACTAGTCCCCTCCGAAACATTCCCACAGATGCTCCACTAAATCAGCTTGCAACTGAGAGTGAGCCTGCCTATTCCGAATAGATTGATAAGATTGAATGAACTCTAAGAGTTCTGGAGTATGTTCATGAGATACGGTCACATTGTCTCCGACTCCTTCATAATTGCAGTCAAGTGTGGCTTCATCCCCTTCATCTTCTATTATCATGTTATGCATGATAATGCAGGCAGTCATGATGCATTGGAGTGTTTCTTGGTTCCAAAAATGAGTTGGTCCTCTGACAATGGTGAAACGAGCTTGCAAAACTCCAAATGCTCGCTCAACATCTTTGCTTGCTGCTTCTTGAGCCTGTGAGAAATACTTTTTCTTATTACCTTGTGGGCATGATATTGTCTTCACAAATGTAGCCCATGAAGGATAGATCACATCTGCAAGGTAATATCCCATTGTATAGTTGTGGCCATTGACATTGTAATTAACCTCCGGAGCTTGCCCTTCCGCCAACTTTGCAAAGAGGGGAGACCGATGAAGCACATTAATATCATTGTGTGACCCTAGTAGCCTAAAAAAATGCATGTCAAATCCAGAGATTTTGTGAAGCCACAGCTTCGAGAATCTGCTTCGTCCCTCACATGATCCCTCCCTCCTACTCCCCCAGCTCGCTGGCGCCACCAACTCCCGCTGCATCCTCCCTCCGACCACCAATCCCTCCCCGCCGAAGACAGAAGCTCGCTGGATCCATCCCTCGCTAGAACTCCTCCACAACGCTCTAGCGAGATGCTCACCCCCACCCCACCCCTCTTCATGGCTCACTGATTCTCGGCCCCGATTCATCAACGAGGATGTCGGCCAGCAGTGTGACGGCTCGCCCTCATCTGCCTCCTCTCCCCTGGGCCCCGGATTCATCAGCGAGGAACGTCCTAGCTACGCCAGCCAGGAGTGAGCTGTATCTCGTCGCTATGGTAGGATTTCTTTACTCACTAAGTGATTTGCTCAAGTATTTGTTCCCCTCTTCTTTTTGTAAAGGTTTTAAAGGTTTTTTCAAGACTGCTTCGACGAATCCTTGGAGTTCTTGAAGGATGACCGAATGAAGAGGTGCGTTAGTAGACAAGCTCTGAGGGGGTGTTGGTTGGGCTTTTCAGCAGCTTTCACTGGAAAAAGCTGCAGCCCAACCAAACGGCCAGTTTTTTAGCAGTTTTTGCCAACGGTAGCTGTGAGCTTTATAGTGTAAATTCAGCTGTTTGGAAAAGTTGCCTTCTGCCAGCTTTTTGCAATGTGCTGAAACTTCAGTGCTCATTTTCCAAAATACTGTAGATGGTTTGGATCAACCAAAAGCCATATGGTCACTTTCCCACAGTCACAGCAGCTTTTCCAAATAGCCAGCCAACAGCAGCTTTGTCAACAGCCACAGCCCAACCAAACAGGCCCTGAATATGCTTGAGATAATGGTCTTTGGAATTTGTGCCTTTTTTTGTAGTATTCCCCCAATTTTGCTAACCTATAGAAAGTCAGCAGGGTTACTACTAGGTCGTAGCCTAGCAAGAGTGAACTGCTGCTATGTAGGATTTTGGTAGTAGATCATCAGATGCCCATTTTTCTTGCTTACATGATTCAAAAGTTTGAACTCTGATGAGGACATCCCTAACATCGATACAACCTTAGTAAAGGGTCCTGTAACACGAGCTCGAGCACGCCAACTTAATTCTCAGGTAAATTCGTTCCTTGGAGCTCCGTCATTTTCTATGAACTCCATGATGCTGCCTAAAGGAGATGATGTTATGTTACTCAGAAACATGGGTTCAAGTGAGGAGAAGGATGGTGGCGCTACAAGGCTGGAGTCACCGTGAGGGACGACATATACTAATAGATGGTGTTGCGTCACCTTTTCTTGGGCCCAAGGGCCTTGTAAGCCATAGTGGGGCCCCATGCCAACCCCTTTAGGGTTTGGTACTGTTCACGTGTACTGTTCACGCGCGCGTGAACAGTACCCATTTCCCTTTCTTCTCTCTTTAAGTAGTAGCTGCCATCCCTAGGGTTAATTGGGTTTCATTGAGTTGTTTAGCTACTGCTACAATATTGCATCTACAAGTCGTGTAGGACTACCGCCTTGTTTAGATCTCCAGTGGAATCCCACACTTTGTTCTTTTAGCTCTTGTGCCAATTTTATACTCGCAATTTCAGATTGCAATCTTAGTTCTTGCTGGTTCTTCGGTTGCTTGCAGGAACTTGAACTTCGTTGTTCAGGTTGATCGCGCCTACGGCAAGGTCAATAACCATCGGAGGTTGGTTTAGTGATTGCTAAGGCGTATCGTCGTGTACGGTATAGTCGGATCGTCAAGGTCAAACTCCATCAAATCGATAGTTACCTTCGTCTCACCGAAAGATCGGGCCTCCGTCTCATCAAATGGTATCAGAGCTCAAGTTGATCGGTGAGATTTGTAGTTTTTCGTAATTAGATCTGTTTTTACCTATTGTCCAAAAAAAAGTAGATTAGGCTCCTTTGTTTCCCTGTCCAAACCAATCTGTGCCTTTGCATCTATCTTTCAGTGAATTTGCATTGTTGAATTTCTGTTGCATTGTCGTGTCACGTTGCTGGTCATAGTTTAGATCTTGGTGTCTTGCTTGTCGTGTCTTGCATCCTTGCTGCCATTACCATCCCACCATATTTTGCTGAGTAGATTGATTTCGGGAAGAAGAAGAGTCCAGAGCAAACACAATTCGTACTAGTTTCAGCCTCCAAAAACTCAAGTGTTCGGATTGGGCTCAAACTCTGCCGTTTGGGAGATATATATGTGCTGATCTTGCCCCAAAAATTTCAGCCCTTTTTGTGCATCCAAACTCTCTGCAGAAGCCAACAAAGTCCTGCCGCGGCAAGAAAAACAGCTAAATCCGCTGCCGCGGCAAGGGTAGTAGCTGAAGAGTCCAGATCCAACTCTAGTTTGAGAGATTTCAGAAAAACAGCCATAACTTTCTCATACGAAGTCCGTTTTGGGTCCACGACCACTCAAATCGAAGCTAACGACGAGGCGCGTCTGATAAAAATACATGTGTATACACTTGTACCCATCTTGACCCTCAAAATTTCGCTTCTAAGTGGGACTTTTTCGCTCTGGAAGTTTTTTCGTTACTTTTTCTCATCTTCCGGAGGGCATATCTCCTTCACCCGCACTCCGAATTGGGTGATTCTTGTTTCTCTGATTAGCTTGAGTCAAGGACTTGCTTTCCACCTTGCTCCCAACTTCTGCCGCGCAATTTCGTTCGGGAGCCATTTTCAAAATCTTCGATTTCGGGCCGGGATTTGCACTAGTCGTTTCGTCGACTTTCTCAGAATTGGCTCAAAATTTCTGGGGATATAGAGTTTGCCCTCCTACTCACAGCTGTGAAAACCGTTCGACAATCGAAGCTGCCAAACTCCCTCCCCGACGCTGCCATTTTCCTGCCGCGGCAAGAAAAACGGCAGTTTTTTGCTGCCACGGCAGCAGAGTATCAACATTTGCTTTGCTTCATCTCTGCCACGGCAAGGCTTGTGCTGAGTTTTGGCCGCCACGTCTTAGACTACCGTTGTTTTCTCTGAGTTATTGAGTGGGTTCTGAGAAAAAGAAAAAAAGAAAAAAATTCTCAGATAACACTCATCCTTTGCAGTTTCAGTACCTTCTGGGGCATTGTTTACAGGACATCGATTAGCTTTCATTGGTCTAGCTAGGTTTCAGCAACAGTGACTAGTACTTTGAACATTCATTCAACTTGCATTTGCTGCATTCATAGTTGCTACTCCTTGCTACCATACGAAGCCAACCAAGCTCCACCTTCCTATATTGTACTGTGTTCGGTCACCTTGGTAATTGCTATATTAACCTCTCGATCATCTTTGACACCGCCAAAGGCCGACAACCACTGCAGCACGGTAAGAACTGGTAAGAGTTTGGTATTTGCTATTGAATTGTTGAGATTCTTGCCACCCATCCCCCCCCATATTCCAGTAGTACTAGGGATTTGTTTCCTTTTGCTAACCATGGCAGGTGGGGAAGAAGATGTCTTTAAGGGTCTCACGGATGATCTCCACAGGACCAATGAGCGAATGCAAATGCAGGAGAACCGCCTCAAAGCTATTGAGGATGGACAGGCGACTGCTAACGCTAACATTGCTGCTATATTGGCTCGCCTTGATAATCTTGCAGGTTCTTCGATACCTGCCCCTCGTCTTCCAGCCAACAATGGAGTACCACGTGCCCAACGAGTTCCTTCGTCTTTGACCAACAATGCCTCGGTGATACGACCAGCAGCATCCGTGGGATCCAGAGCCAACGCACGACACGGACCAGCGGACGAGAACGACTACAGTGCTGATTCTGAAGATGAGGATGACGTCAACCACAACAACGACCGGGATCACCGTCGGCAACGCTACAACCGATATGGTATGCGACGTGCTCCACGGAGAGACCGTGAACGAGATGACGCTTTCTCTAAGGTAAAATTCACTATACCTCCTTACGAAGGTAATATGATCCAGATGCATATATCACATGGGAGTTACTAGTCGATCAGAAATTCGCATGCCATGAATTTCCAGAGGACACACGTGTTAGGCTGCTACTAGTGAGTTCTCTGATTTTGCTTCCGTTTGGTGGAAGGAACACTGTAGAATACACCCGCATCAGATTCCAACCACTTGGAGCATTAAAACAACTGATGAGACATAGATTCGTTCCATCATACTATGCTAGAGACTTATTGAATAAATACAGCGCTTAAATCAAGGAAATAGGTCTGTCGAAGACTATTATCAAGAATTGCAAATGGAATGCTACGCTGTGGTTTAAATGAAAATGAGGAAGCTTCTATGGCTAGGTTTATGGGTGGATTGAATAGAGAGATTGCTGATATTCTTGCTTATAAGGACTATACATCTATGACTCGTTTATTCCACCTTGCTATACATGCTGAACATGAAGTGCAGGCCGCTCGAGACAGCGTACTAACTTTTCTGCAGTTCGTGCTTCCACGTGGACACCACGTGCTGCTCCACCCACTCGTACCGCTACAGCACCACCTACGACCTCCAGCTCGGCTCATGCTCCATCCAATTCAGCATACCGTTCTCTGGCACTGACAAAAACTGCTTCGTCAACTCCTGCTAAGAGTTCGTCATCGATAGCCTCCACTGGAAGAACAAGGGACATTCAGTGCCACCGTTGCAAGGGCTTCGGCCATATCATGAAGGACTGTCCTAACAAGCGCGTACTGCTCATTCGTGAAGATGGCGAGTACGACTCCGCGAGTGATCTTGATGAGGATACCTATGCTTTGCTTGCTGAACATGACCAAAGCGACGTCAAGTCCGATCAAGACGAAGAGCATGTGACTGCTGCAGATGCCGACCGGTACATGAGCATTATAGCCCACCGTGTGCTTAGTGCTCAAATTGTTCGAGACAAGAAGAGTCAGCGCCACAACCTCTTCCACATTAAAGGTGTCGTTAAGGAGCGTTCCATTCGTATATCATTGATGGAGGGAGTTGCAATAACTTAGCCAGCGCCGACATGGTGGAGAAGCTCATTTTACCTACGCGGCCCTACCCACATCCTTATTACATTCAGTGGTTCAATGATGGCGGCAAAGTAAAGGTAACACGCATGGTGAGAGTTCAGTTTTCTTTAGGATCATATCATGATACTGTTGATTGCGACATTGTGCCTATGCAAGCTTGTTCCATGTTATTAGGACGACCATGGCAGTATGATAAACATTGTATACATGATGGTCGAACTAATCAATATACTCTCTCGCATAATGAAAAGAAAATAGTTCTACACCCTATGTCCCCTGAGCAAATTTTACAGGATGATCTTGCTAGGGCTAGCAGAAATAAACATAGAGAGCATGCTAAATCTGAAAATCAGCAAGTAGTTCATGAGTTAGAACAATTTAATAAATTGAACAAAGCGACCCCTAGCTCATCTAAGGAAATCAAATTGAAAGGTGCTGCATTCCTAGCCACACATGCTGAAATTTCAGAAATAGATGCTAGTTCTCATGCCTGCTATGGACTGATTTGCACAGAAGTTTTGTTTTCATTTGAGGATATGCCTCCTTCTTTGCCTCCTGCTGTTGCTAACCTTGTGCAGGAATACATTGATGTGTTTCCAAAAGAAATACCGCCGGGGCTGCCACCTATGAGAGGCATTGAACACCAGATTGATTTGATTCCCGGCGCCTCACTGCCCAACCGTGCACCGTACCGTACAAACCCCGAGGAGACCAAGGAGATTCAGCGACAAGTGCAAGAACTTCTTGAAAAAGGTTATGTTCGCGAATCCCTTAGTCCCTTGTGTTGTTCCTGTTATTCTTGTTCCTAAGAAAGGCGGTACTTGGCGCATGTGTGTAGACTGTAGAGCCATTAATAATATTACAATTCGCTATCGTCATCCTATTCCTCGACTAGATGACATGCTTGATGAACTTAGTGGCTCAGTCGTGTTCTCTAAAGTAGACTTGTGAAGTGGCTACCATCAGATTCGTATGAAATTGGGTGATGAATGGAAAACAGCTTTCAAAACTAAATTCGGGTTATATGAGTGGTTAGTTATGCCCTTTGGATTGACTAATGCCCCTAGCACTTTCATGAGATTAATGAATGAAGTTTTGCGAGTTTTCATATGACGATTTGTGGTAGTATACTTTGATGATATACTCATTTTTAGCAAGTCATTAGAGGAGCACCTAGACCATTTACGTGCTGTTTTTAATGCTTTACGTGATGCCACGATTATTTGGCAACATCGAGAAGTGCACTTTTTGCACGGATCGAGTCTCTTTTCTTGGCTATATTGTGACCCGGCAGGGCATTGAAGTTGATCAAACCAAGGTCGAGGCGATACAGAGTTGGCCGACTCCTAAAACGGTCACACAGGTGCGGAGTTTTTCTCGGACTTGCTGGTTTCTATCGGCGGTTCGTGAAGGATTTCAGCACCATTGCAGCGCCGCTCAATGAGCTTACCAAGAAGGATGTACCTTTTGTTTGGAGTGACGCACAAGAAGACGCCTTCGTGATATTAAAAGATAAGTTAACACATGCCCCCTTGCTGCAACTTCCTGATTTTAATAAGATGTTTGAGCTTGAGTGTGATGCTAGCGGCATAGGGCTTGGTGGTGTTTTATTACAAGAGGCAAACCTGTAGCTTACTTTAGTGAAAAACTCAGTGGGCCTAGTCTGAATTATTCAACCTATGACAAAGAACTTTATGCTCTCGTTCGGACTTTAGAAACATGGCAACATTACTTGTGGCCCAAGGAGTTCATTATACATTCTGATCATGAATCTTTGAAGCATATCCGAAGTCAAGCTAAACTGAACCGTAGACATGCTAAGTGGGTTGAGTTCATTGAGTCTTTTCCTTATGTTATCAAACACAAAAAGGGTAAAGAAAATGTTACTGCAGATGCATTGTCACGTCGTTATACCATGCTTTCATAACTTGACTTCAAAATTTTTGGTTTGGAGACCATCAAAGATCAATATGTGCATGATGCTTACTTCAAAGATGTATTACAGAATTGTAGAGAGGCCGCACATGGAACAAGTTCGTCATTAATGATGGATTTGTGTTCCGTGCTAATAAGCTATGCATCCCAGCTAGCTCTGTTCGTCTTTTGTTGTTACAGGAGGCGCATGGAGGAGGGTTGACGGGTCATTTTGGCGTTAAGAAGACGGAGGACGTGCTGGCTGGCCACTTCTTTTGGCCAAAGATGCGGCGGGATGTGGAGAGATTCGTTGCTCGCTGCACTACATGTCAAAAAGCTAAGTCACGACTTAACCCTCATGATTTATATATGCCTTTACCTGTTCCTAGTGTGCCTTGGGAAGATATATCTATGGATTTTGTTTTGGGGCTGCCTAGGACCAAATATGGGAGGGATAGTATATTTGTTGTGGTGGATCGATTTAGTAAGATGGCACACTTTATTCCTTGTCACAAATCTGATGATGCCACTGTTGTTGCTGATTTGTTCTTTCGTGAAATTATACGTTTGCATGGTGTGCCTAATACTATTGTGTCTGATCGTGATACTAAATTTCTTAGCCATTTTTGGAGAACTTTATGGGCTAAATTGGGGATTAAGCTTTTGTTTTCTACTACTTGTCATCCCCAAACTGATGGACAAACTGAGGTTGTGAATAGAACATTGTCTACTATGCTTCGGGCTGTTTTGAAACAAAATTTGCGTCTGTGGGAAGAATGTTTACCTCATATTGAGTTTGCTTATAATCGTTCGCTGCATTCTACCACTAAGATGTGTCCTTTTGAGATTGTTTTATGGTTTTATACCTCGTGCACCTATTGATTTATTGCCTCTTCCATCTTCGGAGAAGGTTAATTTTGATGCTAAGTAACGTGCTGATTTGATATTGAAACTGCATGAGACAACTAAAGAAAACATTGAGCACATGAATGCTAAATATAAACTTGCTGGTAGTTAGGGTAGACAACATATTGTGTTTGAACCAGGTGATTTAGTTTGGCTGCATTTGAGAAAATATCGTTTCCCTGATTTGCGCAAATCTAAGCTCATGCCTCGCGCTGATGGTCCTTTCAAAGTGCTTGACAAGATTAATGATAATGCCTATAAGCTTGATCTCCCTGCAGCCTTTGGGGTTAGTCCCACCTTTAACGTTGCAGATTTGAAGCCATATTTGGGTGAGGGTGACGAGTTGTCGTCGAGGACGACGTCATTTCAAGAAGGGGAGGATGATGAGGACATCCCTAACATCGATACAACCTTAGTAAAGGGCCCTGTAACACGAGCTCGAGCACGCCAACTTAATTCTCAGGTAAATTCGTTCCTTGGAGCTCCGTCATTTTCTATGAACTCCATGATGCTGCCTAAAGGAGATGATGTTATGTTACTTAGGAACATGGGTTCAAGTGAGGAGAAGGATGGTGGCGCTACAAGGCTGGAGTCACCGTGAGGGACGACATATACTTAATAGATGGTGCTGCGTCACCTTTTCTTGGGCCCAAGGGCCTTGTAAACCATAGTGGGGGCCCCATGCCAACCCCTTTAGGGTTTGGTACTGTTCACGTGTACTGTTCACACGCGTGAACAGTACCCATTTCCCTTTCTTCTCTCTTTAAGTAGTAGCTGCCACCCCTAGGGTTAATTGGGTTTCATTGAGTTGTTTAGCTACTGCTACAATATTGCATCTACAAGTCGTGTAGGACTACCGCCTTGTTTAGATCTCCAGTGGAATCCCACACTTTGTTCTTTTAGCTCTTGTGCCAATTTTATACTCGCAATTTCAGATTGCAATCTTAGTTCTTGCTGGTTCTTCGGTTGCTTGCAGGAACTCGAACTTCGTTATTCAGGTTGATCGCGCCTACGGCAAGGTCAATAACCATCGGAGGTTTGTTTAGCGATTGCTAAGGCGTATCGTCGCGTACGGTATAGTCGGATCGTCAAGGTCAAACTCCACCAAATCGATAGTTACCTTCGTCTCACCGAGAGATCGGGCCCCCCGTCTCATCAAACTCTAAGACCAAACCTGCTTAGAGAATGTTTGTCAAATATAGTTGGCTTCTTCTATCTCTTTGCAGCTGCGAGATTGGTCAGACATAATATGTTGTCAATCACTTAGATATGTCCAAACATGAAAAATAGCTATACATACTTTGGCAGTTCGATTCTATAAGGAATTGAAGAAATGAACATCCGTTATTCTTGGTCCTTAAAGATTTGCACAGGCTGTTGCCCTACAAAATCAGCGATGAAGTTGTTGGAAGATCGTTAGATTGTGTGTCAGGGCAAGCGTCTCCAGTGTCGAAGGCTGGTTTGGATGATGGTGACCATTTCTTCAATGAAATTGATGTGGCAGACTTGGTTACACCAGTCGGCGGCTAGCTAGAGAATGCGGCAAAATAGCCAGCATTTGCCCCAAGAATATTGATCTGACAAGCTCCCTAGATCTTTTGTGAACTATTCCAGTTCTAAATCCTGTAATAGCCAAATAACGTTATCATAGAATAACAGACAAATGAGAGTGTACAATGGCCAAATTTATACAAGAATTAGGTGGAGACTTGAGACACGGTCTTCTTCACACAATTGTTCTCAGGTATTCCTGTTTGTGATACCAATGGAAATGTATGTCATATGTTTTAATCTCTCATCATCTTGATTGGACTATAGTAATCTTTCTTTAATTGTGATGAGGCGTTGTAATTTCTTTCACATCACATTATGCTTTAGAGTTCTTAAAACTTTGTTGTGCAAAATGCTCATGCCACGCAGCATGACATCACATTATGCAATGTTTGAAGTGATTGCAAGCTTACATAGTAGGAGCCAATAATGTGATGCACATCAAACAATTGAAATGCACATCCTGGAAAATCAGGGTAGGTGGCCCTAGAAAATCGGGGTAGATGGCCGAGGCACAGGGATTATTCATTTCCTCAATTGTGCTAAATAAGAGTATAAGAGATGATATTGTCAAGTAAATATACCAGAGGCAATTCAGACTTTACACCATTCACCACAGACAATACGCTCAAACTTTATAAGCCGTTTAGAATAGGATACAACCTCATAGCTTCTCCACACTGGAGCTCCTGTGTACAATTAAGCTTAAACTGGCTTATGCACAAGTCTAAACCGTCTAGTCTAGAAGGGGTATATTATAATACAACGAGTGATTTTGTGTTCTCTATAGAGTGGTCGTAGGGATGTGCGCGTTTTGAATGTTTTTCATCTTTGTTCCCTTGAGTTGAAAATGAGACTATAATGGTAATATGATATTTTTCCAATGATGAGCAATCCTTGACTAAGTGTTGTGACAAGGCACTTAGACTTTATTTTAATTGTTTCATTTCAATGAGAGCATCTTCAGTGGTAGAGAATGCATCCTTCTCTTATGCCCTCTATATCATCTAGAGATGGCAATAGAAACATAATATACAATAAGTTATCTCTTAGTATCATCTCTAGCAATTAATGCTTACATGAATAAAAAATATACAGTGATTTAAATTAATGAGAAAATATCGTGAAGAAGGGATGACATATAGTATAATGGAGAAAATTGTCCTCCCTTACACATGAAGGGATCATCCTATACCAAGAAAAAGCAATCTTTTCTCTTTTCTTTCTCTTTTCCTACTAAGCAAAATCTTATGTGATATCTCTAAAAAAAAGGCTGACACCATACCAGTGTGGATGCCCCGAGTCATTTCAATGAGTTTCAGTGAAACGAACCGGGCGGAGCCTATGTTCATAAAAAGAATAGAAGCCTTTACCTGCTTAAATAGTATAACACGTAATATCTACATGTGACCATTACAGATAGATCATTGGTAGGTGGTGAGGTCCTGGATGTGTGACCCCACCCATCTTGGTACAAATTATGATGGCCTCATTCACTCACATGTGAGTGTGCCTTAGGCAATTTTGTGAAGTCGTGAATTTATCATCTGCATATGTCAATCTATAGATATGTGTTATGCGCGCTTGTTCATCTAACTTATAATCAAAGGGAAAATACTGATATTTTATCAAAGGAAAATAATAATCACATGAGCATACACCATGTTAAAAGTATAATTATGTAAGTGTTCAACTTTTACATTAAAGAGTTCAGACGAACAAACATGCTACCAAAAGTTCTTAAGTAAAAAATGCGGTGGATCTCGTTATATTCCTCACAAAACTCCGATGATCACGGAATCAAAAGTAGATCGTCAATTACGTAAGACCACGGCTCAGCAGTGGTGTTGCTCGTCAATGATTGTTACATGAGGATTATTGGGTACCAATCTATCCCGTGTTGATATCCAGCGTAGGAGTCGTCGCTATTGTTCAGGTGAGTCGGTGCGATGCTCCTAATGGAGTTTGAATCCAGGACCAAAACTTGGCCAAACAGATTGGACTACCAATTGGCTGTGATATGTCAAGTAATGGCCCGTAAGGCCATAAATCACAAAAACTCTATTCATAGCCCTATGAAGAAATCAAGAGGTGAGCCCAAAAACTCATGCGCACAGATAAGGGAGAAAAGGCAAATCTAGCCCCTGACCGAGTGGCAATGCCGCATTTGGCCCCCGGCCAGGGGCAAAGTCGATGCCCTTTCTCGCGCCCTGGACCCGCGATGGGCCGAAGACCGTGGCCCCGCCCCACGGTGGCTAACGCCACACGCGACGGCGTGTGACTACGAGAGCTAACGCCACTTCCAGTGGCGTTTGCCCTTCCGGACGCCAAGTACTCTGACGTTCTCTGGCACACCCGAACGCCAGGGTCCCTGGCGTTTGTGTAGGCCAAACGCCACGGACTCCGGCGTTTGCATGGTGTCGCGGGCCTCACCCGCGACCGAGCGTCGTCGCGGGCCGGGCGCGCGGGGTGCTGGTCGCGGGCGGGGCCCGCGATCGCCAGCGTCGCGGGCCTCCAGAGCGATGTGTGGCGTTAAACGCCACACACAACGGCGTGTGACTACGTTGGCTCACGGTGGCTAACGCCACACACGACGCGTGTGACTACGAGAGCTAACGCCACTTCCAGTGGCGTTTGCCCTTCCGGACGCCAAGTACTCTGGCGTTCGCTGGCACACCCGAACGCCAGGGCCCCTGGCATTTGCATCG
The DNA here is from genome assembly GCA_019208055.1 of Stipa capillata. NCBI lineage: Eukaryota > Viridiplantae > Streptophyta > Magnoliopsida > Poales > Poaceae > Stipa > Stipa capillata. The sequence continues at coordinate 44,065 of JAGXJF010005410.1, forward strand.
TGTCGCGGGCCGGGCGCGCGGGGTGCTGGTCGCGGGCGGGGGCCACGATTTTCGGCCCATCATGGGTTTAGGCCGCGAGAAAGGGGCCACAACTGACTTTGCCCCCGGCCGGGGCCAAATGTGGCATTGCCACTCGGCCGGGGGCTAGATTTGCCTGTTCACCCACAGATAAGATCCTATGCATAATCAGAAGACCCATTCGACAAATAAACCTGGTGACCACGGGAAATGCAGTTATAATTTCTAAACCTCAACCCTTTTTAGTTTTGTTTTAGAATAAACGCGTGCATCCTAAACTAGACTGAACTAATCCAGGCGAGAACAGAACATCACCTCCAGCTAGTCACTTATACATCAAATTATGCTAGAAGTTAGAACTTCGAACTCGTCCATATACCCCTTTTTTTAGCATGCACCAGATGTGGATATTAATCATATGGCAAAAAACCCCATTTATCTGCTTATTTTTCTCCAGTTGAAGAACTCGAGCTTCCAGACACAGGACCATGTTTTCACAGGCGTGCCCCTATATATGCGTACCTAGCTAGCTAGCTTGCACTTATTCAGGCATATACTTTTTCTAACAACTGCCCATTATAAGCAAAGTATATTAGTTGCACATTATACCGAGTTTAATTGCCACCTTTTGCACATAATACCAGGTATAAGCCAAGTTTTTACAATCTAATTTTACTTGCACCAGGCTTAGTAACACGTCACACGTTGTGTTGTTGTGGTTGCAAAGGACGGCGCGTGGCTCGTGGATGTGTGGCACAGAGGCTCGCCTTGGCTACGTGGCCAGATATCACACGCTCATCAGCAGACCGACGTACGCCAAGTGAGAAAAAGATATGCAAAGGAGATGGTTTTATTTAAAAGCTTGGCTTCTACCCGGTGATTTTATGCAAAAGTTGTCAATATGTCCGCTGTGGTAGTAGGAAGATTCCAGTTGGATGATATGTCATATCATCTCTTGTCTTACTACTACAGAAATTACTTTTATAGTTGGTTTAAAATAGCTATCTAATTCGACTGTAAAAAATATGAGCTAAGCATATGTGTTATTCCAGCCAACTTGAGAATAATCCCTCGATCGGTTTAAGAGCAAACCGGCTGTGATACTACATCAAAGAACCGACTGAGAAAATATAGTATCTTAGTCGGTTTTACTCTTGAACCGACTGTGATACTATATTATCCTAACTAGTATAATATTTCGAATTGGCAGGCAGAATTCAGGTTTCTGCCTGCCCTGATACAGAAAATATAGTTTATATATCTTAAATTCTCATATCATCCCACAACATATATCACACATATACAAATGTATATTGAAATTCACATAACATTTCAATTCACAAATGAACTCAAATAGATAGAAATTTAAAATTAAACAAGTACTCAATCACATTTGAATTGAGTTTATAACATATTTAAATACACAAGTACTTATTACAAAATACTTATTCGTTAGTTACGTTGTGGTAGAACTCACCATTTGGTTTGATGACTTCCACAACAATGAAGCCCCCAACTTTGCTCGCATCGGGGCTAGGTCCGGCTTTGGCAATTCCTTTATGGCAATAAGTGCAACCTATCGATATGAAAATCATACTGCTGCCACATACAAGAAGATGAATACGACACAATTCTTGGAATATTTGCATACCTCGGTGAATGCGCCTTTGTTCTTGGTAGCTTGACTCGTGAGAACGTCCATGTCATGGCAAACATAGAGACCTCACAAATTTTTTAAGTCGGACTACTGGTGGCACTGAAAAGATATACATGGACTCGATTTAATTAAGTTTTATAGAATTCATATTATGAAGTGTAAATGTGTGCAACTTATTACATACTGGAAAGTCAACGAAGTGGGATAGCTTATCTCACCTTGGTTTTTTTTCCCTCCATGCGCAACAAAGAATTGTTAGGCTCTGAATCGTGGTACAAAATTTTTAATTAGACCAGTGACCTAATACAATAGAGTTAGATGAGGTAATTTGTTTACCTATCGATCAATCTGCCGACCCTTTTGAAGTTGTTCTTCTTACGCAAGTAAGAATCTAAGTAATAGACCTTGTACTCATTAAATATAATAACCATAAGAATCCAGTGAAAACTATATGGTCATTGATCCAAAGTTAGTTGATGTTGCGCTGAAAGTTCAAAATGAACAAGTATCAGAAACAAACAAGTATATAGCACTTACACTTTATTGAAATGATAAATGATGAATTTTTTATCTTGGCTGGCCTCCGTAACTTTGAGGATGTAATCCTCAATAACTCTTTCATAATCATCCATGGACTGCTTAGATCGAAGGTATGGGTCAACAAATCTTATCTGTTCTTTTGCTTCTCTCGCTTGAACAAGAGCCAACATATATATACACGAGCAAAGAGTTATTTATTAGTGACATGTATAGGTATTATACTAATATACATGGAGTGCGAATATAGGTACTTACAGTGTGAAGCATCTCATGAGACTCGCGTCCAAGGCATTTAGATTATACATATGGAACAAGTCTCCCAAGTCACCACGAACTGTGGCCCCCTGTTCGTGAGGGAAGTGCTCATATTTGAACTTGACTGAGATACTTTCACTTCGCTACTTCTTGTTCTGTTTCTTAAAGTTGTCCATGTAATATATGTGCAAAGATGTGCAAGCCCACTCAACTCAGAGGTGATATTCTTTAGATTTTTGATTAGTGGTTTCTTGGCCTTGAATGTCCGGTGCATCGGAGATCCTAGAGACTCCCTCCAGCATCATATAGTGCTTGGATTTGTTTGATGTCATCTCCACGCCAGGAGTCATTTGCATCAATTGCTTTCCTGTGCCATGCTGCAGTGGTGCCACATTGAGCTCCTTGGCACTACTCTTTAGAGATTCTTGCGTTGATAGGTCTAGCGCTCTTGGTGATAAGGCCAACATGACCAAAGGGGAGTGCGTCAAAGAGACTAATGGCTCTGACTATCACGCCCAAAACCTTCTTAGTTGACCACAAGTGGTCGAGGAAGATGTCCCTCTTATGTCACTGGATAAATGTCTCTTGGCGTTCTCTAGAGTTAAGATCTCGTTGTTTGATAGAATCGGAAGCTTAACGGTCCAAAAAGTGTAGTTGACATCGTCGACGTTCACCTTTGCATATGAAGGGGCTAGGGAACATTGTGTACCATCTGTTCTCTTGATGTTAGAAACACTAGCCTCCAAGCAGCATCCACCGATTCATCCAAGCTCAGAATCTTCACTCTGATCATGCATTTCGTGGCAACCTACATAAGGATGCAAACTTTTAGCCAAAGGGTCTGAAACGATCTTGTGGGGAGCATTGCAAAAGATATATTGATTTTACCTCAATCTCATCTCAACGAAAAGGTGGCATCTGTGTGTTTACCACAACTAGGGAGGTCGATCGATGCGTAACTATCCCGACGGTTATCGGGGCTGGCCTGAACGGTTGGTTCTGTTCGCACACCTTGAGACTCCGCTCTTAGCTCATGTATTATCTCTTATTTAAGCTATTGACGCTTGCATTGTTCTTCGAGCACTTGCCTGGCTCTCTTGCATTGGCGCTTCACCTCCAAAGCCTGACTGCGTCCATATATCCAGGGACAGAGGGACCTACCCCCCGCGTGTGACCCGGGTGCTCCAGGTTTCCCAAGCCCTCTTCGAGTATATCTCCCAAGAAGGTGCCGGCTTGGGATGCAACATCGAGTTCAAGCTGCAAAAGTCAGAATTATTATTTTAATTGATATGAGGTTAATGACAAGGTATAACTGTAGTTAGGCTCTTTAATATCTCACTAAGCGTCTGTATGCTACCTCATCAGCAGGGTTGTCAATTTGGACTCGCCTGAAGCTGATGTGGTATCAGATGCCCTTGCCTCAAGCTCGCCCTCGGGAGCAGCGGCTCATGGTCCTCGTCGGGCCAGGCGGTAGCGTGGACGATGGCAGGGCTCTCATCTTCTTTCTCAGGAGTGGTGGCGGAGTGAATGGCAGCGGAGCAGACGATGGCGACGATTTGGGAAGATTAGGGGAGCGCGAGCAGGAAGATAGAACGATTTTGGGGGGAAACGGCTAGGTTTTATGGTGGGTAAATTATCCCACCCGGTTTGGCCGAAGGACTGACTAGGATAATATATCTCAATCTATTCCAACGAAATAATCAAATGGGATAATAAATTATCTTAGTCGGCTCAACCGCGAAACCGACTAAGATAACACAATATCTCAGTCGGTTCATAACCGGAATCGGCTGAGATAGTTAACCACCTCAGTCGGTTGGAGTACAAGAACCAACTGAGATACAAAATTTGGATTTTTTTTTGGAAAATTCATTTAACAGTTGTAGAATTCATATACAATTTGGATAATATTTCTAGATTTCATTTAATGTTGGTAGAATTACTATATAATTTGGAGAATATTTGTAGATTTCATTTAATATTTGTGGAATTCATATAAATTTTATAGATTTCATTTTCTTGCAAAATGCTTGTGTAAATGGGATTGTCAAATGCCTATCCGTGAATGGGCTGTAATGTGATTCCTTTTGGATTGCGTAATGTGATGATTGGTCACGCGTTGTTGTGGTGAATTTTTGTTTGTGCTGAGGATACAAGATTGTCCGTCCATGTCCCTTGGGGAAGGGATGGAAAGGGTTAAAGAGTTCTGATGCTTTTGGATCAACCATTGTAGGAGAAAAAAAGATCACTTTTGACAATTTAATTTAATGGTCTCTTGCTAAGCAATATGGCGAATCGTTATGTTTGATTTGTGCTTTCACTTCTGAAGCTGATTGATTTCAATCCTTGGGGTGGCTATACCTTGCCACTTCTATTTACATGGGAGGAGCAGAGAGGGGACGAGCTGGAGTTTAGTGTGGTCATGCAGCAGGTTGCAGTGAGGCCAGGATTAATGACTGCAGTTCCATATGATATGCTGGATTGCGGGGAGGGGAGTGGCTGGGATGTGTTCCTGAAGAAGGCTCACAATGAACTCAACAGCAGATAGCCTCATTAGAGCATTTCTAGCACTTCCCCTAAAACTTAACTCCCTATACTATCTCCCTAAATTTAACTCCTCAAAATTTGAGGGGTTAGAGAAGCTTGCACTTAGTCCTTCCCCTAAACTCAACTCCCTATATTTTTTTTTGCTATTTCTCAATCAAAATAAAAAGAAAAAATCAAAATAAAAGGGGCAGAGAGCACGGGCTCAATCCCTACCCCTCCTGGTCCCCAAATTCCCCATTCCCCCTCTGCCTCCGCCGCCAACTGCCCCTCCCGCTCCCCACCAGCGTCGGCAAGCTCCTCCCCCACTCCCCACCGCCGCCAGCTGCCCCTCCCGCTCCCCACCGACGTCGGCAAGCTCCTCCCCCGCTCCCCACCGCCGCCAGCTGCTCGCTCTGCTCTGGCTCCTCCCCCGCTCGGCTCTTCCCAAGCGCACGCCCGCCGCTCTGGCTCCTCCCCCGCTCGGCTCTTCCCGAGCGCGCGCCCGCCGCTCCTTCGCCTCTGCCGGAGCTGCTCGACCTCGGTGGCCAGCGCGCCACCGACGAGCCGGCCCCGGCGACCACATCTGCCCGGCGACCTCGGAGGCGGCCGACGCGGGGGAGGCGAGAAGGAGGGGCGGCAGGTCGCGCGGTGGCCGGCGGAGGGGCGACCGCAGCACACATCGCCGCCGCCATCCCCGAGCTCCCCTCGGTTTCTTCCGAGCTGCGGCGGCATCGGGCGAGGTCGGAGGTGGCGGCCGCAGCAGGAGCTAAGGGAGGCAGCGGGGCCGCCAGCGAGCAGGGGGGAGGCGAGGAGGAGGTCGGCGGGGGTGCGCGGGGTCACGGCGGGCGGCGGCGAGGTCAGAGGTGGTGCCGGGGATGTCTTCTGCGGCGGCCGGCGGCGGCGGTTTGGGGCTGACAATTCACCCCGCCAAAAATTTGATGGATAGGGAGAAGATAGGGGAGACATCAGATTTCCTCAAATTTAGGCAGAAGTGGATTGGGGATAGGGGGTCATCCTCAAATTTTAGGGAGTTAAAAGAATTTAGGGGAAGGGCTAGATGGGTATAACTCCCCAAATTTTCAGTTTTTAGGGAGTTAAAAGAATTTAGGGGAAGGGCTAGAGATGCTCTTAGGTGGGGATTCGTAATTGCGATCTAGAACAAGGTCGTTAGTACGGGATTAACCCTTATTGCTTCATGTATCATTTACAAGTTACAACTTCTATAATGCTAGGTTTATTACGAGCTTCCTGTTAGTATTTGAATTTGCTGAAACATATTTGCAGTGCAAGTTTGTTGCTCACGGCACGAATCTGTTTTTCATCCGTGATTGCTTCTGTTGTATCTACCTGTACGTTTATGTGGGCATCTCGGGTCGTTGTATTGAAGTGGATCAAAATGTCCCTGGATCGGAAGTTACGATCTAGATCGGCCAGTTTGAAAAGTCAAGACTGTCCGAAAGGTTTTCAGGCTTGAGTGTTGTAATATATCGGAAGTTCTGAATTCGAGATCGAAAATTCCGATCCCCTTCGGAAGGTTTGGTTTTCTTAAGACCCGAGCTCTCAATTAGTTACGAGATATTAATAAAATATACGTGAGTAAAATATAGAGAGCAAGATTTAGAAAGTCAATTGGAGCACGTAGAGAAATAGGAAGAAAACCTCTTAAAGAGGCTCTCTATATCTATACCACCTTATAATATTTGAGTTTGATTGTTGGTGGTGTCACACTTTTGATTACCTTTTTTACCCCTCTACTAATAATAATAACAACAAACTAACACTCATCTATCTATCCGATCACACAACAAACTAACAAACATATCTTGTATCTAATCCATCCCTTTTAATTCTCAACAGCTGTAACAAATTAATTACACCCTCCTCTAACCAACTCTCCAACTCTCAACAAACTCTGTTAAACAGACTCTAATCTTTACGTAACTCTCAACATACTCCGCTAAACATATTCTAATTTTTATGTTCTGAGTTAGTTTTTTACTCTGCTGAAATTTATTATCTTACTAAACAATAGGATCCAATCTTTACGTTCTGAGTTAGCTGGCTTGTTGGTGCTGTTCCTTCCCTCATACATGTGCGTAAATTTTTTTATATGTGTGTATGTGTGTTGTACGAGCACTCTACTATTAGATCGTTGTAAGGCAAAATAATATATTTTGTTATAGACTTATGGTTTTAGTCAGAATATAAGATGTTGTTCTACTATTTGAGGTTCCGTTGCAACGCACGAGCATCTTGCTAGTAAAAATATACTAGTCTCTACTACTTAAAAAAAGAGTAGCGTTTCCTTTCTTGCCGGCAGAGTGCGTTTTGCCCACTCTTCGTCCAACCTTCCTGTTTTGCAACCTTCCTGCCAATAAATACTTACTAATATGTGTTTACCAAATAAAATCCTACTATTTTTACACAATCACATTAATATGGGCAGGTAAATCACGAGCTAACGTACTAGAATATTTATACCCCGTTGCAACGCACGGGTAATTATCTAGTAAAAATATAAAAAGCGAGATTTAGAGAGCCGGTTTGAGTTGCTCTCAGTTTATAACCGCCACCGTAGAAGCAGGCCTCGATCTGGAATCGTTTGTTTCCCGCTTGATTTGATTACTACGGTAATTAAGGTCCAAAACTAATTACTGGTCTGCTCTCTTTGTTGTTCGGTTCCATCCAGCTAGTACTTGATGAAGACACGAATCATCTCCCTAGTTTATTTTCGTTTTTGATACTGGACATCCTGGATGCATGTTTGGATTAGCATAACTATTGTGTATTGTGCTCCTTGACTTCCGTCACCAAAAACAGAAAGTGCATGCCGTCGATCAAGAAAGGACAGTTTAATCTTCTCTCGTGATGGCGACGCGGTGGCCACCAACGAATGGCGATAGTGGCCGGCACACGGAGATGGCGAGAGTGTGGGCAGCGCCATCGTGGCAACGACGCGCGAGAGAGCTAACAGCGGCGGCAGCGAGAAGGACAGGAGATTAAAGAGCGAGCGAGTCCGAGGAGTTTGCGTATTTCTCGTCATCGATGGTAGTTCGTCTTTGGCTTTGGCAGCGTCGCGGACCTCAACTTGATAGCCCTCCAACAGATGATGGATGGATGGATGAGATGAAGGGAATGGTACCCCTGTGACATTATACTATATAAATACGTACGTACGTGGGAGCATTGTGTGCAAATACGGAATACTGCTGTATATGATCTGACCGGCCGGGTCCCAGTAGAGACGAAGAAAAGTCGAGACCAAGGCGGCATCGATCAGAAGGTACTTGTGTCAGTTTCCGAGCATCTTATCACGCAAGAGAAGTTTCCAGCTTGGTTTCGTTCGTCCTCGTCGTCGCTCTCGCGCCTGCACGCCGGCAGGCCGTGCATTTCTTTTCCTACGGAAAGATCGATGGGATGGATATTTATTTTTTCTCCTTATTTTGAAAGATGGGATTAGACGAGCCGCAACTTGCAGCCAGTAGGATATGCAAGGCGTCCACGTGACAGCCCTCGTGCGACACTAACCTGCAGGGTGATAGATAGGCAAAGGCAGCACGATTGAGGCTCACAGCGTAACGCTATTCCTGATAGCGTCGCGCATGATCCACCACTATCTAGCGAGCGTTCCGGAAAAAGAAAAGAAAAGAAAAGGAGCACTAGCTAGCATACGTACTATTCCTGCTTAATCTCATTTGGTTTCTTTTTCGTCATTTTTTCATATTAATGTTAATATTAATATTAATAACATAAAATGTACTTTTTTCACATAATTACCTATCTATTCCGTTATAAACCCCAACAGAACAATCTATCACTGTCAAATCCTAGGACAAGAAAAGCAGTAGGAATGAGTAGATTGTCGATGAGATGATTATGAAAAAACTATCACGAATGAAAATATATCCGTGACTTATTTACATTTATGATAGATTTCGTAGCTAACTGTCTATGATAGGTAAGATATGTGTGACGGTTTTTAAGAAAAATAATCTCGAATGGTTTTGGAAACAAAATCATTTGAAAAAATATATTTATCACAAGGTCAAATCTAGCCCACTGTCGAGACCCTCGAATTACACTCAACTTATAAGAACGTATACCATACCTATAAGAACGTGTGCATCCATCACCGTTAGACAGTCTGACACCGGACCAACATCTCATAGGCAACTCAGGTGTGTGCGTCACCATTGGCCAAGCCGAGCAAAGACACACATATTACAAGAAAAACTAAATTCAATTCCAGAATCCTATAAAAGCTTACTGACATTCTCAAGTATGTTAAACAAGATGATATCAGAGAAGCTCGATGATTGTATCCTCACCATAACCTAGCCATACGGCTAGTGGGTCGGTTGAAAGCCCGATACAATCACCTACACCTTGCCTAGCCGGCCAAGGCATCACAGTTAGCGGTCACTCAACCATAAACCATCACACTTAATGACATGAGAGAACAACTCTAATTCTTTACGGATGTCCCATACACTTTAATATCATACACACATGGTATATGGGATGCCACATGTTAACTTAAATATCACAAGACAAACTTTACATAAAAGGATGACAAGATACATAAACACGTCCTATCCACAGGACAATTAAAACATGAAATTCAATACGACTCGAAAGTAGCTCACATCAAAAGTAAAAGACGGAATAACAATGGAAACAGACCAAAAGGAATAAACTAAGCTACTAGACGTCAGTTTCAACATTTTCTGCATCATAGAAGTCACCTACAATAGGATCACCTGTAACATTTTAGGAATCGATTCATATAAGTACTTTCGTACTCGCAAGATATTTTTTAAAATCATCCCAATTAACATGGCATTGCATAAGAATTAAAGTACTACACAAGTGGTTTCATCAGCAAGGTATTAAAGCATGGTATGAACATAAAAGATAAACCAATATCAACATATTTTATCATGACCATTAATTCTCAAAGTTAACACATAAATCTCAAATCAGCAATACATTTGAAATTAACCAAGATTTCAATCATTTTCGTCACATTAAGTCAACCAAGACATATTTCAACATCTAATTAAGTCAACCAAGACTTAAACAATTCTTTCTCAATCGGGAATACTTCCAAAGTGTTGTTAGTTCATAGTTGTGCTGACTATGACTACCTGACACTCCCGCATAACATTTCTATCGTGGGTGAAGGGTAGAGCCCCATGACACCAGCATTGACTGGACGATTGGGATACTTACGTTCACCTCGCCTCCTGATCCATCTGTGCAAGCAAAACAACACAAATCACATATTAGGTTTCATAGTTCAATAGTCTATATTAATGTCATGACCCAATGATCATGATCCATAACCAAACCCTAATCGTGCTAGTGTTTTTCATCCATCACAAACATCAATATTCAACCATATGTACCAAGCATAACAATTCATCCATAACCATAGCATAAATTAACAAGGGGAGTGTTAGCAAGCTTGCATGCTTGCCTTACTGATGTTGCTCCTGTTTGTAATGAGGATCAACCTCGTACAATTCTTCGTTGCCAGGTTCTACCAAAAACAATAGCGAAACACCGAAAATGACGAAAAGAAATAAATAATCAATAACAGGAAATTTATAGGCATATTATGAATGAAATGCATTCTAAAATGTAGGAAATGAAATCATAAAACTAACGCAATTGATTTCATTCAATTTGGAGTCCTAGAATTAAAGTTATAAAAAATTTAGTTTCATATGCAAAATTTAGGGTTTATGGACATTTTAGGAATTTTGAAATTTTCCATAATAGTAACATGAATGAAATTATTCCATTAAATTTTACAAATTAAAATATGAGTTTACAAAAATTGTTCACCTCATTTGGAGTTCTTATAAATTTTCTACAATTTTTACAAATTTAAAGCATTTTTAGCATTTTCTTTATTTTCTCAAATAAATAAACAGAGAATAACTTTTAATACCCAAGTAAAGTCTAGCCACAGAGACTGACTAGTGGGGCTAGAGGTCAGCTTGGCCTGGTCAAAGGATGACTGGCCAAAGTGGCCTTTGGGCCCGCTTGTCATCTTTTGTCCATTTTCTTTTTTCTCTTTTATTTATTTCTCAAGTTAATGACATATGGGTCCTACCTGTCAATTTTTATTTTCTTTTCTTAAACCGAGTACTTAAGTGAGTGGGGTCCAGATGTCATACACAGAATATTTAAACATTTTTAAACAACTTTTTAATCACCCGGGACCCATGTGTCATACACAGAGGCTAACGGCTAATAACGGTCATCAACCGACTTAACTACTGGGACCATGTGTCAGCCTACCGGTGGCTAAAGGTCGACGAGGCCGAGTGTTGAGCATGACGGCAAGGACACGTGCAAATGCAATACTGCACCGTTTACGGTGTGGTTTGTCGTATTGGACTCCAGGCAGCACCGTTGCTCGATTTTTGTGGTTGGTGAGGCCGGAGGCTCGCCGGAGCTCCGATCAGTGGCTCATCGATGGCGACCGAGAACAGAGCATCAATGGTGAGCACATCAGAGCAACTAAACAAGAGGCAAAAGCGTTAGCATCGACTCAGGAGCTCACCGGGAAGTCACCAAAGACCAGAGCCGAGGCAGAGGGGGTCAGAGTAGAGTGGAAACGAATCAGTCGGGGAAGACGAAGAAGGGGTCCTCCGGCTTGGATCTTCACGGCAATAGCTTCACAACACACATGAGAACACGATTTGGCCACCAGCTGCTTTAGGGGAGGTTGGAGACGAGGACTTCAATGTTGCCAGCGATGGCAAAGCTTCTGTTGATGTCGACATCGGTCTCGGGCGCTTGCGCAAGGAAAAAGGGGAAGTCAGAGGGGCAAAAGGGAGGTTTAGGAACACAGAACACACAAACGGTTGCTCTCGCACCTGGAGCTCACAGTGGACATTGAACGGCTCGTGGCGGATCTTCGCCGGAGCTGAAGACAACTGTGATGGACCCCGGAATTACATATGAATAGGGGAACGGATAATCGCCAATGACCGAGAAACCAGTCGACCTGGTGGCACGGTACCTGCACCGTGCACCCCGAGGTGGAGTGGTCCAACACTTGACCAATGCACCATACGCTTACCGACATCGTATGCCTTCACCGTTGGTCAAGCCGGCCGAAAGCGATTAAACTTCCCAAATCCACATACAATTCCTTGATCCTATGAAGGTTTAGAGTCGTTCTCAGTTCCACTACGCAAAGCAAGATCGGAGGAGCCCGGTGATTCTACCCACATCCTAACCTAGCTCGAAAACTAGTGGGTCGCTCTCGAAAGCCTGGTAGAATACACCCACACCCTGCCTGGCCGGCACAGCATCTCAGCCAACGGGTCACTCAACCGACCCCTGCTCGACTTAGTGAAAAGAAGAACAGCTTTAGGCATACCCATATACTTCATTTCATACACGCATTGTATATGGGCAGCCATCGAAACAACTTATGCATCATCACAGAACTCTACAACAGAAGGATTTAAAGATGTACATAAGTTAACTTTGTCCAAAAGGGGTTCCATAACACATAGCTACCAACTCGAAGGCTGAATACAGGTCTTCGGATTGCAAAAACAGCAGTGAACACAAAAGTAAAACCTTGAGATGGCAGCCCAACCATCTTTCTGAGAAACACACAATCCACACGTGAGACCGCAAAGGACAAACTTGCAAAAGAATATCAGTTCGTCACCAGAATCCGCAACGTAGAAATCATCCTTATTAGTCTCACCTGCAACGAGTTCGGAATTGAATTCCATAAGTACTTTCGTACTTGCAAGTCACATTTATATACTCATCCCATGTTAATTTCAGCAAAGCTATTAATCAGGAATCAATTACTAACATGTATATCACCAGGGCATGATAAATAATAACATGGACAATATTGATAAAACAATATCAACAAATATCACATGAACAAGTTTATCTCCAGATCTGAATATGAATCAATTCAACCAAGAACTTCGTATCCAATAATCACATCAAGTCAAACAGGTAATCACATTCAAGCCATCCAACCACTTTGGAGTTGGGTTAACCACCCAGAGCTCCCATCCAATCAAACAATTTTAATCTCCCTAAGCCACCAAACTTAGGGAGATGCCGAATGGGTTAACCACCCAATTCGACTAATGTGTAGTGAGGGAGGGCTAACCACCCTAGCCTCACGTGAACCAGTGTTCCAATGGGTGTGGGTTCATAGTAGGCCCACTATGACCCTCCAACTCCACTCGCTAACACTGATCGCCGTGGGTGACAGGTAAAGCCGTACGACACCGGTATCGAATCAGGTTAAATCCACCTGATCGATCCATCTGTAGGTGACAGTACCCCGGCACTCGCATCTCACCATTAGAGGTTTCATATTGCATTAGTCCGATTAAAAGATCCTCGCTGATCTTGCAACACATTCGAACCTAGCAATACTAGTGATTCGCCATCACTATCACATTGCAATCATTTCCACAATACAAGCTAGCAATTAACCATAACGAATAGCAAAACCTGAAATAAACTTAAGGGAATCTTAGCGAGTATTTTTGTGAACTTGCCTCATTGCTTGGAGAAGTATAGTGACCATACACAAGAACTCCATAATATTCGAAACACCAGTAAGAAGCAAATGACCTCAAAAAAAAAGGGAAAAGCAAATCTAAGAAGCTAGTTTGAAAATGTCAAAGATGCATGGATGCAACTAACATGGATGCATCCGAGCGGTTGAGATATACAACTAAGATGGATGTGAATATCCTATAAGCAAGATTGAACAACATGCAGGTTTGATCGAGTACTATTAGCTTATCTTAGTAGAATTTGTATTCCCATAATAATATTATACATGAGATAGATTCTCCAATTTACGATGCTAATTATGATTTAGCAGATTTTATAAGGTGTTCTACTACTAAAATGAAATGATAGGTACATTATGATTTATATACCAACTACATGTACAATAGGATATCAGAATGTTATTATTTACATCATGAATCAACTTCTCCAATTTCTACAATATGCATACGGCATGGTTCAAGTTTAACAATTGTGATTCAATTACTGCATTATCACTACCTTTTACATGAATTGAGGTTGCATAAATTCAAATTTACCAAATCTGGACAGCGGAGGTATTTTGGCATTATCACACAAGTCGTTTGTCAGAAATGGGTAAATGAGTACTCTAAACGGAGCTATTGATAAAGGCTAAAATTCTTATTTTGGTATCAATATATGGTTCACAACGAAAGGTTGCTAAATTGTGCCCAGAAGGTTTCAGTCTTATCTCACTACTACAGAATGGTCTATCCGTGGTGCCATATCCGAGGCGGTTTAGAAAAACTGCCACGAATAACCTATGTCGGAAGCGGTTAGCACGAATAAACCGCCTCAGATAACGATTCCGGGAGCAACCGCCACGGATAACGACCACATCGGAGGCGGTTATAAATAAGCAACCACCTCCAATGTTATCCGAGGCGGTTGACTATTTATGACCGCCTCGTATATCGTCGATATACGAGGCGGTCATAAATAGTGACGATATACGAGGCGGTCATAAATAGTCAACCGCCTCGGATAACATTGGAGGTGGTTGCTTATTTATAACCGCCTCCGATGTGGTCGTTATCCGTGGCGGCGGTTATATATTGGCAACCGCCTCGGATAAGCGAGTACATATCCGAGGCGGTTGCCGATATATAACCGCATCGATTTAGTCGATATACGAGGCGGTTGTTTGGATTGCACTGCGCGAGCAGACATACGACCATGTCTTAAATGTGGCGAAGTGCTGGCGATTTTTTGAGCGATTTGCTGTGGATTCTTCAGTGGAGAAGCTACATTTGGTAGAGAAGTTGGAGAAGAACTTCCTTGTTGATTAAGAAAGGTTGGTGTTTAGTTTTTGAGTCATTTCATCCAATAATTTTTGTTGATTGTGCTCTTTTCTTGAACATTAGTTGAGAAGATTCAATTATATGATAATAATTTGATCGATTGAGATGTTTGAGTTATTTGTATGTTTGAATGCATTTAAATTTGTTGGTAAGGTATGCAAATTATGAAACAATTCTATAATTTGTGGGTTTAAAGGAAAAGAAATGATAGAAATTTTTTGTGGCGTATTTAATTTTTATACGGAAGAAAAAGTGGTAATATGTTAGTTATACGTTAGTAAATGAAGAGAGTCAACGCGTATATGTTAGTTATATTAGCAATTAGTATGGCTATTTAGTTATAGTAGTTAGTTATGTTAGTAATTATTTGTACAATTCGATTATGTCAGTAATTAATGTGTTAAACTCATCTCACGAAGTCGGT
Organism: Stipa capillata; assembly: GCA_019208055.1. Classification (NCBI taxonomy): domain Eukaryota; kingdom Viridiplantae; phylum Streptophyta; class Magnoliopsida; order Poales; family Poaceae; genus Stipa; species Stipa capillata. The sequence goes on from JAGXJF010005410.1 coordinate 59,387, forward strand.
GCACTTAATAAATTTAATTAAAATTTCAAATTTCCATATGCACGGCTTAGATGGATCGATCGTGGATGTACGGAGCTCGCAACACAGAGGCGTATAGAGATGGAGTGAGATCATTTATGGAAGCTGCCGAGGCGGACATGTTGAGACAGGGTAGAGGTGACACGTACTGTCCATGCCTAGACTGTGGTAACATAAGGATTTTTGAGCTCCATCATATTGAGTACCACATCTTCAAGAGAGGTTTTACGGAAGGGTATTCAACTTGGACCAAGCACGGCGAAGATCAAGCCGTAGTATCGGATGATGATATTTTCGCCGATGATATAGCAACCGATATCCCAATTGATATCCCTTGTGATTCACAACATGAGATGTCCGATGATCCGGAGTCGATGCCTGAGCTGGAACAGATGTTGCGTGATTTCGAAGGGCACGAAACCGACAGAGAGTACCAGCAATTCGTAGGCTTGATGGGGGCATCGGAGAAACCGCTTTTCGCAGGATGCAAGGCTAAGTTCACTTTGTTATATGCCGTGCTTGAACTATTGAAGCTGAAGGTGAGCAACGGCTGGTCCGACAAGAGCTTCAATGAGTTGTTGGGCCTTCTAAGTGACATGCTTCCGGAGGGGAATGAGTTACCCATCAACACGTACAGAGCGAAGAAGTTGCTTTGTTCCTTAGGACTGGAAGTTAAAAAGATACATGCATGTCGGAATGACTGTATGCTATACCGGAAAGAGTTTACGAAGCTACATTCATGCCCTGTGTGCAAGACTTCTCGGTACAAGGGTAAAATTAGAGTAGAAGGAGCTGAGGAATTCGTTGAGGTGACGCGGGGGACTCCCGCGAAGGTTGCTTGGTACCTGCCTGTAATCCCGCGCCTCAAGCGTTTGTTTGCAAACCCGAAGGAAGCAAAACTTTTTCGCTGGCATGCGGACGAGCGGAAGACAACCGATGGAAAGCTGAGACACCCTGCCGATGCAATCCAGTGGAGGAACATCGATAGGAAGTATCCCCAATTCGGTGCAGAAACTAGGAACGTAAGGTTCGCGCTCAGTACGGACGGAATGAATCCATTTGGCAACATGAGCAGCCGACACAGCACCTGGCCCGTACTTCTCAGTATGTACAACCTACCTCCCTGGCTTTGTATGAAACGGAAGTACATTATGATGTCCACACTTATCGAAGGGCCTAAGCAACCTGGTAACGACATCGACGTGTATCTCCAACCGTTGATGGATGAGCTACAAACACTGTGGAATACAGGAGTGCACGTATGGGATGCGGACAAAAGAAAATACTTCACTCTGCGGGCCATGCTGTTCTGCACAATCCAAGATTTTCCCGCTCTCGGCAACACCTCCGGTCAGACGGTGAAAGGACACAAAGGCTGTGTCGTATGCATGGAGAATACCGTTAGCCTAAGTCTCAAGAATTACGGGAAAGTCGTGTACATGGGTCACCGGCGGTTCCTGCCTATAAGGCACCGTTACCGGAGGTGGAAGTCACAGTTCAACGGGAGAACGGAGAACGGTGCGAAACCAAGGCCATTAAGCGGTGCAGAGATATTCGAGAAGGTTAACGACGTGGATGTCGTGCTCGGAAAGGGTCGGAAAAAGAAGGCCGCTGATGAGTCGTCATACTGGAAGAAGTGATCTGTGTTATGGGACCTACCTTACTGAAAGGACCTAGAAGTCCGGCACTGCATCGACGTGATGCACATAGAGAAGAATATTTGTGACAGCGTGTTGGGTCTACTGCTAAACATGAAGGACAAGACGAAGGATGGCGTCAAGGCCCGACTCGACATGGTTGATATGGGAATCAGGCCAGAGCTGGCGCCTGTACTTCTGCCTAACGGGAAGACATACATCCCCCCTGCCTGTTACACTTTATCGAAGGCAGAGAGAACCGAGTTTTGCAAGTTCTTGCATGGCGTGAAAGTTCCGTCCGGCTACTCAGCCAACATCAAGAGGCTCGTCTCGATGCAGGACCTGAAACTCATCGGCATGAAGTCTCATGACTGCCATGTTATGATGACACAGATGCTCCCAATTGCAATCAGGAATATCCTCCCTCCTAACGTCTGGGAATCAATCACCAAGCTGTGCTTCTTCTTCAACAAGATTTCTCAGAAGGTGATGGACGTCTTCGAGCTAGATGATCTGGAGTTAGTGGCGGCGGAGACTGTATGTCAGCTAGAGATGTATTTCCCCCCGTCTTTCTTCGATATAATGGTGCATCTCATCGTCCACATTGTGCACGAAATCAAGATGTGTGGCCCAGTCTTCCTTCGGAGCATGTACCCGTTCGAAAGATTCATGGGAATCTTGAAGCACTACGTGAGAAACAGGTATCGACTGGAGGGAAGTATTGTCGAAGGTTATGCTGCAGAAGAGGTTGTCGAGTTCTGTGTTGACTACATGGAGTCGAACCAACCGATTGGCGTGCCATGTTCTCGGCATGAAGGCAGGCTCGATGGTGTTGGGACTATCGAAAAGAAATCTATAACGGCGGACCAAGCAGGACACGCACTTGCCCATTTCACCGTGCTGCAACACACGACCGCCGTTGCCCCCTACATGGACGAGCACAGGGCAAAGTTAAGGCAAGAGCATCCAAATAGAACCGATGCGTGGAGGACGAGAGAGCATAACAAAGAATTCAACAAGTGGTTCAAGGAGCGTCTTCGTCTAGGTGCCTCTAGCGACATGCTTACCTGGTATGCGAAGGGCCCAACATTCGAAGTCGTCACTTGGCAAGGATACGACATTAATGGATACACGTTCTACACGAGAGATGAAGATAAGAAAAGCACATTTCAAAATAGTGGGGTCCGCATAGAGGCTTCTGATTTGAGCGGGAAACGGAGCTGGTACTATGGGTTTATCGAGGATATTTGGGAGCTGGACTACGTGTACTTCAAGTTCCCATTATTCCGGTGCCGTTGGGTCAATCTACAATCTACGAAGGTCGATGTCCACGGCTTCATAACGGTTGACCTTGAACGTGTTGGATTCAAAGATGACCCATTCATCCTAGCCAATCAAGCTCACCAGGTGTTTTACGTGACCGATCCGGCGAAGAAGAATCTTCATATTGCACTACAAGGTAAAAGGAAGATTGTCGGAGTTCAGGGTATGGTGGATGAGGATGAGTACAAGATCTTTGAAGATACACCTCCGATGCAACATAGCATTAGAGACGCGACGGCCGATGAACCTAATGAACCAGTCTACGTGCGTGAAGATCATCAAGAAGGGCTAGAGTTCGACGAGGAAATGCCTAGCAAGAAGAAAAGGAGGAGGAAGCGGAGGCAATGATATAATTTGAGAACTGGTGATGACACATGGTTGAAACATGCATGGAAGAATTAATTATATATGTTAGATGCTTCTCTTGATATGAATGCTTGAGTTCATATATATGTGGTTATACATATGTGTTTATATGCATGAGATGCTTGGGTATATATGTGTGATGTGTATATATGTGTGATGTGTACATATGTGATGTTTTGCAATGATATATGTGATGGTTGTGTGTACATATGTGATGTTTATACATGTGTGATGTTTATATATATATGGTTATACATATTATGAATGGAGATGCAAATGATATTTGTGATTTGTTGATGTTTGTCCACTGAGAGCTCAGAAAACAGATTGTGCACCTGCTGGAAAGAACATATCCGAGACGGTTGGATAAGTTTAACCGCCTCCTTTATTCCATATCGGAGGCGGTTAGACTGGGTAAAACGCCTTCGATTAGGTCTAATTGGAGGCGGTTGGGAAAAAGAAAGCGCCTCCTTTATATTTATCCGAGGCAGTTAGATCTAACCAACCGCCTCCGATATCTCACATATTGGAGGCGGTTGAATCGATTTAACCGCCTCCTTTATCCATATCGGAGGCGGTTAGATCGATTTAATCGCCTCCGATATCTCGCATATAAATCAAACCGGCGCCTCCTCCCCTGCGCATCGTCAAACTGTGTAAGCCCTAGTGTACTCCTCCGACAACCATCGCCGCCTCCATCCAGCACCGCCTCCATCCAACACCGCCGTCCCACGCACCGGCGGCATAGTCCCGAAGCGGCGGCGTCCCACCGGCGGCATTGTCCCGAAGCGGCGGCGTCCTTGTCCCGAAGCGGCGGCGTCCCACCGGCGGCATAGTCCCGAAGCGGCGGCGTCCTTATCCCGAAGCGGCGGCGTCCTTGTCCCGAAGCAGCGGCGTCCTCATCCCCAAGCCCAAGCACCGGCGTCCTCGGTTTGCTGCCTCACTCGGCGTCGCCCCGCTCACGGCCATCACCGCCACAACCACAGTGCTGCGCCCAGGTAAGCTTTCTCCCCTTTTTCCATCTTCCTCTCTATTTCTTCACCCTCTGATTTCAAGGTTCAATCCCTAAGGTTTGGTGATGTTTTTAAGCTTACTAATAGCTGATCTATATTGGTTCATGGTTCCATTATAGTTGTTGTGCTCGGCTTAGTTATTTATTTGTGTCTAACTGAATGCCCGAGACCACCACATCCACGGGCAAACACATATTGAATTTTTGAACAACTTCATGTATGAATTGAATCGGAATTGAGTTCTTGGATGGGACAATTATTTGTGGATTTTCTTTTCTTTTTCTGCCTAGAACAGTTTATGACATATAACTAGACACTACCCGACTATAATTCCTTACTTAGGTACATATTCCTCATATAGTTTACTTGTGTACTTGCGCAAGCATCACAGAACCTGTATCCTGGTGTGTAAGAAAAATCTAGGAAAAGATCCTTTATTGAAACATGCCTACATATTACATCTTTCTTAGTAAAACATGGTTCTATTTTGATCCAAGCTACCCTTTTAGTCATGTTACTTGACTGGAATGTACTGGTCTATTCTCTCTCTCTCTCTCTCTCTTTGCTAAAAGCATGATGTTATTTTACTTTAGTCTCCTCTTAAGATGATGCTTATTTAAAGACTTCAATTTTTACTATTTCACCTCAGATTTTTGGATAAGGTAGATACTAATGATTTAGCCGACCCCATATTGATGCTTAACTGAACTTCAGATTTCTTTTAAACCTGTAATCTTATAAAAATAGATTCTTTGTGTTGTCAGGGCGTGCATTCTTCTGAGAGGAAAGCATTTAGGTCCATTAAGTAATATCTCCCATTCTGTAGTTTCTTCATAAATGGTATTTCTAAGGTTCATGCATATACCACCTATAGTTTCTGATATGATCTATGTATCTGGAATGTGACAACACAGTTCATGATCACAACGATTGCTTATTGAACAAAAATAAAGTCTTCTAGAACCTTACCATCTGGTACATGATTGTATCTCCTTACAGCCAAACATTATAGCCATTATAGCCATCAAGAACTGATCTAATTAGCAGTTGAATGTCCTTGAATACCTCATCTAGGGAAGTAAATAAAAAATATATATATATCATATATTACCTCATTCATGTACCACTAAAACTTGTTTACTTAGTCTAACTTGATACTAAAACTTGTTTACTTAGTCTTAATACGATCGAGATGAGCTCTCCGCCGCCCTCCCTTACGATATCGCCGTCGGGGTCGCCAAGACCTTCGACATCGTCAGGAAAGGGATCTCGCAAACCAAGGAAGCCATCGGGGAGGCCGAAGGGCAGATGGGTAGTTCAGAGCCTGGATCCGGTGACCAGAGTGCCTGAACCAGAAGAAACCCGGAAGAAGTGGCGGACATTATGCGGGGTGGTCGCCCGTTCTAGGGTTAGGATCACCCTCGCGGATTGGGGTGAGCTGACACGGGAGGAGCGGAGGTCCCTCTTTGACGAAGTGAAAGGCTCCTTCATGTACCCGGAAGAGGTCGAGGCCGAGTTCTTCCGAGCGACAATACTGACGGCTGGGAAGTGCTGGAGGAACTTCAAGCACAGACTGGTGAGGGACTATCTCAATCAAGAGAAGTCGCCTTGCCAGGCATACCCTGATGTCTCCGAAGAAGATTGGGCGGAGTTCTGCGCCTTGAAGTCGTCCGAAGAATTCCGGACAGAAAGCCAGAAGGGGAAAGAGCTAGCCAGCAGAAACAAGCACCCGCATTTGCTCGGCACCTTAGGGTACGTCGGTGCGAAGAAGAAGTGGGCAAAGGAGGACGCGGAAGCGGAGAAGCACGGTCAGCAACCGGCGTTCTCGGGTTTCGGCGACAACTGAGTCCGGGACTGGTGCAGAGCGAGGACCAAGGTGGATCAAGGTGGGCAACGCATATGGAGAAACCCTGAAGACAAGCAGGTATATCAGAGAATGGTGGGGCTGAACGAGCAGGCATCTCAAGGCTCGTTTGTGCCAAGTCGGGAGAAAGACATACTCTCCGAGGCCATCGGCACCAGGGAGCCCTATGGACGCACCAGGGGTCTCGGAAACCTGGCAACGTGGAGCAAATCCTTCAACGGGGACATGCAGGAGGCACGTCGACAGCGGAAGAGAGCTAGAGCCGAGCAGATGAAAGCAGAGATTCAATCGTCGCTTGAGGCGCAGTTCGAGGAGAGAATGAGGGCAATGGAGGAGAGGCTATCAGCACAGTACCTGCAAGACAGGGCGCTGGTCGCAATTAGCCCGGGTGCCCGCCGCAGTAGCTGTGCATCTGGTGCGGATGATTGTTCTCCTATCGACCAGATTGAGGTTCCGACGAGGTGCAAGCTGCAGATACAGTTCGCTACGACGAACTTCTCGATGGACGCCGCGTACGGTCAGGTCTAGCCATCTCCTCCTGGAACGGTGCTACACGGTGTCCCCTTGGCGGCAGGCTTCGCGCGAGTGCAGGTTGAGTCAATCAACCCGACTTTCGCTTGCTGTCCTTTGCCGGCTGCGGGAGAATCTGATGAGCTGCAGACATTAAGCGACGCAGTCGGGTCGTTCGTCCAGTGGACGAAGAAGGACGTAGTCCTCGAATCAGCACCGAGCGCACCTTCCGTTCCTCCATCTCCGGCGGATCAAGGGATGCTGAGGTTTTCACCGGTGCTTGCTCCATCTCCGCCCAAGGTTTCGACGGAGCTCGTCCTTCCTCATCCAGTCCCGACAGTGCAAGATGTGGAGGCTAGTACACATCATTCTCTCCCCCCTCAGCTCCCGGCACTACCAGCAACGCAGACCTCACAGGCACGTCGGAGTCGAACGAAGAGTCACGGGGCGACGTCCAAGCTGAAAGTCTACGAATCCAAGAAGTCTGCTTCAAAACATGCTTCTGATGTTGAATATCCTCTAGCGGAGCTGGCTCGCCAGTACATGCCTGGAGAACCTATGGTGGACGATGACGTGAACTTGGGCGTAGCCAGCCGGCAGCTCCATGATCATTACCTCGAGACGTCGCGCAGGCCGTTCCCAGATACAAGACTCGGCCTCGTGGTTTTCTTCAAGGAGGAGCACTTCAGGCACCACCACGGATATATGTTTCCCGTGGATTTCTCGGACATCTTCAACATGATGCACTTCCGTGAGCTGGACGCCAGTCTCATGAGATGCTTCTCGCTGTAAGTCCTTACAGCACATCACCGTTTTGTTTTGTCACTCCTAAATGCCTGCAATGTAACTCCTTATTCTCCTGTACTCAGGTACATGATTGAGCTGAGCGTAAGAAGAAGGATGCACAACTCCGTGGGGTTCGGCGACCCACATTTGATCTCCGCATATTGTCTCGCGCAAAATAGGGACATGGTGCGGGATTATGTCGTGCATTTACTCCATGAGTACTTCGCACGAGATCAGATCCAGGTTGCCTATAACATCGGGTAAGCCACATCCTGCGCAAATTCTTATGGTTCGACGGCTAAACATGTAATAACTTCGTATCGTACAAGCAGCGGCCATTGGATCCTCGTCGTGATCGTGCCGAAATGGAGTAAGGTATATTACCTTGATTCCATGAGGCACATCATGGACTCGCGCAAGCAAGCGTACGTGGACATCATGACTGTACTCGACGAGTAAGTATCAAAACGTTCAACTTAGTCCATGCCTATTCTTTCTTCTTCACAAAGGAAGAGATAGTTCGATGCTAATTGTTTTTAATCACCCAGAGCGTTTGACACATACATCAAACACGGGGGGAGGCACAAGGTCAAGGGCGGAGTGGCCGTCAAGTTAAGCCATGATTGCAAGTTTAAGGTATTCCGTAATGTCCTTGACTCCTAGAACTAATGTCATCATAATTCTGCCCTATATACCTAATCGATATCCCTTTTGTAGTGCCGGCAACAACCTGAAGGGACCGACCTCTGTGGGTATTACATGTGTTTCCACATGCTAGCCCTTTCCAGCAACCCAAAGTACGCGGTTCTACTGGTAAGAAACCAGCGCCACTGCTAATGTCGAGTGTTTAGTCGTTCTATTCGCCCTGAGCGTAAGACTCATGTTTTCAGGAAGCGACGAAAACCATGCAAATCAAGATGTTGGAAGATACGGACCTCAGCCAGGTCCGGTCGCACATCGCCGGCTTCCTGAACAACGATGTCATTAGTGCCGAAGGACGCTTCGGTTCCCCGGCAACAAGCTAGGAACTTAGGATTGAGATTAGTTAGATGATTACGTAGGTTTCTACTTAGGTCATTAGTTACTTCATTAACTTCTACAATCAAACTTTGTAATTATCTGTCCAACAGGTGGTTTCGAATGATAAGTGCACTTGATGTTCTTAAACGTCATGTTGTTCATTTTTTTTCTCTCACTACTAACGTCACTTTATTACATATGATGCTTCTTTATCAACAGATATGGTGTATGGAGGCTTCGGCGCGTGGTTCTATTCATGTGAACAATTGAAGAGAGGTCTAGTTTTGTTTAATTTGATCAATATCGTGGCTGTGAATTGAGGATATGACTCAAGTGAACAACTTTTGTAATATTTATTAATTCGTATGCGTATGTATGTGAATGTTTACATGTAATGTTTTGTGGTCGATCCGAGAATGAATGAATGTTTGAAGTGTGCTGTGCTGATTGTGCCTGCTGTGATTTTGATGTATATATATATATATCTATTTGTTTTTTCAAGGATGCTAGTAAATCAGGGAAAATAATGCCTGGTGAACAACATATCGGAGGCGGTTATCTTTAACTAAACGCCTCGGATAAGAGAATATAGGAGGCGGTTACCTTTACCAAAATGCCTCGGATAAGAGAATATAGGAGGCGGTTATCTTTACCTAATCGCCTCGGATAAGAGAATATAGGAGGCGGTTATCTTTACCTAACCGCCTCGGATATGTGCATATCGGAGGCGATTGTATTATTCTAAGCGCCTCTAATAATACATTATCTGAGGCGCTTATGAAAACGTAACCGCCTCCGATATGCCCTTATCCGAGGCGGTTAATGAGCTTTAACCGCCTCGGATGAGCTCTTATCCGAGGCGTTTGCATAACCGCCTCCGATGTATGCCCCCATATCCGCAACCACTCCGTCGAGGCGGGTGCTATAACCGCCTCGGATGTGCTATTTTGACCGCCTCGGATATCATTTTCTGTACTAGTGTCTACGAGACCTACTCATCATGGGCGTAAATCACTTAAGCAAATTTCAGTGGATTAGTTCAGGATTGCTTATGTGGTAGGTAGGGTTGAGTGGTTTATTAACTTGGGTAAACTCTTGCTTAAGTGATTAGCTATGATTTGAGGCTGATTACTCAAATGTTGATACCATAATATTTAGTTAGCTAGTTAACCTGAATGCTGGTTAAAAGTTAGCATCCCCATCCGAACTTGTACAGGTTGCTTTGCATCTTAGTCAGGTTCATATGAAAAAGGGTTACCAACTAGTTCATTTAACCTCATTATGCTACTCTAACTATTCACTATTTTTACTAGCATGGTCGTAAGGATGGCAGTGTGGTTATTGCACTAGTCATCGATCAGTAATCACATGGACTAATAGGTAACTCTTCTTGCCACCTGATCTGAACTTAGCTGTCGTAAGGACATCAGTATAGTTACTAGGTGAATGTGCTAAAAAGATTAACTTGTTCTAACTGCCCAATACTCTAATCAAGTTTACTTTGCACTAGATTAGTTTCTAATGGCTTAAGTGGTAGCTAATTTAGGTTTGCAAGTAAAACTAATGCATGGCAGGCGGTGATTTTTTAGGGAATGGCGTAGAAAACTAGAAGTTTTGCTAGTTACCTACTTAGTAATTGGTACGCACATACGCACACATGACATATTGGGTACGACTAGGGAACAATTAAGATTGAAATTGAGGGGTCAATTGGTTAGTTCATATTAACCAGAAGCAGATTAGGGTAATAAGTACAGCCAGGAAGCATATCACATTTTAAAGGGGTAAGCTATGTGCTCATTGGTTAAAGCAAGGGATTTTGAATGGAAATGGAAGTTAGGATTAAAATCTTTTATATCATTGGTTTGCCTGAATGAGGTATTAGGGTGATAGGATTACTGACGTAGGTCGATTCCTCGAGCTTCTATAGGATATGTGTAACAAAGTTCATAATAGATTCGTACCTTAATTTGGTCATTATCCTAGTCATTTTTATCAATTCTAGTTGCATCTTTTAATTAGATGAGAATGTGGACAGTAGGACGAGATCAACTACTACTTATGAACCATTTATTGGAAAAAGACATTTAAGCATGCTAAACGAAGGTATCGAAGAAATCTACAAATCTTGGTTTGGTACTAATACAAGATCAACGACGAATGACCACCTAATCAAGTCCAGAAAGTTTCAGATATACAAAATCTACATTAAACAGCTATTGGCAATGGATTCATCCTTAGAATATCCCGCATCACTCCAAATAGGTTGCATCTATAAGCAAAAAGGGAATTACCCTCGATGATGCACAAGGGTTGGCAGCGGAGGTTGGAGGAGCAAGCTTCAGTGGTGGGGTAGTGTAGCATCGTTGGTGTGATGAAGAAGCTTCGCTGGATTCGAAGAAAAAGCTCTATCGTCCGTTCGGCTCGACAGCAGGGCTCGCTCCTGGTGAAGCCGGGATGGAGAGCTACTGGCGACAGAATGCTTCACGGGACGGCGCGTCGGTGGAGTTGGACGGCGGCAAAGCTGCAGTCGGCAGGATTGGCGAAGTCCTTCCCAGCGGTAGCGGTGGCCTGAGCTCGGGGATGAGAACCTGGGAGTGACGGCGGAAACGATGGCGCAGAGGGGGCGCTTGGTTGGGGTGAAAGCTACCACCGGAACCGAGGACAACGAGCTTCGCAGCGGTGGCTCAAAGGAGATGGCGCGGCATGGCCCGGAGCTTGGGCGGAGACGCACGAGGAAGGGCGGCGCGGCCCAAAGGTCTCGGGGTGGGTGCAGACGGCGCGGCAGAAGAACAAGGGAGGGCGGAGCGAAGGGGCAATGGGGCGGCGGCTAGCCGGCCGGCGGCGGCGACCTTGCCGAGGGTGGCGGCGGCAAGCCCAATGGGCCATGGGACGCGCGCGGGGGAAAAGGCAAGGGCAGAGAGGGGGTGGAGGCGCGCCGGCGATGGGGCTCGGACCGGGGTGCGGGTTGGCCGGCGGCAATCGAAGGGAGAAGAGGAGCGTGGCATTGGAGGAATTGGTTGGGGAGGAGGAGAATTTGGGGGTGGGGCGCCTCGGTGAAAATGGAAAGGAGAGAGAGAGGGTGTATGGCTTGGGCTGGAGGTAGAAGAAAGGAGGGAGGCGTGTGTCTGACGACGTGGCGATGGAGCCCTGCAGCGTGGGTCCCGGTGGGCAGAGGGAGAGATGGGTCGGTGGTGGGCCTGGCCCACGTGGTAAGGAGGGGAGAGCTGGGCCGAGTGGCTCAGCACGGTGGGAGGATTTTCTCCTCTTTTTTTGTATTTCACTTTTGAACTAGGGTTCAACAAAACAGGTTTAAGTTTTCCCGGTAGAATTCGTAAAAATTGTAGAACTCACTAATGACATATATGTCCTCCTAAAATTTACTAGAGTAAAATTTTACTATTTTGGACCATTATTTTAGTTTTGCCCAAAAGAAAAGGTTTAAATAAGCTGTTAGTAAACTATGCCTATTAACCCCAACGAACTTGAAAATGTTCATAAAGTTCTTCTGAAGTTCTCAGCATTAGAAGAACACTAGGACTATATTTTGGTGACGTTGGTTTCACAATTTTATTCAAAGTCATTTGTATGTTGGGTTCTCTAGGGTTTTCGAGTTCAGCCGAATTAAATAACCTAGATGCATGCATGAATGAGAAGAACTCCTATTTATTCACGATGATCTGCACTGATCTCGTGTATTAAGAATGGGTTATTACAACAACGGTAGGTTCCTTGATGATTCCTTGGATCAAAGGCCATGGCGAAGTCAAAGATGAGATCACGGAATCAAGGCGGAGCTGTGGGGGGGGGGAGGCAAGATGCGTGAGTCTATCTAACTATCGATCGAGAGGAAGACACCAGACATCAGCAACGAAGCTCGTTGGAGCACGCAATGCTAAAGTCTTTCAGGCAAGGAGCTCTATAGCAGGCTTTGATCTCGGCACGAGGAGGAGTGCAAGACCAAGGGGAACTTGATGGCGAGGCTGGCAAGGTTGTGGAGTGTCACAAGCGAGGTAACAGAGAAAGGGGAAAAGGAGCAGCGCCGGCCAGAGATGGCGATCTCAACGGCATGCTCGGCAAGGGCTCTCCAGCACCAGAAAAGGACAGATGGCTGCATGAAAGACGTGCGAGTGCTTGAGCGTGACAAAGCAGCCATTGGCGAGGCAAATGGCCGTCGGCCAGCTCCCCTGTGCATGTGGACACATGAAGGCAAAGACCCGATAGGCGGGCCCCACCTGTTGGTCCTAGATGAGCAGGTGAAACAACGTGGGTTGATGATGGGCCTAGCCCATGGCGTGCGAGGGAATGGGCCGAGAAGTCGACCCAAAATGTAAGAGGACCTTTTTCTTTTCCTTTATGTTTATTTTTGTGTTGGGTTAAGATATGAACCAACAAAAGGTTCAAGTTTAGGTTTCTAAATTTAGAAAAATTCACTGGGGTTCCTTAGAGTATTTATAACCTTCATGAATTTATGCAAATTAAAATAATTTATTTTGCCTATCATTTAAACATAAATGCAAAATTTTCAAACTTAAGTTTAAACCGTAGCTAGGTACAATACTTCTCAAATGTTTTTGGAAAATTAGATGTGTTTCATGAATATAGATAAACCTCATATATAAATTTAAGTTTTGAATAAAGGAAAATTCACTTAATTAAGGGGCGGTTCTCCAACGACAACGCAGCTCCAGTTGTATTTAATTTTTTTTGAAAAACAGATCTGTCTTAGATCTTTTTACATCCTTGACGGTTTAGGAACCGTTCGGGATGAAGGCCTGGATATTCTTGATGCACAATTGCTGATGATTTTCTATTAATATGTTTCTAGAAATAGAACCTAACAGTTCCGTGCAACTCGCAGGAGCAGGTTTTATTTGTTTGGTTTGAAGCCCAAATCACATTTGGCATCTAGGTGTATTAAGTTTATTTCTAAAGTTTTGAGATTTTGATTTGTTCGTTGTCTCTCCCGTCCTTTTTGTTGCCAAAACATTTGTATGCATGGGGAGAGATCTTATTTCCTAATCGCACTTTTGTGGATGTAAATGTAGCCTCAATGCGATTAATTTTGCCTTATTGAGATAAAACATGAAAGATGTTCTCCCAAATTACACAACTCCGTTAGCAATCCGATTCATTTCTTGACGCAGATGGGATGCTGCAAAATGGGGATCTAGTAAGTGGACATAGTATTGTATGCTATATTGGGCAAAGGACATGTGATATATGCTAATTCGGTTGCCGACGAGGAACAGGGCTTTGAACAGTTGCTATAATTCTCTTGATCTGTCGACCTTAAAGTTGTCTAGTTACTTCGATGCCTTTCTGAAATGACAGCATGAAGTCAAAATGATTCAGAGTTCACGTGGTTCGACGGTGGCAAACGGGCCATGGTAAATCCACGTCCAATATTTCTAAAGCGGAAATGCATGGATCAAATTTGATATTCTTTTCAGGCAATGGTCAAATTTGATATCACCGTCTATTCTCCTAAAGATCATAAGTTCAGGCCTTTAGGCCATGTTTCATAACAGTCATATGAATTCGTCTAAAATGCACCATCATCTACTCCTTGTTGCGTTCGGAACAAGGGAATTTTAACGGAAAAAAGTCTCAAAGAACCGTAATAATTCCTACAAAACTCTAGCGAAATCCTCGTATTTTAAATATATGTATATCATATTTAACATTACGGTGAATTATGATAATCTTATTTGATTGTGCCATTTTTACATATTTTACATTCTGGCTATTTGACACTGGTATACTCAGCTGATGAAAAAGTTTAAATCACGTCCTGACTAATAGAAAATAAGATAGATATAAACTATGCAGTTAGTATAGTGTTTTGTTTTGATGTTCTTTGTGGTAGTTAATGTTTTAATCTGGTTTGACAAATAAAACACTAATGTTTAGGAATTGTGTAAGACTAAGTCGACTAAGATTTTGTTAAATCTAAGTTGTGAGCCTTCGAATCTTGATTTAACAGTAAATGGGTAATTCCACATTTTAGAAATTGCATTTTAGAAATTGTGTGTAACTTTAGGTTTCAAAATATAGAAGCGAACATAAAGTTATGCGCAACTTTTTTATGCAACTTTTGTTTTGATGATGTGCAACTCGGTCAACCGAGAAATTTAGAATTTCTCAAGGGTCTTAAAAATAGCAACTTTTAAACAACGTCTATAAGATAAGCTCGATACAACGTAGTATAGCAATTGCAGACTAGCCATATGCACACTACTACAGAATATCATATCACAGACAGTTCAGAAAGCTTATCATAGACGATTTTCTGAATTGTCTCCTAAATAAGGGTATGTGACGAGGTGCCTTCAATTATAGGGGTTTCTGAAACGTCTGCTAAAAAGTCATCACATAAAACCCTCTGTAATAGGTCTAATTATCACAGACGGTTCATATTCAGAGCCGTCGGTTATCTCTCTTTTAGCCAAAAATATATTTTAGTAGCTAGCCTAATCAAATGCTAGCCATTAAATCATCAATGGACAATGCAATTAAGAGCTAGAAACATGGTTCATCACGGCAAGACATACTCTCATTATTCAAGCAAGAACAAAGAATACAAACATAGTAATGGGCAATACAATCAGTTGTACAATACAAATTATCTGTACTAGACTGGTATTTTTTTTAAGATAAAGATCTGTACTAGACTGGTATAGTATAGGAAAACAAAAACTTCGATCATAGGAAACAAACTCTCATTATCAGAGCAAGAGCAAAGAATACAAACATAGGAATAGGCAGTACAATCAGTTGTACAATACAAATTATCTGGACTGGATTGGTATAGTAGAGGAAAATAAAAACTTCCATCAGAGGAGAACTGACAACCACACCAGATCAATTTAGCTGTGAATCTGAAACCAAAACTGGTACATATTCTGATACTAGAAGTCTGAAGGCTAAAATATAGTCAGATGAAAGAAGAATAACACTCACATATTAAAGCTGGCAAGATATGTTGGAAATTGATATTTTTCCTTGTAACCAAAGCACCTGAAGACAAAGAAGGAACACATGATTGAACAAGGGAGCAAGGTATGAACGCGGAGAGAGAGAGAGAGAGAGAGATGGAGAGCACACGACGGGTTCTGGCTGCTACGGATGAGCGATCCATCGGGGAGAGCAGTGGCGTCAGGGGCGGCCCAACGAAGACCCACCGGGTGCATCGAATACCGGGTAAAATTCTTGACCTTCTATACAAATCAAATACGTGACACCCCCCGTTAAAATTGTTGAATACTGACTCTAGCTAATTCTAGCCCATTCCACGCTTCACCTGGAACCACAAAACACACATGGACGCCGGGTTAATTTTGTTCTAGGTCCGCCACTGTGGCAGATCTTGTGCCACGCTGCCACCGCTTGGTGCTTGTTGCGTGCGTGCTTGGATCTTGTGCCGCACTGCTGGTGTGCTCACAGTTCCAGTTGTGCCGTGCCGTTCTAGACTGTGGATTTGAGCTATGCTGGATCTGTGAAGGAGGGAGGAAAGAGAGAAGAGAGGGAGAAGGAGACGCACCGGCATGGGACCGATAGCCGCATGAGGACGCCCTGCCGCTCGTTGCGCCGCATGCGTGCTCATGAGAACTGCACGATGGTGCACCTTCATAGATCTGCGCCGTGGCCACCGCTGCGTTATCAGCTGCCTCGCGGTGCTTGGCAAGGGCCGCGACGAGGCCCTTCTCGATGCGCCCTTCCGTTTAAGGTACACCCTTTTGCAGCGGTTCCACCATGGCCATCGATGACGTCACCGCCGCGCCTATCAGGCATCTCGCGGTGCTTAGTGAGGGTTGGTGAGGAGATTAGTTTTTTATCCGATACATATGTCTCAGAGTTGATGGGCCCAAATGGGCCGAACTAAATTACAGCCAGCTTTTAAGAAAAACTATTTGCGACGTCTATTTTAGTAAAATTCATTTATGGTAAAGCTAATAACAGCTAAATTTTTGTGTTCTGTCTATTAGGGGTCTGGATGGTCAATCTAGCAGTGGCAAATATGTAAGGACTGTATATGTGGCCTCAAGATATTAATGTTTGACCCGACAGGGTCGTTGTCTAAGCAGATTCGTTTGGATTTTCTATTTTGGACATGTGACGAGAAAACACGAAAAGGGAAACACTACAAAATGGTATGCTGATTACAAGATTCTATCCTCCTAGCATCTAACCATTCATTCTCCCATCATTCATCCAACCATTCATCTCTTCCTATAAAATCCCCTAACCCCAATTAGGGTTTCACCTCTCCCCACATCCTATTCTCACCACACGCCATGGCTGCTGTCACCGTGGAGACCCGGAAGCGCTGCGCTGTCACCTTCCTCAACGAGTCGTTCTCGGCGCCGTCGCCATGGAGATTCAGAGGCGTTGCGCCGCCGCCTTCCTCAAGGAGTTGTCCCCAGTGTTGCCCCACCTTGCCAAGCGCGGCCCGGAAGTGCTGCACTGCCGCCTTCCTCGACGAGTCATCCCCAACGCTGCCCCACGTATATATGTCGTTCTCGTCGCACGCCATGGCCGCCGTCGCCGCCGCCTTCCTCGACGAGTCGTCCCCGGCGCCGCCCCACCTCGCCATGCGCGGCTACAGGCGCACTGGGAGCCCAGGGACGCCCTGCTGTCTCGCCTAGCTCGAGCGGCGGACAATGAGTGTGCCGGTGTCCTCGTGGGGCAAATAGAAACGAATTGTTGTTGTATATGAAACAAATTATTGTTGTATGGGAAATAAAATATCCGGATGAATGAAGCATAAACAAACTAGCCCAGATGAATAAACAGTTATTGTTGTATTGGTTTGATAAATTTGTTGTGCAAGTTTGAGTAAAATGTTTCCCTCTCGCTACACAAATATTTCCACATTGCCATAACAGGAGGAGTCCATGATGCCGAAAATCTAGCGATTTGAATTGTAAGTTTTCAAAAATTTGGGATTGTGGTATATACATTCCATTGTTGTATTGGTTCGAAAATTGTGTTACGCAAGGTTTGGTAAAGTGTTTCCCTCTCATTATGCAAATGTTTCCGTGTTGTTATAACAGTAGGAGCCCACGCTACGTATTGCATATAATCAGTTATAGTAGAAACCTATAAATGACTAATATAGATATGTCTATTTATAGCGGTCGCCACCCGAAAAAGCGAAATCGAAGGTCTCTCACCCCGCCCAGTTGCGGGAACATGTTCGACCCAACCCTATCGCGTGTTTGGTGCGCGAACCTGTTGCCAGATAGGCTCTTGCATGATGCGCGCATCCCAACCCGAGAAATCACTTGGCGGCATCTGGGCATGGGGACGAAGAGGTAGCTAGCTAGCTAGTTCCACACGGGTGAACACGCGCGCTCGGTGGATACACCGGGCATTGTTTTTGATGTGATCGATGCATGGCCAAGGGGCTGTGGTGCGCATTATCATGCATGACCGGCGATCGGCCGGCTCGCGTAGAAAATTTAGTTACTATTCTCCTCGCCCATGCATGACGACGGCAACACGACCGGTTCAGGCTGTACGTGCTCCACATGAATCTCCATGTGTCACTGTGCACGTGTGGTCGTGCGCTAGCTTGTTAATTCGTTGGGCTTTTGGCAGGAAATGCGTTATGATAAACTTAACTATGGTTGCCATAATAACTGACAGGGAAACATTGCAACATGGCCGTGCGTCCAAATCATTTTTCGTAAAAAGAAATTCGAAAAAGTATAGACCTACAAAAAATAAAAATTATGTGTAATTTTAGTCTTGTATAATGTACGTCTAAAGTAGTTGCTATTACAAAATTAACAATGTCTACTGTTAATTTGATTTCAATTTTACGCAACAGATTGAAGATGAACAACGTTTTATTTATATAGTAATTCTACTAGCAATTAAACAGATAAGAGCTCGCACATAGTGCTTGTACCAAAAACAAAGTCTCTATCCATACTATAAGTTGCGATAAAGCACGATGTGAAGGAGGAAGAGTGCACGATGGAACATGCGCAGAGGACGATAGTGAAGGCAATGATAACCAAAAAACCGAGCAGTTCGATCTCCAGTGCGCTGCCCGGAAATACCATCGTCCCGATGCTCATCGGAATACCCCGCCCGTTAGCATGGAGACTTATTAGTCTACGTGTAGTTGAATACCATCGCCCGATGCTCATCGGAATACCTTGCCTGTTAGCATGGAGGCTCATTAGCTTATGTGTAGTTATGTGGTGAGATTAGTTCTATATGAAGAGTTTAGATAGAATTGATACAACATATATATTCTCATATTTTAAACATAATATCTTCAGATTAACCTTTTTATACAAAGCAATGATAAAACTGTAAGAGCAGTGCTAGGTATATGTGGACCCATGCTACAAGTGAACTGAGTACTAAGTGAATTTGAACAAGGATTTCACGCTTGTGTAGGGAGACTATATACTTCTCTCTCAACCCGTTGCACGACGGGAAAAGGAACGACGAGATTGAAGACTCGGAGCTGACGAGTTGAGTCGTAACTTTAGAAGACTCGGAGACGACGAGCTGGAATGCGATGCTACGCGGATGTGGGAATGGGGAATGGAATCGGTAACCGTACGATATTACGAATTTGCCATGCGAGATTTATTTGAGTGGTTTCAATTATGCCTCTTAATCTATACTGCTCAAGTTTGATGATTTATTTATACTATTCATAAGAGGATGCAGTATAGATCTATATCTACCATTAGATCTCTACAAATAGATGACCCATATTACTTGGATGTACTGTAAAAGACCTCTAACTTTAGACCTACTGATGCGCACGGTGAACTAAAATTTACTGAAAATTAGCAAGTCCGTTCTAAACCCTTTCTTTGACGGGGTTGATCCAATGTGTAGGATCGCTCGTATGACCGCCCGATCGTGATTTAACCGCCGAGATCGGCCCATAGAAGTTTTCACGCGTGGGTACAGCGCCAGGCTCCCTTCACCGTGTGCGCGGCTCGCCTATATAAGCACCACCCCGATCGAAACAACAGCTTGCAGCTTGCAGTGCACGGTAGAAGTAGAGCTCCACTAGCTGTAGTGCGCGCGTGGTATGGATCCATAACTAGAGACAGAGATAAGAAGGGGGGACACTACTGTAGCTACTGATTAAGCAGTGCAGTGGTTCCTAGCGATACACGGATATCACTATGTTGGGGTCGGGCGCGGGCGCGGGCGTGTGGGTGTTCAAGAACGGGGTGATGCAGCTGCAGGCGGAGCAACCGGCGGCGGGGCGGAAGGCGCTGGTATACGTGCCGACCAACGAGACGATGGCGTCGCTGGAGCTGCTGGAGCGGCGCCTCGGCGCGCACGGTTGGGAACGCTACTACGAGAACAGCGCCATCGTGCAGCTCCACCGCCGCGACGGCGGCCTCGACCTCATCTCCCTGCCCCGCGACTTCGCGCAGTTCCGCTCCACCCACATGTACGACGTCGTCCTCAAGAACCGCGACCACTTCAAGGTCTTCGACGTCCCCGCTTAACTAATAATTAAATTATAAAACATTGATCTCTCATCATATATATGTGCTAGGTCTTGTGTTCTGCTACTGCAACCGTACTTACATATAAAACTAGTATTGCAAGCGTGTAATATGTTGCACGCAGGCACGTGGGTTCAATTAAGTAGTATATGCTATGTGTTTCGCTTGGTGGATCAGTTGGTGTGGCTTTTGCATTTGCTTATGTGATGTAGCCTTGAGGCGTGCAGTGAGAGTGTAACGCATGCATTGTGTAGTTTTGTACTCGCGTGTGATTTGTGTGCCCGAAGAGTGAGGCCGTGTTGGCTGTTGTAGACATGTCTCTTCTTATTTGCACAGGGGTGGTTATCAGGTTAGCTTTGACTTGACTTGGCTTAGAAATACTTGTTAACTTTAAAAAATTAATTGAACTTAACTTATTAACGTAACGAGCTAAAATGCCAGCTCAATTTGACTCGTCAAATATTCGAGTTGACTCGTTAAGTTCGTTAAGACTATTAACACCATATCACTTTGTATTCAAATATGAGAAAGAATATTCATTATAATTGAGTCAAAATGCAGCAAAAAACTATAAAATGAACATAGAAGGGTCTGCGTGGCCCTCAACCATAACAATACACGTTACAAAAATTCACAAATCAATGGTAGACTTCTATCCATTTATGCATCGTTCGTACCATCCAACTCCAATGAAGTAACATTACCATCTACTATTAAATCAACAAGCTAAACCAAAACACAAACTAATGCATAGGCTAATGCACACCATAACAGTACACATCAAACAGTCCAAAAGATCTTCATAACAGTCCACATAATAACAGTCCAAAAGGCCACCTTAGACCTTCATAACAGCCCACATTACCAGTGTTGAAAGACTAATAACAGTCCAAAAGTCTACCTCAGACCTTCATAACAGTCCACATTATCCAAAAGTCCACTGTGCACAGTCAAAATACTAACATAGCTTAGCATCTATGGTCCATGAAGAAAGGGTAATTAAAATCATATAACAAAAGGTCTTGATTTGTTTAGGCTCCTTGCATCTTGGACCTTCAAAATTAATCTACTAGCAAAGCTACAGATTTCTTGCATGTATTTATTGGACCTTCAAAAAGCAATTTCACCAATCAAGACACATCCGCTAGCTCAATATACATAAGATAATGAGTGTAGTACTTACTTCCTTTGTAACAGCTTCCTACCACAAACTCAGACAAGGTACCAATTCAATGTCATCCTTCAACATTTTCTTCCTGTCAATGGAAATAGCATAAGTTATAAAAAAATTCACAAAAGCAATTGAGAGACTAAAAGACACGTACCACTATTATTGGAGATTTCTTATCAATTTTTTTTATCCCTATATGAAGCTAGAAGCACACATAATGCTTCCACTGTTGCTGGGTGCAACGCACTAGGTAATCATCAGGTTCTCTCCCACCAGTACTGAAAGTAGACTCAGATGAGACACTAGTTTTAGGTATAGTCAAAAATTTCATTGCCATCTTTGACATAACAGGGAAACCTATGGGCATTTAGCCTCCATCAAGCAAGCAAAACAAACTGTGTGTCCTCTAGAGAATGGTTTGCTTCAACTAGATAGATCAACAATTCATGCTTAGATGGCTTTATAGATGTCTCTCATAGAAAGGACCGAAGCTCACTTGACACCGTGGCTATTGAGCTATTTATTGCATACTAGAGAATGACTCAGCCTTGCTGTTGGAAGCCTTGTTGCAGTGACATTCGGACTCAAAAGTGTCATATAGTTTATACAACTCCAATCTCACATCATTTTCCTCACTTAGAGCTTTCACCAAAAATCATTTAAAAATAATATTGTATATATCTCATCTTGAACCTAGGATCAAGAATAATAGTAATAACCATAACATTGTTCTTATCCTCCCAATACTTATAAAAATTTTCTAACATTGCTTTTCCCATCTTGTTCATATGTTCATCCCCAGAATTATATGCAACTACCAATACAATCTTGACATTGACTATATAAGGATAGAAAATATTTGCAGTGGGTATAGAGATCCTGATAATGCCATAGTGACCGCAGCAAAAGCCTTCAAGATTGGCTGCATTTTTCTATATAGTGTCCAATTTTGATGTAAAGGTTCCCACTTGTAATTCATATCAATATCACCATATTCAGTGAACGCCGCTATATAGGGAATGCAAACATCAAACATTCTATATGTTGAACTCCACCTTGTTTACACATATAGACACAACCTGGTCCAATTATCAAATTCATGGATTTGCAAACTTCAAGAAATTCGTACATGTGGGATGGAGAATTTTTCACGTACTTAACAGTTTCCCTAAGCTTGCTTATCAATGATTGAAGTGGTTGAAGGCCATCGTTCACTACCAAATTGACTATGTGACCACAACAATGGATATGGAATTTTTTTTAGGAACAACCCCCTTTCTTCTCCTAGCAATAAAATTGGCCATCAAATTTCTCACAGCAACATTATTTGAAGAAGCATTATCAAGGGTGATGGATATGATCTTATCCTCAATTTTCCATTCAGATATGCATTCAAACACTGCCTGAGCTATGACGTTCCCTATGTGTGATGGATCTAGCTTAATGAAGTTCAGAACACGGCATTGCATAAACCAACAAGTATCTATGTAGTGCACAACCAAAGCCACGTAGCAAATGTTTTGGTTCAATGTCCATAAATAACATGTCAAACTAATACTCTCAACAGCTTTAAGACTCTTCCTAAGGAGTTTCTTTTCAGATTCATAAATCTTTATGCATTCACGTCGTATGGTCTTCCTACCAATGAACTTGCGTGATGGAGTCATATACCTCATCAACACATTAAATCATATGTGCTCTACCATTTTAAAAGGATATTCATGCATAATTATCATCTTAGCAATGAGCCTACGGGTTTCATCATGATCATATTGAGTAGAAACAACTGTAAGAGATGAACCAGATTTTTCAGGGTCATTGCCAAGTGTATCTTGAGCTAGTTGCCTTCCTGTTGAGCTAAGGAAGGGACTGCACTGCAGCAAATGTCTATTGAGACTGAAGTCTGTCTGCCTTGATTGTAAGTAAACAGAGATTTACAATAGTTGCATTTGGCCTTCTCAACGGTCTTCTTTGGCTCTATCTTGGACACAGCTTTGACAACCTTGAAATGCATCGAATAGTCTGCAGGCTTTGCTCTTCCTTTCTTCCCAACCTTAGCCTTAGGAGACAGTGGGATACCCTTCTTTATTTTACCTTTTCTACTTGGCTTTGGATTCCCATCGCACACATCTTGTTGATCATCCTGAACTTGACATTCAATTGATAAATCATTGGAAGGTTCACTCTCAGACATAACATCATTCATATCGTACTTATCTTGCTCAAAAACCTCATATTCATCATTTCTTACACATAGAAAATAAAAAGCATCGCTTAGTAAATGGTAAGCTATTTCAGTACATAATAAAAAATTGTAATAAAAAAGAGCAAACCTGAACTATAAAGCTATATAAACCTTTTTATTTCCATTCACGTTCATATATAGCAAGGGTTTATGAATATATCTTGACATATATAGCAATTGGTAAGCTAATCATATTAAATTGGACACATATGTAGCTTACCATTTCTTGAACATCGTCCGATACATAGCAAGATATCTAAATCTTTTGTTTTCATATTCAACCTCCAAAACTGTATTAGCAAATACATGGTAGCATTAGTTTTCGCATCTTCCCATCTTCTTTTCTTTTCATATCTAAATATTTTCTATTCATGTATAGCAAGATATCTAAATCTTTTCTTTTCACATCATGCTGCTAATAAATTTTGCATACTAATTGTAAAGCTGCATATGCTAACTTGCTAACGATTCTTACTAACAAAAATACGGACGATTCTTACCAATGCCAATGGCGATGCGGACGCAGCAAAGGGCAAAGGGGTCAGCCCAGTCAGCACGACCACAAGGTTCCCGCTGGTTCGTGGAGGTTGCGATGTCGAGCGGCAGACAAACGTCGGCAACACTGCCGTTAGGAGACGGGGAGGCTTGAAGATGTCTCTTCCTCTAGTTCTTGGTTGGAGTTGGCTACTTCTCCATCGGTCAAGCACTCAAGCCAAAGATGAGCCACAGCCCTCAGCAGAGACGAGGTCGAGTGGTGCACAGATCACCGGGCGGTGCCGCCTCGCCGGTGCCGCGCGATCGAGCGGTGCTGGTGTCGAGCAGTTCCAGGGAAAGAGCGGAGCGGCGGGGAGTCTTGATGGGGACGAGCCGGTTGGTTGTGCCTCGCCTATGCCACGCGGTCTAGCGGTGTGCAGATCACCTGGTGGTGCCGCCTCGTCGGTGCCAGGCAAAGATTGGAGTGGCGGAGAGGCATGATGGTGAGGGCGCGGTTGGTGCCGCCTCGTCGACGCCGTGATGAGGCTAGTAGTCGCGCCACCAGCCCGCCGCCTCAGTTCCTACGCGCGTGATGTGCGTCGTGATGGAGGATTTCGGGGGCTAGGGGTTACCGGGCTGACAAGGGCTAGGGCAAAGCGTGTGGAGGACTTGGACCTTGGACCTACCAAAGGTTATTTTTGGGTCAGCCAAATAAAACGAGTATAACGAGTTACTCGAGAACTTGACTTGTTTAGCTTATTATGTTAATAAATTTAAAGTCCAATTTGACTCAACTTGCTGAGGATCATGTTCGAACCGAGTTTCTAAATGCTCGTTTAATTCGTGAGTATCGAGTTTATTTCCGTCACTAGGTAGAGCGACGACGCGTACCCCCGGACCGTTTTAACACGCCGAGAAATCCATCGATCTAGCAAGACCGTGCGCGTGGCTCCCGCCGTTCGCCGCCGGCCGTCTTCGAAGTTCGAAACGATCCAACTTGAAGTTGGCCTCTTGTCCAAGCGCTTTTCTAACTGGGGTGGCAGTGCCACGGTGGCACGGTCCATCCGGCAGTATTGCGTACTCTTTCTTGGGCTTGGACGGGTGGATGGCCAACTGAGACGGCCTTTCCGTCTTGGCCCGTTGTTATTCAGGACTTTGCTGGGCTTAGGGACTGAGGCGTGGGAACGAGATTTCGCCTTCGGAGCTCGGATCAGCTTAGTACGATTGTACAGACACACGCGCACACGGACGCAGCGTAGTACAGTCATTCCTATGTGTAAAAAACTCCAAGGCTAAGCACCATCTCTAATTAGTGCTATAAGATGTGCGAATCACCGTTGTACGTCAAACCACAAAGCACGTACGAAACAGCGACGTCATTCCAGGCACAGGACATGATTTCCGGTGCCCGTCTTTTCTCGCGTCGCCTTTCTCCGAGAAAAATCGCAGCCGCACCGGCGAAAGAGAGCATGCGGCGCACCAAAAACAACGGGCAGGATGGACGGATCGAGATGGACATGGCGGACAGCCCGTCGGTTAAAATTAGGCGCATGCGTTTCGCCCGCATATGGTTGGATCATCTGCCCCGGAGAAGCACGACGCGTGATATTTTACCTGCATCATGGTCCTGTCTCGTTTTATCTTGTCCCTCTCGATTCCAGACATTCGTTTCAATCATGTATGGTAGTAGTACAGTCCGGAACAAATCAAATCACGCCAGCCATGGGTTAGTCCAACAGCAACAGGTGTGGCAGATGGGCTCCTGACAGGAGTCGATCAGGATTTGATTTACACGCTTCCAAGATTTAATCCAATTGTATTTCATGACCACGTGTGCCGCATCAAGTTTTTATGATGCTCATTTTGAAGACCACAGCAATACAATTTTACTAAAAATGGGAAATATTGTCCCTGAGTACTTGGTTCCCCGACGCAACATAAGGTAACTAAAATCAAGCGATTCATGCCGCCGGGGGTTAGTAAGTTGCATCAACTCAAATTGTACACGATAACCTTTTGCGTTCCACAACAAATGAGGTGAAAATGTGAGGGTTACTGGCACGCAAATAAATGGTGAATTGTGAGGGGACAACAATTGGATAACCAATTTATATAAAAATGCTGCAGTACAAACATGTTGCAGATACAAAACATTGTGCTGCAACGTACTACCATATACGAGTTGACGCCACAAGCGTCCAATCCATCAGACATTAGACATATTGCTATTGTACGGGTTAAGAAATTTATCTTAGACGATTTTTCCATTCATATGTACCAAAAGGTCAGTGATGAACTATATCATCACAGATGGATCATGTTGAGCCATCACAGACGGTTTAACTAGTTGAATCATCACAGATGATTTATTTTGATCATCTGCATGTGATGACTATACATCATAGACGATTATGAGTTGATCTGTCTGTGATGTTGTTTTTCAGAGAACAAGGTTTTTTCTTTTTTTTTGGCTAGCTTCAGAAAATGTTAGCCCATGCCCTCTAAAAAATTACGACACAACACAGTCGCACATATCTTCCATTCAACACAGCACAGTCACATGACATATGAACTCAATTAAAATCATACATATATACACATACACACAAATTGACAAACCTGAACAATATTTACCATACAAGATAAAAACTAATCTATTGTCCCACTCCTCCGCCGTAGTACTCGCCACCAGGATGTGCGATATAAGCATTGATGAAGAAAGCAAAAATCTCATGAATGTGCTAGTTCAGCTTCGTTTAGATTACTTTAATTGGAGATCAATCATCCCTATCACTAAGAAAGATCGGTTAAAATCATGCATATACAAATCAACAAGTATGAACAAATTATTGAATGACAAACCTTGAAATAAGATGAAACTCATGATCATCTCTATGTGGTGGCAAATATAGAATCCACATGTGTTGGTTCCTTTTACCTGCTATTTGCACTGAAATAATTTTTTGTTAGATCGAGAGGCATTAATGACGTCAAAATGTGCTATATAGCTGAGATACCGGCTAGTTGAATTTGCGCTGCAACTTGGATCCTTGTCTCTCCCTACATGAGCAACATACTTGATGAACATATTATCAATTACGTCTCAGATAGGCGTGAAGTCACGACCACTTTTTGAGGAATCAAGGTATAACACCTTGTTTCATTTTGATATAATGATTCCTACAATCCAATAAAAAGTCACATAGGTAAGTCATCATGGTCATTAAACATATTATTTTCTTGTAAAGTTTAGAAATAACCAAGTATGGCAAATAGTGAAACACTTACCCTAGATTGTAGGATAAGAGTACGTATTCCTTATCCTTTTAAGTCACAAACTTCTTTGTGATGTATTTCAGAACACATGGCTTATTATCGGTGATGACTCTCTGTGTGACCCTGGCTGGCTCAAGAAACCGATTGGTACCTTCTTCAGTCTGGCTTCACTTTGTATGTATCTGTACAATTTGAAGGAGGATATTATATATCATCTCATATATATGGGTGTTATAAATGTAGACCGTCATTGGTTAAGCAAACTTATAGTGTCTAACATATATTAAATACATATATCTTTATATATATATATATATATATATATACATTCGATCATGCCCTAACTAACATCGCATTCCCAAAATAAATGCTTCTAGATATTACAGCGCACTATTACCAAGAGCTAGACCCTAAATTAGCTACTCCATAATCTTTGAGCTTCTGTTTATACAAAATTTCTACATCACCCTATGCATTAACTCCAAATTAAATCCCTTCACTAACAAGAGTTAACTAAACACCCTATATATATAATTGCAAGATTGAATTAAATCCTAAATTAACCTCTATCCATGCTACACAAGATCTTTTATCTACACATATAAATAACACTAAACCATGACTCATGACTCATCTCGAATGGGTAAAAAGAACACCCGTCTGTGAAGTCATCATCATCACAAACAGTTCATAACCTGAACCGTCTATGATAACTCATTTTGGATGGTTCGTCCGAAAACTGTCAGAGATAACTTGTTATCACATACAGTTCAGTTATCTCAGATGGGTAGATTTTCCAGCCCGCCTGTGATGACTTTCATCTCAAACAGTTTCGATAAACCGTTTAAGATGAAGTGTTTAGGATGAGCACTTTATAGTATTGACATTAATAAAGTTGCATCCCGAAACAGTCATGAGCGGGTGCAGTTGGGACGATCCTCTGCAGTTTGTCATCCCTAATGAAAATTACAAGTTATATGAACCTATCAGATACGAGGTGACTCCGATGAGACATATTCCTTCTAGACCAAGAAAAAGAGCATGCAGTAGCGGGCTAATAAGCTAGCTATCAGATTGGTTAGGCCATCAACTCAGTCAGGAGCAGATCGAAGAATAATAACTGACGGAGCTACAGAATAGGCCATCTTCAGATATCACGACCGGATCTGATCTCTCACCCATCTGATATAATTGTTTTTCAAACCCTAGGGGCTAGGCACCAAGGCATGCAATTACACGCCTAATTAGACGACGAGACCAATAAGATACATGTGTCGCAAAAGCAGCCGGCAGAGACAAATAGGCAGGTCAAATCATGATCTCAGTCAACTCGACGCCCTTTTCGCCAAACTCTCTGAAATACCGGCTCCAAAACTGCTCATACAATGTGCGCAACTAAGAACAGATTAGAGGATAGCCAACCAATGAACAATCTAACAAGGTTATGTAGCTAAATGTCATGATCAGGTACTATGACTCCATGTTGAACGCTGGACTAAAAACGTAGCCGAGGATAGTGGGCAAGGATGGATATACAGTGGAAAGGGTAGGGTTAGTTGACCCTATTCTCGACACCATCTACCTCGGTCCAACTAGTCCCTGCTATTTAGTTAGTGACCCTAATGGATCGATCTTTCTGTAGCGACACCAATAACCCAGCAATCCACTCATTTTTGAGTTCATCGATCACCCCAGAGACCCTTTTTCCTTGATCCGCCCCTGCTAGCGGGACAAGGATAACACGCTCCTGAGCGAACTAACTAAATACATGCTAGCATTTGTTAGGTCACCGTCAGCCTATATGCTCTAAGAGCAATATGGGGGTCACGCCAGCCGTAGACGGTGCTCCTCCCCAGCTGACCCTCCGTTGGGGACACCTCTAGGTACTGTGATTAAAGTTCGGTAATAGGTTTTTATAGGATCTGACCTTGCGATCTCTCCCCACTGCTGAAGGGTCTTTGCCACGTCTAACGTCTCTTCCTGCCTTTTAAGAGCACCGAGAAAGGAGTACGTATAGATTTTGGCCATCAGCCGCATTCTCTCCCTTGCCGAAACGCGCATCAAGATAATGATCGATGAGCAAGCTGCGGCCGCGAGAGGCAAGCAGCCAACGACTCCGCGAGCACTTGCTAGCTGCTTAGCGTCAATGCCGCAATCTCGATCTGTGGCGAGCAATCTTCTCTTTCCTAGCGTAGCGTATATAGCTGCTAGTGACCGCACCAAATACGCAGCATTCTGTTGCTCTGACGCTGCCGTGGAAGCGCAAACAGTTGAGACCATCGTTTCGGCGATGTCATACGTACGTATTTGTCTCCAGTCCTTAATTCGTCCCCATCGATCTCTCACGGTTTAGATAAGTAGGATTGAATCATTGATCGATCGAAGGCACGTGTTGTTGGTACACAAGTTGCCGCCGTTACTGCTAAGTTGCGTACGTGCTTAAAGCTTTCCACGATGATGAATGATCGGCGATCTGCAGTACATGACAATGGCTGTGCTTTACAGATGGCTGGCTCATGTCATGCATGGTCATCATCACATACCTCCGAATTGAGGAGATGTGTATAGATCACATGGATATGCATGATTGATGGAGGAAGACCGCCATCCGGGCCGTCCGTTTCAGATCCTGCGCTCAGGTGAAGCCCCAGAATCTGTACGAAGCACGCATCAGTGTTTGGCTACTGTTATTACTGGCTAAATAATTATCTAAAAGTTTGATGAATCGATGACGCTGCACGCGCGAGGTGCACAGGTTAAAAGTAGATCCCGAAAGAGACACGGGATTGAATCAGAGGAGGAAAATGATGATTGATCAACGTACGTCGCCGGCCCATGCTGCACCGCTGCACGGGGTATGGCGATGATGTGGCGTTGACATGGCATGCAACACCCGCAAACAAAGTAAGCTGTCAGATGACATGCGCCGTGCCGCGTCATGCATGAACCGATCGATGAAGAAGTCGTCGATCGGCGCGCGGCAACGGGATTTCTGCAGGCCAGAACAAAACTGAACGGGACCGAACGGAACGGACGAAGAAAGGGCCTCCTATACGCAACGTAATACGTGACGTGAGTACGTATGGCGCTGCCTCGATCGTCGCTGCCGCCTTACGGCTGTATTGGTTGCATCCCGGCTTGTTAATGCTATCGTGCCTGCCCTCTCTGTTTCAGATTTTGGCGGTTTTCTACGTGCAGTTTTGACCAGCAGAGCCCCACGTTAAACTTAAAAACATAAACATGAAACGGACACATACCCATATACTATATATATCGAATGTTTCCTGGCACCACAACGTTTTGGCTCCCTCCACGTCCTTTACTGCCTACCAACACGTCAGCAGGTCCGGGCAGGCTTTCCGGCCCTGCAAAGCATTATAGATAACCTGGAAAACTCGTTTTCAGTCCTTGCGAGGCCCGTTTCCTCTATTCCAAATAAGGTGGGATATGGTTCATGCATTGCAATTATTAGAACCTAGCTGGTTGTGTTATTGTCTTTTTATTACAAGTTAATTAAATAAATATATTAACAGCTCACCTTAATTATTTTTGTTTTTCTCAACACTTAAAAATATGTGGGGTCATTAGTTCAACGGAACGTGTATGGCATGGCGCCGCGCAAGCTTTGCTAGTGATATATAAGAAGCACGATTTAGCTGCAGTACGTAGCATGCCTCCTGGGCTGCGCACTGTGACATCCCGGAATTTCCACGTGGCTTCGTGCATATGATCCGTTCTATATAACGCAGGCGATCAAACAATGGTGCAGCGCAGTAGTATTATCCTCGGTACGGGTACGTCGTGGGCCTGGGCCCTTGTCGACCAATCCGTGGCAGCTCCCAACGTGGCGGGTACAGGCGTGGAGCCCAAGTGTGTCGCCATCCAGCGTGGGAAGTCTCGCTTCCTCGCTCGCCGCCGCAGCCAACCCCTCTTCCTCTTCCACACTCCGCACGCCCTCCGGCGCTGCCGGCTAACATAATTTTTGACCTGACGTCTGTTTCTAAATTTCGTTTTTTTGACCCGACGTATGTACGTTTCTGCGTGCCGATTTCACAGCAACGTACGCTCGTATGATTGGGGTTCAATCCTCGATCGCACGAACTGGTTGGTCGCACATAAATGCGAGGAGAGGGAGGCGTGCCGTTCTCTCCCGCCTCACTACGAACAAAAGCCTTTAAATTCCACCTGTGCGCCTCCACGGCTAGCTCGCAGCTAAGCTTGCTTTCGTTCGCACCCAGAGCTCGCAGAAACAAAAACTCCAATTAAGAAAAAGAAGAAGCGCCGCCGAGAGCCATACCGATTTGCCATTCCTACATGCACGCGCGCCCATCAATGTCACAGAAAGGCAAACAATGCAAGTTGTTGATGAGTGTGTAATACTCCTACTATAACTAATAAGACTATACATCTGAGTCATGCAGCTGCGTTCTGGTGTTTGAAAAAAATATATTCAGAATCATGATGCAGCTGCTCGTCACGCAATGCATGCGTCCAAGAAGGGAAAGAAACGAAGAAATGGACAGTTCATCCGATAAGATTGAAGACTCCCAATCTCCAAAGGCCAGGAAAAGCTTTCGGCTGTGAAAATAACTCTACTCTGCACGGCTCGATCCCAGCGACTTGCGCAACTGTGAAACTGAAAACACCCTCTCGATCCAGGTTAGCCTTGAAAGTTCTCACTAGAGCCACTGGGTAGCACGCTAGCTGATGAATGGGATAGCAATGGCCACAGACAGAACGGCAAAAGAAGAGCTATCCGTCTTGCTTGCACTGATGGTGGTAGTACAGTAGTTACCACTCCAGAGCAGAGCTCTCGGCCTGATCGG
This sequence comes from Stipa capillata, assembly GCA_019208055.1. Taxonomy (NCBI): domain Eukaryota; kingdom Viridiplantae; phylum Streptophyta; class Magnoliopsida; order Poales; family Poaceae; genus Stipa; species Stipa capillata. Next base: position 91,414 of record JAGXJF010005410.1, read on the forward strand.
AATCGCAGGGCCCAAAAGTAAATAAAGAAAAACCTTATGTCAAGAAAAAAAAGGAAATTCATATAGTGGGAGTTAGCCGGGGTGCAGTCCAACATGACATCATAATCCTCCTCCAAGGTCGTGTTTTTGTGATGTTCATATCCTTGTCCTGCCAAAGATGAAAGGTGGACCATGGGCCCGTCCCACGTCCACCGCCAGGGGTCCCCCATCAGCGCTGATGTAATCAGTGTAGTACACATGTGTGCTGTGGGCCCATGATCAGTGCAAAGTTATCTCCGTTTCTGAATTTTGTCTATTTAATTTAATGGATTTTCATAGTAATTTGAGAGTATTGCAATATTAGGATTTTTATCTCACACGTGAGTTGTTTGATTTGTTAGATTATAATCTATAGAATTTTTTTCTAAGAAATCAATTGCAGTACATTTCATATAATTTTTTTCATTAACTCAAACCTCTTGAAAGATTTTGAAATCCTGCAAATTAAGAAGGCTTAAGGCCTTTTAGAGGCGCATGATTCTAAAAAAATAATATAGAAACAAGATAAGAATTTAGGTGCAAAAGATAAGTTTTCAAACAAAAAAGCACGGGAATTATTCTTACAATTCTAAAAAGTGGTTGTAGTGATGTTTTCGGCATCCACAATGTAGCAAATCAAAAAAGAATTACAAGGCCTTAAAAGGATGGTACCAATCCCAAACTCGAATTGATTGATATTCCACCAAAGCTCTTGATATTTCTTGTTAGGCATCTTTATCTAGTTCACCGGTACACTTTCTTGATCACCTCTCATGAGAACATGAGTGGTGTTGGGGAGGTATTCATGGGGTGGTGGAGTTTAAGCTCTTGCACTTGCACGTCTCTTTTGAGTGGGCCTCTTGGAAGGTTGATTCTCTCCCTTCCGAGCTTGTTCACTTTCCGTTGCTTTTTTTGCACCCACCCCCCATGAGCTTCTCTTGAGGAGGTGCATATTTCTTGGTTCCCTTTTTCCTTCGTTAAGATGTGTACGGAATTGCTCTTGGCGAGCCTTGCCGTACTATTCTCTTTAAGATTATGCTTGGCCGTCCTTACCCTATCCCCAAAGAGCTCATCATCGCTGTCAACCGACTCATCTCCTACATCTCTGGTCGTTGCCTTCTTTTGCCTCAAATCTTCCCTTGCACAACGTCTTTCCTCACTTGAGGGCTATCGTGTTCATCTCCGGTAGTGTCAATCCTTTGACATGTGAATTAGAGGGTATGAGAATGGGCTAAGTGCACACAGGTCACGAAGGAGGTGGGTAGCATGAACCGCAAGGGGATACGATCCCTAGGGTTGTCCTTCAACTTGTCTGAGGTACTCTGAGTTACATCTCGAGTATCCGGGTAGACAAGACCACATGCAAACCCTAGAAATCAAATCCAAGGGAAGACGATGAAAAACCACCTAATCTACAGAGATGAGTGGTAATTTACCCTGAGGATTCGTGCCTGGGGTAGCACGAGACTTCCCATCTTGCCCTAACTCGGTGAAGATGAGGTAGGGCGGCACGGACGGGGAGAGATCCGGGAGGTGAGGAGAAGAGTGGATCATCCGGGACAATGGCGGCTAGGGTTTTGGTCTGAAGATAGAAAGTAATATGGTGGAGATGCCTTAAGCTGCGAAGAGGTCTCTATGCCCCGGAAACACTTACCCAAAGTATGCGGGAGATACCTGGACGCTCCAAAAAATACTGAGAAGCCCGACTACTTCGGACCCGATACTCCAGGAAATTTGATTCTCTGTATTGATTCCGGATACTCCGGGAAGAGCTCGCGTACTCCGGAGAGCCAGAGACTCCGAGTATCATGGCTCCGGGGAAAATAATTCTCTATCTGGAAATGTAACCTTAGTCCAAAGACTCCAGCGAAGGGCCGGATACTATAATCGTAGTTTCAAAGACCCATATGCATAGATTAGAATGAAATTTGGATATGATATCAAAGGAAGCATAGGGGAGGTTCTTAGGGGTTTTAGCCATATCCAGTGGAGGAACATCAACCCATGAAAAGCAACATATGGACATGGTTCAAACAAGATCAAACTTATCTCTTAAGGGATTTAGGCAAAACAATGCAACAATTACCTTAAGACAATAAGGAGCGCAAATAAAATCCTAAGGAACCAAAGATGGTGATTGTTGGTGTTTCCACCATGTATGAGTCCACATTTGCACTAGAACCAATATTCACTAAGAATGTGATTCCAAGAAGCATAAACTTACATACTGCATAATTATCATCCTAAGAGTAATGAGTATACAAAAAAAAGATTTGTTCATATATTTAGGATGTGTAGTTTCATATGAAGAACTACACTCCCCCTTAATTTGTTCACACATTTAAGTTCCAAAAAACACAAACAAGGTAATCAAGTATGCAAGAAGCCATGTCTCGAGAATCTAAGATATTAAGCTCATTTCTTAACTCGCAAAACCTATGTTCATCTAGTGGCTTGGTGCATATATTGGCTAATTATTTTCAGAGGTGAAGCTATGTGCGCTCTCCCTGGTGTATTGGCACCTGGACCAAAAAAAAATTCAATAGCAATTAGCTTCAAAATTTACAGCACGCACCACCTTAACCCAGGAGCAGTGCACTAGGCCCATACTGCAGCTCGCACAACCCAGCCCAGCATCCGTGTAGCCCATTTTCCTAGCTAGCCTGCTGCTGCTATGCGAGGCCCATTTGTCCTGCTGCTCCTACGTGCAGTCCAGTCTGCCTCCAGCCCAGTCCGGTGCTACACCAATGATACGCAGTACTGGTTCAGCGATGCAGGGATCAATCGATCGATCTATTGTTGTGCCTGCACGGCTACCGCATGGCGCACACGGTGCTTCTTCCAAGTTGATGGCGCACGCTCTCGAGGTTCCGTTGGAATCGCCCTCGGCCGCCCCTAATTCTTTGTCAAGCCAATTGTGAGCCTCAATTCTCCACTTAGTGGTAAATTTTCCGTCCACCTTTCCACCTCAATTTTTGCAATCTTGTGTGTAATTATGGAGTAGAGAATCCAATCTGATTGATTCTCTAGTTGCATCTCGTGTATAATTGTTTATCTTTGGTATCAGCCTTGTTTGGTATGGCATATGGCAATTGGCAAACCGTAGGTACTATGAGTCTATGGCATACTATGTTAGGGTTTTAAAATTTTAATTTAGGTTTTGCAAATGAATCACTATCATTTTATCATTTGCATTTGTTGTCAAATATAGGTACATTATGGACAAGTATATTTTCAAAAGAAAAGCATCATCGCAAGACCAAAATGCGTCGAAAGATATCAATTGGGAAGATGAGATTCGATATGATCCGGGAAAATGGAAAAGGATGGAACATTATCATCCTAATCTAAAAGATGCGGTTAGAAGAAAGTATTTGCTTAATAGACCTTGCCAACCTCGCACTTATGAATTTCCTTATACACAGATTGAGATAAAAAGAGAAGGTTTATTCCCGAATGGTTTGATGAGTTCGGGAGTTGGCTTGAGTATAGTGAGTCCAAAGATAGAGCACATTGCTTTTATTGCTTCTTATTTAGAGAACACAGTAAGAAAGAAGCTGGCTATGAGGCAATTTTTTGTAACAGGTTGGAATGGGTGGAATAGAAAATCCAGGCTAAAAGAGCATATAGGTTATGTTAGTAGTGTCCACAATCAAGCATTAAAAAATTGTGATGCTTTGTTAAGAAGATATGAACACATTGATGTTGCTATGCATATACAACGTGAAGCTTCCAAGGTTGCTTATTTTACTCGACTAAATTGCTCAATTGACACTTCTAGATTGTTATTGAAGCAAGGATTGGTTTTCCGGGGCCATGATGAATCGAAGGATTCCCACAACAAAGAAAACTTTAGGGAAGTTCGTGATCTCCTAGCAGAGCATGATCCAACTTATGGCAAGGCAATAGGCAAAGATGTCGTAGGCAATTCTCTTATGGTGGCTCCTGAAATCCAGAAAGATATCGCTACTTGTTTTGTAGATGAGATATTGCATTCTATTCTAAAAGAAATTGGCAATGATGTGTTTTGTTTGATTGTTGATGAGTCCAGGGATGTCTCTTGCAAAGAGCAGATGGCAGTGGTCCATCGATATGTTGATAGTTCTGGAACTGTGAAAGAGAGTTTTGTTAGCCTTGTTCATGCGAAAGAAACAATTTCTTCCTACTTCAAGTCTTCGATTGATTCTCTATTTGCAAAATCTAAAGTGAGCTTCAAGCAAGTTAGAGGACAAGGATATGATGGTGCTAGCAATATGTGAGGTGAGTTCAATGGCCTCTGATCATTGGTCATGAGAGAAAATAGCACAACTTATTTTGTTCATTGCTTTACACATCAGCTTCAGTTGGTTGTTGTGGCTGTGGTAAGAAATCATAAAGGCATTAGTAATTTCTTTAGTATGATTTCTATTTTATTGAATGTGGTGGGTGGATCTTTGAAGCAAAAAGACATGATTTAATATACTAATCATGAACAAGTGCATATGTCATTAGGTTGTGGGCTAATTGAAACTGGAACAGGATTAAATCAAGAGCAATCTATTCAAAAGCCTAGAGATACTCATTAGAGTTCTCATTACAAAACATTGGAAATTTTGGTTGACATGTTCCCAACAGTTGTCAAAGTGCTAGAATTTGTGGGAAAAGAAGAAAATGATATTATAAATAGAGAACAAGCAAATGGTCTTCTAGTGTATTTTCAATCATTTGATTTTGTGCTCTATATGCATCTCATATTGACTATCTTAATAACCACAAACACCTTGTCACTAGCACTGCAGCAGAAGGATCAAGACATAGTAAATGCCATTATGTGTGTGAAATCAACTAGAACTCATTTAGTTGAGCTTAGAGGACAAGGATGATAATCTTTGCTAAGTGAAGTGTATGCATTTTGTGCGAAACATGATATTCCTAGGTTGGAAATGGAAGAGGCATATGTTAATCCAAGAAGAGACAATAGAGAACTAGAATTACCAACAAACATCATTATCAAGTGGATTGTTTTTGTGATGTTATTGATTGGCTAGTTCAAGAGCTTGATAAACACTTCAACGAGACGACCTCTAATTTGCTTGTTTGGTCGGCTGCTTTGAGTTCAAGAGACTCATTTCATGATTTTAATTTGGAGAATTTGATGAACTTGATAAAGTAACTTGACTAAACTTTATCCTAATGATTTTGATTCTATGGAATTGAGGTACCTTAACCATCATCTTTGCCTCTATATTGCTGATATGCGAGAAGATGAAAAATTCTCCAACATACAAACTATTGGTGAGCTTTCTCAAAAAAGGTGGAGATAAGGAAGCGTATTTGTTATCCTTTGGTTTATCCGATTTTGAAACTAGTACTTGTACTGCCTATCGCCACTGTTATAGTTGAGAGGTGCTTTTCAGCTATGAAACTTGTGAAAACATACTTGTGTAATCGGCTCAATGATGGTAGTTTGACTGATAGCGTTATTTGCTATGTGGAGAAAGAAGAAATGAAGAAAGTCACCAATGATCAAGTGGTTGATCGTTTCATGAAATTGAGAAAACGTAGATATTAAAAGGTAATGTGCTTAGATAATTAATTACATTATGCTATTTCACTATTTTTCACATGAGAATTTGAAACAAAATTGTTATTTTTGTAGGTTATTGAGGACTTGAGGTCGGATGATATGTTTTACAAGTGGATTTGTCCTTCATTTCACCAACTGTCTTTTACAAGTGGTTTTGCCCTTCGTTTCTTCACTTTAGTAAGTAATTGATCGTTATTTTTGTTGTTGCACATTGTTGTTCGTTCGAAATTGTGCACTCGGTTATTTTTTTCCTAGCTTCGCCCTGATTGTTTTTCAGTCCTTAAATGGCTCAAATCTATATCATCTTTAGCAACATGATCCCTATGAAAGTGGTGTTGGATGTGTATGTGCTTGTTTCGGGAGTGTTGAATGGGATTTTGGCTATTTTGATTGCGGTTTCATTATAACACAACAGAAGCAATTTTTCATGTCAATTCCATGACCTCTCAAAGTTTGCCTCATCCATAATAATTGAGTACAACAACTACTCGTGAAGACATACTCCGCTTCGGCGGTGGATAGGGCTACAGATTTTTGTTTCTCAGAAGACCACAAAACTAAAGATCAACCAAGGAATTGACATGCACTAGAGGTGCTCTTCCTATCAACCTTGCAACCCACATAATCCATATCGGAATACCCAACAAGATCAAAGCTAGAACCCTTGGGTTACCGAAGTCCTAAGTTTTAGAGTATGAAGAAGATATCTAAAGATTATCTTTACGGCCACTAAGGGACACTCCTTTGTCGCAACTTGAAATCTTGAATACATGCATACACTTAGCATAATACACTTGGTATTGCACCAAATGGGTTGCCACTAGGGACACCTGAGGCGTGCGCTCCACCACTATTCCTATTATTCTTCTCTTGCTAATTGTCTGACATCTTGTTCTCTCTAGACAGTGAAATCACAAAAGAGAGACCTTACTCTAATACCAATTAAAGGATCAAGATGTCGGCCTAGAGGGGAGGGATGAATAGATGACTAAAGAATTTTAATCTTTTCTTGCAATATTGTGGAATACATAGGTTCTCTAATGCAAGAATTATGTGAACACCGCTATATACTAGTTTACCACAAGCACAATTAAACAACTAAGAAAGTAAGGCTTGCAGAAACAAAGGAAGGAAACAACTAAACCAATAGACGCGGTAAATTTGCTACTGGCTTTTAGATTCTTGGAGAAATCATACATCTCCGTTTGGGGAGATCGATCACTTTGATCAAGAGCCTTATTCCTCTCAAGCCTTTATGCCTCGAGGATGCATCTTTGCATCTCCTCGATCTATTCTTGGTGATCCCTACCTTGACGGAGTCAGAACCCAACCTTCACAAACTTCTTGAAGCTCACCACAAATCTGGGAGCCCTCAATGATTCCTAGCTATCTAGGAGACCCCAGTCTCCAAGTGTAAAAAGCTTGACCAATGTTTGGAGATGAACTCAATACTCTAGTACTCAACAACTATGGATCTCTTGCTCTCTTAGAATTTCCTCACTAGAATCAAAGGATTTGGGCTTGAGGAAGGTGGGGAAGCTTTCCTGAGAGTGGGATTTCGAAATGGCAAAGAGTTGTGCTGGGATGCAAAAGAGTGAGTATAAATCCCCACTCACAAAAACGAGTTGTTAGGCTGAGTTCACAGTTAGCGGAGTATCCAGGTAGGCCCTAGATACTCTAGGGTTCAAATCACAACGGCTATACTCAAACCTCAAAAAGTGCCAGAGAACTGACAAAGTCTTGGCCTGGTGTCTCCGGAAAAATATCCGGATACTTCGGAGCCAAGACAGAGAATTGAAATCCCCGAAGTAAGGACCTCCGGAGACTCTGGCTGACCTGAACACTTTGGGCAAGTGTTCGGACATGATATAGTGAAATGGAGTCCGTGAAGGAGGGCCTTCGGGAGACTCTAGTGACCCCGACACTCCAGGCATTTTTCTAGACACTACCTCGAGATAGTGAAATGGAATCCTTGGATCAACACTCTCGGAGGCTCTGCTCAACTTCTCCGAGACATGTCCAGACACTCCAGGCACCTCCAGATACTCCAGGTCACGGAAAACAATAGCTCTCTCTATTGAGGATGAAGATCGAGACTCGAAGATCTAATCCATGTGTTGAGTATTTTGAGCACTAAGCTTTTGCACTAGAATTTTGACGAACCCCTCCTTATAGTACGACATTTCCTATACTCAGTGTGATTATCCAAATCACAATAAACTCTAGGAAAAAGATTTATTCTTGATGAACTTTTATTGTCTTATTTTCAACATTTGGGAGGGGTCGCCAATACTGATTAAACTTCACATGAAAGACTACAACCTAGATATATACTCGATAAAAGCATTAATCTCTTAATCATTTATCATTAATCATCAAAATCCAGTTAGCAAGGCCAAAACACTTTCAATATATGTCTAGCCCTTAGTTTTGAGCATATTATTTTTTTCACGTATACTTTTCAGTTCATGCTTCTTAATGCATAATTTCCATTATACCCTATTTGACACTATGTGGCGTACCCGGTTTTTAAGCCGGATACTCCCTCGTGATCACTGTATCGGTCCCTGGATCAGTAGCCGATACACACGAGTTAACCTGTATATCATTGTCATACATGCGTAAACAATTAAATAGACCGTTAAGGTCGATAATCTGATACTTGTAGCCCAACAGCTATAAATCTGCAGCGGAATTCAACGGTGAGGTGGCCCATCAGTAAGCCATACCCGATAGGCAACTGACTGGGGGTTACGCCCTAGCTTTCATGTTCATATACGTATCTTCGGAATTGATGTCTCCTTCGTCTGGCCAATTCAACAAGCCAGGTGAGTACGTTGAATGTACTCGCAAGCTATTCCCGCAGGAGGAAATATACGGCAATATTTCATGCAGGGAATAGATCAAGGGATAGCTCTAACCTAAGTTGCAAATTGTGCGGAAATATAAGTTCTTATTTTAAATACACATAAGTAGATTGTAAAAGCATTTCGAAATCTAAAGTACTTTAAGAAAATATCTCATCACACCTCATCTCATGCGGTAAACACCGCTAATCAGCTCATAACCTATTACCGATAGCTCCACTCGCCGTCCATGGCTCCATCCATCAAACGGTAGCTTCACCTATCTGATAACTAGGCTTTCCAACACTAAACCGTATTCCGGTCACTTCCGGCAATACGGCGGATTACTTCGACAATTTCCTTACCACCGACACATGGCCTAAAATTGCCCACTGTGGACACATCATGCCCACGTCCTTAATCCCATTTCCCAGCTTTCACAACCAAAGCTCAGTCTAACCAGTGTGTGGCCTTATCAGTTCATGTTCATGACCGAGGACGCGGCTATTCGAATAGTTTTTAACCCTCTGTAGAGGTGATACGGCTTTACCCACAAGATATAGTTCACCCTGGGTATACTATGCATCGTATACTGACAGGACTAGTACAACGAGACCTTTCGCCTGCTTTCATACTAGAGTCGGACCCGCTAAATGAGACTTACCCTAACTCTGATTGTGTCCAGGCAACCTGACACCACAATTCGGAGAAACGCTCATCTTTGTGTCGAATCCTCACCCATGCCTTGGGGCTCACTATTTAAGAATCTTGACCCAAATAGCGTCGTGGGAATTCTCTAGGGGCCCAACGTCCTACCTAGCACATACTTCTTACTTCCTACGGGTCCGAACCCTAATATTAGGCGGGGTACCGAGTCAAGTCCTTCCCATAAAGGACATGTGGACGTACGATAGGGGAACTGATTCAGCGGCACTTAGGTTCGGTCCTTAACTGATTCGAGTAGGACTTCAGTTATCATCAATCACCGAATAGTCTTCCGCTACTCCGTCTTCCTTCAAACCACCTTACTTCCTACCCGAATCAAAATCATCTCCAACTTTATTTTGAATCTTGGCAACATTTCTTTTTGAAAGTCACCGTGGATAACATACGTTATCCACGGGTTTTGATTTCCCATACCCAGAGGTTTGAGTAAAATTTTAGTTTTAACTATAGCAGGGCTAAGCAATGGCTACTGCCTATAACCTTAGACTTTTGTCGGCTGGAAACCAATCGACAAATCAATTAGGGTTACAAGGAATCGGATAGCCAACCCTAGCTCAAATGCCTCTATCGGGTATAGCTAACTACATAAAATATCGTTGATAAACATAGCATGCATGTTTCATAATCAAAGTAAATATACTTTGCAAATATAGGATTCGACATGGTCGAAGTGGGAAATAGCTTGCCTGGCAACGTTGGCCGGTCTCGGTCTTGAGCTCGATCCGACAATCGTCCGAAATTCCTCGCGAGATATTTCCTAACGTCGGTATCTACATGTCGGAAAGACAGCGAATAAACAACGAGGCGAGGAAAACCAGATAGGAATTAAACCCACATTCATGAATTCTTAGAACAGGTGATCTAGGTTTAAATGTTTATTAGGGTTTTTAAAGGGGCGAGGAGGCTCTACCCCACATGAGAAAAAGGTTTCTCCTAGAACCGAACCAGAAACCCTAGTTCATTTGGCCAATTAGCTTAATGATACCCAGATGTTCTTGGTTCCTATGTCTTGGTTGGTTCCAGATGGTGTAACCACTTCAAAAGGTTCTTAGAAAGATCCATTACCACCGTGTGGGTGCATGATTTAGGGTCCTGATAAATACATCACTAGTTGTCTACCATGACGAATACCAGGTTGCACGTCTTTACATTATTCCTATTGTGTTAAAACATCTAAGCCCTTAATAAAATACTGGTCTCAATATGTTATATTTTATTTAGGTTAGGTTATTAGAAAAAGAATCAATTAGTTCAGATTTAACTTGAAGAGGATTCATATGATGTCGGGGTCATGTTCACACTTGATTTTCGGATAACTTCAAGTGTTAGGGTAATGGTATGGACATATGGTTTTGGAAATTGAAGGTGACCGAAAAGGGGACTACTTCCTTTGGATTCTCTCTGCGAAGGCATACATGGATTTAAAACATATTTGATTCTCAATTTTAAACACTCTAGGAGTGGTATAAAAAAAATGGTTTTGGACAGCTTAAATGTGTAATCATCTCACGGGCAGTGGTTAGGGTTGTTATGCATGCAACGGTCCAACACGGGGACCGGTTTTCGGACCAATTAAATGTGCTCATTAACCTGGTCAGTGCTCGGGGTCAGCTCACCTCACTGGCTTGGGGTGCAACAGTTTATTGAATCAGCTTGATTAGCTGCCACGGTGGGACCGGCATTTGGGGAGGAAGAGGGAACAAAAGGAAGAGGACTGGAGCAGCTCGGCCAGGCTGGTGCCGTGGCACAGGAAAGGAGGGGAAAACACTGCCGCGGTGGGGAGTTGATGCGGCAGGGGCAGGAGCTGGGGCAGGTCAGCAAGGGCGCTGGAACGACGGGGATGGAGGGGTGGGGCGCCGGGGTCGTGGCGCTCGGGGACAGCTCGCCGGGGAAAATAGAGCTCACGGCCGGCGGCAGGAGCTGCAGACGGTGACTCCGGAGGTGGTGATTGGTGCCGGCGGTTGGGCGGCTGCTTGGCTGGCGGCAAGGAATGGCGCCAGATCTCTGAGCAGAGGAGGAAGCGGACTGCGGCGCGGCGGATGTGGAGCTCCAAGCCGGCGACAGCGGGGGTTGAGGGACCTCACCGGCGGATCCGGCGGCGAGCGGCGGTGCTCGGGTGTGGCTTGGGGAAAGTTCTGGAGTGGCTCGGGAGTGCAGGTGGTGGCGTTGGTCAACGGGGCGGCGTCGATTTGGAGAAGCTCGCCGGCGGCATGAGGAGTGCGGCGGCACCGGGGCGAGTTCGGTGGCGGTGTCTGGATGGACCAGAGCGGCGGATCTGAAGTGGCGTGGGGCAAGAGAAGCTTGGATGGGGCTTGGTGCTTGCGGCTGGCGGCGAGTTGGGGCGGACCTCGACAAGCTCGGTTGCGTGAGCGGACGGTGGACAGCACTGGGGCTCGTCGGAGTCGCCGGGGTGGTAGCCGGTGTGGTGGTTGTGCGGAGGGTAGAGCTCATGTCGTGGTAGCAGCTTGCTGGAGCCGGAGCTTAAGGATGGAAGAGGGAGAAGTGTAAGAGGAGCTCGTCGGGGCTGCAGTGGGGCTTTCTGGCGAGTCCAGCGGCAATGGAGCTCGGGCTTGCTCGGAGAAGTTCTCGGGCAGCTCGGATTTGGAACGGTTCAGTTGCAGCTCGAGAGCAAGGGAAGGAGAATATGGTAGGAGGAGGAGGGTATAGCAGCTCCGCATGCTAGCTTGGGAAGTTGAAGATCAGAGGAATAGATGTGAGGGTGCGGTAGCTCTGGTGGAGAAGAAGTGGCAAAACATCTGGCTGCTCGTCTTGGGGAGTAGAGGGCGTTCTGCTGATATTTAGGAAGTAGATGAGCTTGGCTTGAATTGCATGAGACGCCCAGTTGTTATGAGTAGCAGTGAGTAGGTGGCCAGAGCTGTAGCTGCAAAGGGAAAGTTGAGAAGAAATAAATGCACTGAATTTAGTCAAGGGTGGCGTGGCAGGAACAGCAAGAAGAGAAGATGGGTTAATAGTTTTGGGGAAAGGACAGCTCGGGTGGTATAGTAAGGAGCAGCTCAGCATGTGCACCGCAGAGAGGTTGTAGAAGTGATGGGAGAGGACAGGAAAAAGGGGTGACTAGAAATTGTTGTAGAGCTCGGGGAAACAACACATGAGGAATGAGACAGCTCGGGAGAAAAGATTTCTCAGGTGCATTAAGCAGGAGGCAGAGTTAGGTAATAAACGCTGTAGTAGCTCGGGGGTGAGCACTAGGGTTTAAATAATAGGGAGGAGAGCGGACTGCAGACGCTGATGAAGTATGGATTAGATTGGCACCGCTTGATGTGTTGGCACGCAGACAGTGCGTGTTTTGGAGCTTGGGTTTTATCTGGATATCAAGAGATACTACGGATCACAGGTTCCGGTCATTTAAACGACGGCATGAGGGGTGGCATGGATGGCCCTGATGTCCATGGAGAACAAAGGGTGGATCGCAGATTACACATTAAAGGGAACAGAGGTGTATATACATATATATATATATATATATATTCCAGGAGAGAGAAAAGGTGGCGGGGTGTATATACATGCATATGGGGTGAAGAATTGGGTAGGGCATTATAGGAATAGGGTTTTGGCTATAGCAGAGATAAATGGATGAGTCGGTGAAATGGTAAATGGTTATTTGGTAAAAAGCTACTGGGACAGATATTTTTCTCCCGGTACGGTAATCTGGTAAAGGTGGAAAAGATATTTTTGTGTCATATGGTAAGGAGAGGAAAATAACCAGGGTGGTTAGGGATTTTACTGGGAAAGACGAAATAGGGTTTGGGGGTGTATGTGCCCACATACACTTGATGATTTTTGCATATATAGGGTTTGCATGTGGATGAAGTGGACATGCGATGTTCTGGTGAGCTGTGGTTTGAATGGTGTCTCTGATATATCCATGTATATATGCACGGAGTTGTGGCAGAGCCGCACGTTGAGTTAGGGTTTTGACCCGCAGCTCGGAAGGAACAGATTAGGGTTTGGTGGATGTGCGCATCTCTAAAAGCAGTATATTTTTGCATATATTCGCGATGGGACAAGGCGAAGGTGGTGGCAAAATTTCAGGTCATTCGGAGAAGGTTCAGGGTGTGTATATGTTTCAATTTCGTAGAAGTACTGAGTAGGCACGTTGCAGCAGAGGTGGGTTTAGGTTGCACCGACCAGCTGGAAAGGGGGAAGGATGCCAGAGGTATTTTCGTGGCAGGAACGCAAGGACGTATGCCCCTGCATGGAAACACTGGAGTGCCCGGTTTGGAAAAGTTTGCCGGATGGAGTTTCAACAGAGCGGAGGTCAACGGAATAAGAACAGAGGGGAAAGGTTTTTGGTTGACTCACTTTAGGGTTTCAATAGAAGCATGATTTGAAATGAAAGTTTTGATTTGGTGTATTTTAATCAGCATTATTATCAAAAAGTTTTTGTTGGTCCTAATTTTTTGGTTTCGGACAATTAGGGTGTTACACACCGTCACATGATAGACCTAAATTAATTAATTGCTCGTGTCCAAATAGTGTTATTATAATGATTAGCTATCAAGGGTGTTTCAGTCATATTGGATATAGGTGTCTATGATATGCGTTGGTCAAGTGTAAGTATTTTCGAATAGGGGGAGTGCTACTGTGCTAAAGTAGTGGAGTTACAGGCCACACAGTGCACACCTCCCCTGTCTCAAAGCAAGCTCTAATGCAACAACAGAGTTCCACCAACGTGAGAAGTCCAAATCACACCCTATACGCCACTATCTTAACGATCTAGTCGATCTAATCAAAATGACTACATAATTATAATTATCCTAATTCAGGGTAAGAGGTCAGAGATATCACAACATGCTGAAATCCACATATCCAAAATGATTTCTTGAGAACTATCCGAGAGAGTTCAGATTTACCCGATTACAACAGACAGCTCTCCTGAATCCAATCACAATATCCGACTCCGATTTCAAATTCGATAGCAGTTATTCGACCCAATTGCGCCGCCCCTGCCACCAGGTTCCGTAGAATTTCCTCTCCACGGCTGTTACGTAGTCCACCAAGGAACGGATACTACCCACCGCCGCCGCCTCTGTATTAACCATACTCCGACAGTAAGCAAAGACCGATATGTCGTACTCCATCCCCGCATCCCCCTCTTCCCCATCCCACTATAAGTTGAGCGCCCCAGATGCTGCCTCCCCTCCCAAGTCCCAGCGTCCTGAAAGCCACGGATTCCAGCGGCCCCTCCTGCTCCCCGAGCAAGCAGGCGGATAACGCGACCAGTCTCCAAAGCGCTCTCCATGGCGTCAGGAGAAGCGGCGGCCGTGCAGGTGCACCATCTCTTCGCCCTCGAGAACTCGAATGCTCTTCCTTCCGAGGAAGGAATTCAGCTGCTAATGTTAACGCTCTATAATTATCTTGGATCTTGCAGACCTTCGTGCTGAGGGTGTCCATCCACTGCCAGGGCTGCAAGAAGAAGGTCAGGAAGGTGCTCAAGAGCGTCGAAGGTACGTCGTGTGGCTCTTCTAGATCTGCTCGTCGTCGCCCTTCTTGCTCCAATTTGCGTTTGCATTTTGGTGTGGTTTTTTGCTTAGTTAACGAAGTGGCGGTCGTTTTTTGGTTGGGGGTTGTTCAGGCGTGCACGACGTGAAGGTGGACGCCGCGCAGCACAAGGTGACGGTGACCGGCACCGTGGACGCTACGACGCTCGTCAGGAGGCTGCACAAGTCCGGCAAGCAGGCCCTGCCGTGGCAGTACCCGCCCGCCGCGCCGGCGAAGAATCCCGAGGCCGACGCTGTGCCGGCGGAGCCCGAGGCCCTGCCGGCCCTTCCGGCCGGGGACGGTGACAAGGATGTCGCTGCGGCGGACAAGAAGCCGGAGGAACCAGTGAAGGAGCCGCAGGCCGAGAGCCCGGATAAGAAGCCGGAGAAGGAGGCGGTCTCAGAGAAGAAGCCTGAGGCAGAGAAGGAAACCGAGCCAGAGAAGAAGGCAGAGAAAGTGGAGGCGAAGCCAAGCGACGAGGCAAAGAAGGACGGTGGCGACAAGGAGGCCACCGAGCCGAAGGCGAAGGGCTCCGAGCCCGCGAAAGAAGCCGCCGCTGCTCCAGCCAAGGAGTCTAGCAATGACGATGCCAAGGAGCCCGTCGCCGCTGCGGCGGGTATATCCTTGTCTCCGGCGCCGGCGCCGGCGCCGAGGCACGCGCACGAGGCATACAACCCGTACTACGCGCCGCAGCCGGTGATGAGCTACCACATGGCGCAGCCGAGAGGGAGCGTGTCGTACTACGCGCCGCAGCCGGAGAAGGCGTACTCCATGCAGCAGCAGGCACCACCGCAGCAGCAGGCGGCGTACTCCATGCAGCAGCAGCCAATGCAGCAGTGGTCGCCGTCGTACCTGTACATGCCGTACCCGCACGCGTCGCCGGAGTCCTACTACCACGACTACTACAGCCCGCCCGGGACGCACGCGTCGCCGCCGCCTCCGCCTCCGCTGCAGGACTCGTACCGCCTGTTCGACGACGAGAACCCCAACTCCTGCAGCGTCATGTGACCGATACGTAACGGCACACGGCGTGACACGACGACTCCGGTCGCCGCTGGCACCGGAAGTAGCTGAGGAGGAGGCGGATTCGTAGTACAGACCTCTCGGGTTGTAGGTAGAGTAGCCTGTTACTCTCTTCGATTGGGAGGTCAAACTCTCCTTGACCAATCCTTTTTCTTCTTTAATTTCTTTTATCTTTATTACTGTTCTATAAATAGAGCATGTAATTGTAATGAGATACGCCTTTACATGTAGTTTCAATGAGATCTCCCTGCTAGCATTTTGTATTTAAGCTAAAATATGCTATGACAGGCCTAAGAAATTTCTATAGAGAACGAAAGGTTGTTGTACTTCAATCCTTTCTAGAGAATATCCTTCGTGATTCTTCTCACCTAGCTGGCTAGCTTGTGACAGGTTCATAACTGCATCTGACTGCTGGTTTGGAACGCAGAAATTTTACAAGCATATCGCAGAGAATTCGCATGGAAAAATCACAGGAATATCGATAACAATTCCCGCGGTGCAAACAGGGACTATTAAGCAACTGTGACTGTCAAACTCTTATGTGTTAAGCTGCGATATTACATTGGACCGAAGCCGTAGTCCATCGACTTACTCTTTAGATAACTCTAGTCTCCAGGCCACAATTTAATCGATTAAGGCCTAACATCTTTCTTTTTTGCCACTGATGATGGTATCCCGACAATGATCATTACTTTTTAATCTCATAGCTCAGCGGTTGAACTTTAAGCTGGAGTATGGGGGTGAGGCCAAGCTGGCCGGTTTGTTTGCAGGCTTTTGAATATAAGCAACAAGAGGGTGTGCTTGTCCACATGTTAATGATTTATCCCTGCATGCTCAGCTCAGCTTGGGTGATTAACTATGATTACATATAATACTAATGATATGTTCACTAATCTACTCTGATTTCATTATTGTGGGTTGAGGACCATAATGGAAGAGTGGTGGACAAATCAGTAGGGCATGTAAGCTAGTGGGCCTCCAACTGTAGTAGATTTATATTAGTACATAGAAGATACTAATATCTTAATCTAATGTTAATTGACCATTGGGGATGAGGACAATGCATGGATATATGGAGGTAGGGCACTCCCACTGGGGAATGGGGATGTGCTTAGGTAGATCAGATCAGGGCATGTGTTTGTTGGTTCGTTTGTGTCAATGACTCAAAAGGGTGGCATGCTGGCTTGGCTTGGCTGCCTGGTTTGTGCATGTTGGGCATGTGTAACCACTGTTTTTTTTTCTTTCTTTTTCGTTCAGACAACAACTCTGTGGCTACCATTCAATTCACAAGACAGTCGTGGTTGTTTGTTCTAACTGGTAGGTGTTCAGGATGCTTTTCCTCTTAAGTATCATCTAAGTTTGTATGTACCGAGAAGTCAAATTTTTGGTTCATTTCGCTGTGTTCTTTTCTTTGTGGTGCTACTATTTAAGAATAGGTCATGACTGTACCTGAAAACTCCCTCCTTCCCTTTCTGCACAGCGAACGCAGCACATGGCATGCCAAGCTCCATACAGCGAAAGGTTCCCCAAATTTCGCTAGTTTCAATTGTGTCCGGGTTTTTTTTTCTGAACAAAACGAAAGGCTAACATGTTCCAAATGGCCAATGTGGTAGGAGAAATGTCAGGAGCATCACGGCCTGTGCTAGCATGATGCTAAGCCATCTAATAGCGCCAAAACCAGGAATTAAAGCCCCTTACATAAATAATGCCGAGGCAATGGTTCAGGTAGCGAAAAAGCTTCGGTACGTCCCTTCGCCCAAAAGCTCGAAACCATGGCTTGTCAATCGTCGTTTGCTATGTTAAATTACGGGGCTCGGCTAAGTGCAAATCCTGGCTTTAGGCCACTGGATCCAAAACGATTTTGGTGTACATTGGGCCGGCATCACTGGTTCACCCTCAACAGCGACAGCATTTCTGGTTGTCACTTGTGCGATTTCTGACCCTAACTTTGAGTGCAGAGGAAGTGGGGGCAAGAAAAGGATATGATATGGTTGGTGCAATAGCTCGGCACGATGGGTGTTGGATATGCAACTATCAGTCGATTTCGATCTCTCTTCTTTCACAGTTATGCTCTAAATATATTTCCCTTTCCTTCCATTTTTCACTCGGTTACTCTCACGGTTAGAGCATACACGGAGCAGTGGACCGGCCACCGGACATGGGCAGCACTGCAAACACTTGGTCTCTTTCGCTGGGCAGATTCCTTTTGGGATGAACAGGGCCGCTCATAAGGCCCCAAATTCTCCCCCGAAGAAACACAAAAAAAGTATAAGCTGCTGGAATGGCAAAGATCTTTGGAAGCAATGGCTTCTTTTTTTCTTTCCTACCTTGCATGATGGTAACCACCACATGCTTGATCTGCAAAGGTACCTTTGTGAGTCATAACTTGCGCCTCTCATGCAGCATCTTGGTTTTGGTTAGCATGATAGAGGAGAAGCATATACGACACCATCATCGGGGTAATGGGTATTAGCAGTTTGGCATGGTCTAACTGCTAGGTTCCCTCCATAACTGTTAGTTGGCGCATGCCTTTTTTCGCAGCCCGTGACCGTCCAATCGAAAAGCTAAAAATGTGTAGATTGGAATCTAGAGAACTTGAAAATTTATAGTGATGCTAGAAATCATGAATCTCTCGCGGGCATTTTTCCGAGAAAGCAATGTTTGGATCTATCTAGGTACACCGAATTACTGAACCAAATAATGATACCTAGAGCAAAAAAGAGTAGCAGTAGGCAGTGACAAGTGGAGCAATCTTTGTACTTTTCATGGTTTTCTATCTAGAGCTAGAGTTATCTTCTTCACCCTGGTGTACCAAAGAACACTCAAAATATGACTATAGATCAGTATTGGATGAAAAGCTACAGCTGACCAAACGCGAAAAGTACATGATTTTGGAATGTGTTAGTCTACTAGCTGTCAAGGAGAAGAACAAGAGGGAGAAGGAAAAGTTTGGTGCGTAGGGACATTGGCCAGAATGATTTGCCATATACTTAACCGCTTGGTCCCTCCCAACGTACATACTTAGCTATCTGCACGAGCTTTATTTGTACTAACTAAAGCGATTTTTGCAATTCTCCAACCCCGAAATTTCGCGATCTGCTAGAAGAACCCGTGACATCCCTGTCACAAATGCCACACACGACTCAAATTTTCACTCTGCCTTTAGCATGTGGAGAATATTTGTGTAGTGCAATTTTTCGTAATTTAGCTTTCTGAATCGTTCGTGATGTTGAGAACACCGTATCAAGGTAATGCGTGTAACATCGGGGCGATTAATCTATCACGATGCCTGTTGGGGAACTTTTATGTCATTCAGGAAGATAAACTTGTGCTGCAGAGGAAGAGAGAGAGTTTCATTTTAGCAGAAATGGTTGGGGTGAAGCTGATTTTCCATGGTGGTTTTTGACATTCCAGCAGATATTTACTCTATCGGTTACGCCTTATATTCCGGTTGTGCTTATAGTTTTCATGTATTGAAGCTGAGGCTGACTAAAGTTTGTGAATAGTACAACTGCTGATGCAGTGATGTTCAAAGTTCCATAGCTAGCTTTTACTGAAGATGTCACTATTTCTGGAGGGAGTTAGAATTCTGATCCACTGACGGTGCTGGCATTTCTACGACAAATTGTTTTTTATCCTCACGTTGCTGTCTGTATCTCCCTATCTGGTTTTAATGTGACTGGATATATACTGAATCATTTTTCGAAGCAATGCTGTCTCACTTCATGAAAATGCTCTGAAGAAACTGGTGAAGTACTGAAAATTCCATGTCACGGGTCCCTCAAACAAGTATAAAATCTACCTAACCAAGTGAAATCAGGCAGCAGGTAACATCTAATTTCTGGATTGAAAAAGAAGAAGAAGAAGAAAGAGTTTGAGCTCAACACAGGCTGGAACATTTGGCAGAGGCGGGTGGGGGGAGATCCTTTCAGAGATGAATCATCAGATGGGTGCGTGCACATTCCAGAACAAGAAGTGGTAGGTGATGACTTTACACCGAAAAGAGCCGCAAGGCTGACATGGAGCCGTGTAGGCGGGTGATAGCGAAGCACCCCCCGTCTTCCTTCCTACCTTACAAATTCACAAAAGCCCCTTTTGGAGAGAGATCTTGCCGGGGTTTCGGCCAAATTCGGAGCCCTCGGTTTTCAGAGCCTGCTCTTCTTCTTCCTAGCTGTTGTCCTAGAGAGTCTTAGTCCAGAAGCAAGACCAGGGACGAAAACAAGTACGTAAAGAAACTATGCCATTCTCGCGAAAATAAAACCCCGGTTTTCGCAACGGAAATGTTGATTATGCAGTGTCATTTTGATCCTGCGATGTGCATTTCCCAAGATCTTGGCCCTACGAGGCACAACTTAACCAAACCGGTTGCTCATGAGAACGATGCGGAGATGGCACGTTGTTGCGTGCACGGCTAACTGCAAACGTCCATCCGTGCTGCAGATGTTGACATCAGCGACCATGGCTGGGGCGCAGGCATCGCAGGAGAGAGAACCTTCCAGGATGGCAAAGACCGGCGACCTTTCCAGCCGTAGACCGTCGGCGCCAGCTGCGGCGGCGGCGGCGTTGACATGTCAAACCCAACTCTTGGGCCCGGCAACGAGCACATCACATGCAGTTTATTTATTATCTTATTGCAGCGCTGCTGCTCTCTAGATCAAGAAACTAATGGGGAGATAACGTAGTTAACAGGAGCTCGTCAATAGGGGTCAGGTTTCTTGGAGCAGAATCAACAGGCCTGCATTAGGATAATTAAGCTTGGACTTGGCATCACTGTCATTTGCATAATTATAGCCAAATTCAGATTGGATCACACCATTTTTATACATACTTAATGTATATTCCGGATCCAATAGCCAATTGGAGTTTGTGCCTGCAAGCAGCAGCCTAGTGAGTTGAAACCTGAAAGGGGACTGGTAGTGGGTTAGGACTAGACCATGGGAAATTAAATGGAGAAAGTGATGCCTGTACTTGCTGAGGGAGCATAGTGCGAGTGTGAGTGTGTGTATGTCTATTATCAGGCATCCGGTCATTCATGGGCGGTGCAGGAGTACAAGCAGTGCAGTACATGTGCTTGGCTATGACCGCGTACATGCTTCACTTTGCAGTACGAGTGTTTGATCCTCTTGTACGTACCTTTGGCTGGCCATGTCTGCACTGAACCTAGCCGTAGCCGCGGCAGGAGATGGGTTCAGCGGTGGCTAGGCGGGCGCTACCATGGTAGGAACTCAGCGACGTACGACTATAAGCGTCCAGATGGCGCATCTGCCGCGGTGAGAAGAACCGGTGCAGCAGGAGCCCCAAACCTAGGGGGTCTGCTGCTGTACCGGTGCTGACTGCTGATCACTGACGAAGCGGTCAGATCAGAAAGCAGCCGAACGCCGATATAGATTCCATGAAGAAAGCACGTCAATAAAAGTGTAACCTCGACGGATCCAAAGGTAATTCTAATCAGTCGGACACCGATATGGATTCCATGAAGAAGGCCATGCTTCGTCAATAAAAGTGCAACCTCGACAGATCCAAAACTAATTCAGCAATGTCTATTCCATATCATCAATTTGTTTCCAATATTACTAGGTTAGGCATTTCGTTGGGTTTGAATGAGGCGAAATTTCTTCTTCAATTAATTTGATTAATTCGGTGGAAACTGGTCGTATGGCTGTGGTGCCTTTAAAACATAAAAACGTTACTTCGGATGATATTCCTGAGGGAGAGGAGGCACAAGAACCCTTGGATGACTCCTTGGTAGTTACCTTATGTGGTGAACTTACTAGGGAGGTCAACAATGAGGCGAATGTTTGCGTGGCTTTCCGACCAACATCGTGCAAGACAACAACATGAGGTGGTAAAAAGGTGACCAAGGTGGTTTCACCAAAGGGTCTATCTTTATCAAAACCAAAATCCAAGGGTAAAAAATGAAAGTTGTCTTTTGGAATAGCAGATGTCTAGATAACTTAGCTAAACATAGACATATCACCAATATTGTCCGAGACCACCAATTGGATTTCTTGGCCATTGTGGAGATCTGGAAAAATGATTTCTCACATGTGTGCCTGCAATCCTTCGTTGGTGGGTTAGACTACTTGTGGCATTCTATGCCGTCTCATGGTCGATCGGGCAGTATTTTAGTGGGAGTGAATCGAACAGCTTTTGAGATCTGCTCGATTGAGGAGGGGGACTTCTTTGTGAAGGTTCACCTCATGAACAAGTGGGATGGGTTCCAATGGATTCTGATGGTAGTCTATGGGCCGGCGCAATTGGAATTCAAGGAATTCTTCCTCTCTGAATTGGTCCACACATGTAGTCATGAGGTCCTACCAATAGTAGTTGGTAGGGACTTCAATATTATGAGACGAACAGAGGAGAAGAATAATGATAACTTTGAGTCTAAGTGGTGATTTTTTTCAATGACATCATTAATGGATTGGATTTAAGGGAAATCGAGCTCTCTGGTCGCAAATACACATGGGTTAATTCGTTGGAGAATCCAACATTTGAGAAGTTGGACATAATCCTTACGGGTATGGTCTGGGAACAAAAGTTTCCCCTAGCCATGGTTCGTGTCCTAGAGAGATTCCGCTCTGATCACACATCCCTTTTACTTGATACTAGGGTGGCCAGTCATGGGGGAACCAACCTCTATTCAGATTTGTGTTGGTTTGGCTGACTTGTGATGGCTTTGTTGACATGGTCACCAACGTGTGGCAAAAGGAGTCGAAGGATCGATCCGCCATGGGAAAATGGAAAAATAAAATACTCTCTTTGAGACGGTTCTTAAGAGGTTGGGCTCATAACATGAGTAGAACTTATCAAAATGAGAAAAAGTGATTAAGCCAGATTATTAATGATCTAGATAAGAAAGCAGAAAGGGGGGCTTGTCTGTGTGGGAGATTGACATCAAGAAACAAGCAAACAACTAGTTGGTCAAACTCTTAAGAGAAGAGGAGTTGAAATGGTACCAACAGGCCAAGGTCAAACACCTCCTCGAGGGAGTGACAATAACACACGGTACTTCTATTTGATTGCAAATGGCAAACATAGGAAGAAACCTATTTTTCAGTTGGAACAAGAGGAATGAGTAATTAGTGATGAGGTGCAGTTAAGGCACCATATACCTAATTACTACTAAAATTTGTTTGGAACGCATGAGGAGAACTTTATCTTGATGGATGAGTATATGCAAGATGATACTCCTCAGGCTTCTGAACTAGAGAATGGGCTCCTTACTCAGATACACTGAATAAGAGGTGAAAGATGCGGTCTTCTAGATGGAACATAATAAGCTCCCATACCGGATGGGTTTCCGATTTGATGTCATTATTCACTGATTTTTCATAGTGGTTTATTGCCTCTCTTTCGCCTTAACTTTGGCATTATCACCACGTTACCAAAGAAAGAAACTGCCACCCAAATTCAACAATATAGATCAGTGTGTCTGTTGAATGTGGGTACTAATCGGATCAAGATGGTGGCAAATAACGTGATATGTCCTACATACGACTTTTATGTCGGGGTAGTATATCATGGAAGGGGTTGTTATCCTACACGAGACTATCCACGAATTGCATCCTAAGAAGATGATGGACTGGTGTTCAAAATAGATTTTGAAAAGGTATATGACAAGGTTAAATGGTCTTTTCTTATGCAGACCTTGTGCACGAAGGGTTTCTCCCTAAGTGGTGCAATTGGATTGAACATACTACCCAAAAGGGTAGTTAGGGCGTTAAAGTCAATGATGACTTGGGACACTTTCTCCAAACATGCAAAGGTCTAAGGCAAGGGGATGATATGACTCCTATCTTGTTGAATATTGTGGTTGATTGTTGGTCGTAATCCTAGCAAGAGCCAAAGAGGATGAGAAAATTAGTGGAGTGGTACCACATTTGGTGGATGATGGATTGTCCATTTTGCAGTATGCAGATGACACTGTCATTTTTATGGACCATGATGTTGATAATGCAAAGAATATAAAGTTATTATTTTGTGCCTTCAAACAATTAACTAGCCTAAAAATAAACTTTCACAAAAGTGAAATTTATTGTTTTTAATAGGCAAAGGAAAGTGAAGTGATCTATATACAGCTTTTTGGGTGTAATGTTGGATCATTCCCTTTTCGATAACTCGGGGTCCCTATTCATTGTAGGCGCTTGCGGAATAGTGATTGCAAGGGGGTCGAAGACCAGTTTGAGAAGAGATTGAGTAGTTGGAAAGGCAAGCAATTGTCCTCTAGGGGCAGGATTGTTCTGACTAATTCTGTTCTAAATAGTTTACCTATGTTTATGATGTCGTTCTTTGAAGTAACCAAAGGGTTATGAACGAGACTGCTATTTTCGCTCTAGAATTTTTGGCAGTGATAGTCACTATTGGGAATCATACATGAATTAAAGGATGATAGATTGCCAAAGACTGAGAAACCACCCAACATATCATACACACTTACATCATATTTATCTATCACCGTTGGGCAACCTACACCGAACCAACATAGCATACACACATGCAGTCGTATGTATCATCGTTGGTCAAGCCAGCTAGAAGCAAACATCATGCAATGAGTCAAACACAATTCCAAACACCCTTGTAGAGGTTTGGCGCCTATATTCTGCTACAAACATTGTAATCACTTAGAGCAGCCCGATACCTATGGTTCACATCCTAACCTAGCTCGCCAAAGCGCGGACTAATGGGTTGCTCGAAAGCCCGACACTGATATCCACACCCTAGCTAGCCAGCAATAGCATCGCAGCAAGCGGCTCACCCAACTAAAGCAATTATCAATGCTGCACAAGATACATATATCGATACTCTACCGTAACTTCATAGACTTCATATCATACATGCAATGTGTATGGAGTGATGTAGTGAACAACTCATAAATCATTACACAAACTCTACAAGAAGAGTTAACGGGATAATAATTCACATCATTTACCTTCGGGCAGATACATATCTTACAAGCAAAAGACCCGAAGGTCAAAATTACCAAAGTAGTTAAACAACAGAATTAAAAGCATACAGGGGTCCATAGATACAAGCTAGTAACGTTCCAAACCAAAAGTACCCAAACATAGTCTAAAAAATCGAAAAGCTAACAAAGGTAACCAGTTCAAGCGTCGTTCTAATAATACTCACCGAGGGATGGATCATCTGTTCCTATGCATGCAAGACAACTATCAATGAGTACAAGTGTACTCGCAAGACTTAGTAGTACTCTTGATATGAAAAGTAACATGGCATAGGACATAAGATAACATGGCATTTGATATTGCAATAATGAATATACAAAGTTCACATCGAAGTCTCCATACTTAACCGATACCAAAAGAACATAGACATGTTCTAATGAGTTAGACAGCTCAACATTTCACCATGATAGGTGATATCCAACTTCAGTTCATATCTCTCACCATGACAGGTGATATCCCAAGTCATTTCATTGTCACAAACAAATGTTAATCTTTTAGCATCACCGACAAGTATTCTAAGGGTTCTCCAAATGGAGGTTGCAAGGCCCCAAGAGGATGACATCCACTCCTAAAAGACTTTCGTAGGGGGTCATAATCCACATACAGTTGATAGAGGGTAATTGAGTGCCAACCAGTAACCGCGACAAGTGGTAATGGTGTTGACAGACCAATTCCCACCCCTCCCTCGGTTGCACCGTCACTACCCTCTCATCACTCTTACTCTCTTGTTCAGATTTAATTAAACATCATGTTCAAATCATATCACACATTGGATCATTGCAGTAGCCTATTCATACTAGTGGAAATCTTCTAACAAGTATAGTAATAATGACGAGGTGTTAAGTATGGCATGGCAATGTCAAAAAGCTCAGCTTGCCTAGAATACAAAGTTTCTGCTCTTAGTGGTAATCAGAAAAAGTTGGATCACAACCATCGCCCATAGATTCTATCAAATGTCGAAAACAGTGTCGCGACAAGAAAAATAATAAACATCAATAAAAATTCAAAACTCAAATGAAGTAGATAAGTATGCAATGAATATCAGTGGATGATATGTTAAATTTAAAGACTGTTTCCACTGGTCTCATGAAATTTGGAATTTTAGAATAAAATTTATGATTTTTGGGTAATTTTGTATTTTTAAATATTTGTTTAGCTATTCTTTTTCTAAAAATTTAATTAACAGTATCACATGTGAATTAATTTTTATTAAATACTACATTTCATCGTGAACATTTTTATATAAATTTCATAAATTTTTGTTTTGAATTGAATTTTTTTATGATTTTTGCAAGATTGGAACTTGAAAATTAGGGTTTGAAAGGAGTTTGTCAATTTCAAAAAAAAATTGTACAGTAGCAGGAATGAAAATCACACCATTAAATTATACATTTAAAAAATATGATTTTTGCAAGATTGGAACTTGAAAATTAGGGTTTGAAAGGAGTTTGTCAATTTCAAAAAAAAGTTATACAGTAGCAGGAATGAAAATCACACCATTAAATTATACATTTAAAAATATGAATTCACAAAAAAGAAACAAGTCATTTGGAGTTAATATGAATTTTCTATGAAATTTTCAAATTTAAACTCTTTATTCATTTTTCTGTCTTTTTCTTAGTAACTAAATTATAAAAATATTTTTGATACTTAGCTGCTAGCTAGCCTTATATCACTACATGTGGGGACCACTAGTCAAGGTTGACTGGTCAACCTGATAGTGGGGCCCACCTATCATAGTCTACCACTTTCTCTATTTTTATTTTTATTTTAATTCTCAATCTATTACACGCGGGTCTGGGATGTCAGTGAGTAATCAGCATATTAATTAAATAACCATGGCAATGATTGAAGTATTGATTATGTCGAAAATTAATTAGCCCTAATTACTACCTGTTTTGACCGTACAAAAACGGATAATGGTATCGGCTAATCATTCCGTCCGTACAGTCAGATCGGTTGAAATCTCTGTCCGACCGACGGTGGTCCCATCGAGCTCCTGTGACTGGCGGCGGAGCTCCGGCGAGGCAGCTCACAGGAGGGTGCGGGGCGGAGCTAGGCCTGCTCACCCCGTGCTGATGGTGGCGAGGAGGCGATGGTACGGTAGCACGCTGTCGGAATAGATCGGCAGGGTAGGTTGGCGGATCTACCGGTTGGTGGGTGACGGTGTTGGAAAAGAAGCCGCATGCAGTAGCTTCTCTTTGGAGACTGTGAGAGTCTAGTTTCAACTACCAGACCCCCCCTGTATACATCCTCGTCAGTCCAGGATCACGCTGACGGTACACAGGCGAAATGAATAACATTGCATGCATTCAAAATCAAAACTTAGTTTGAATACAATATACCACATGGCTTACATAGTTCCATGTCTTATCGACATTATTACATCAGAAGAAACAGCAGAAATAAAAGCGAAGCGGCTCCATCTGTGCCACAGGCAATTGACACGCGACCTATTCTTCGGGATCATCATAAAAGAAGTCTTCATCAGCTCCTTCTTCAGTATACTCCTCTGCACACCACCACAACAAAACATGCACAATGAGTACTTCGCGTACTTAACAAGCCACCTGGCGGTAGATGGTCCTACCACACTACATGCAAGGCTTGAAAGGAAGGCTTTAGGGCTTAGTTGCGTAAAGCAAACTTTTAATTTGAATTACTGTAGTAGGTTTGAAGGCAACATTTTGATATAAAACAGTTTTTAATAACAGGGGTATTTTCCAACGTGTGGTCCTCGACCAACATATTCGAGCAAGGAACTCCCGCCTTAGCTCGACCATAGGTTTCATCAACAAAGGGGTAGAGGGAAGTAGCAAGGGGGAGAGGGACATGTCATTTTCATCAAGAATGAGTCATGTGTTGTCCATAACCGTGGACACGGCTAATCGATTAGTTTATTACTCTGCAGAGGTTGTACACTTTACCCACATGATACGGTCATCCCCTTATGCCAAGCTGATCGGGCTTGTACACACGCTCATCGGTGTGTCAGCAGGGTGGCCGTGACGAGGTCTTTTAACTAGATCCCCCTAAGGTGTGACGTGCCCACCGGGTCTGGCTCGGAGTCGAGAGTACATCCCCGTACTCCTATCCCCCATCTGTGCCGAGGGTCCTCGTAGCTACGTCCATCCCTTCTGCGGTACGGCAACATCGGCACCAAAGGCTGACTAACCTACTTGACCAAGCCATTGCCCATATAGCATGTGGTTGTACTGTTGTCACAATTCTCCAACTTCAAGACTTCGGCCTTATTCGATACGGACGACTAATGGCTTCTTCATCTCACGAAGAACGACCATTGCTCCTTCATCACATGATCCAACTGTCGTCCGCACCTTTTAGATGGTAAGTTTCACCCAGAGTAAAATAGGAAGAATAGAGAGAGAGGGAATCATCGGGCATCCGGCCCTAGCTCAGCGAGCTCAACATCAAGTTTCAATTCGAGAATCATCGATCCGTAGATCATTCCTCCGTAGAGGCAAAACAAAACAACCTACAGATGAATTTAAGCATGGCTAAATATTTCTCTACTCTATTCAGAATAAAACCTATTAATCTACTCAGGGCATCAAGTATTCAGGGTGACAAGCGGAAAATAACCATTCCGTAGACTAATAGGTTATAACCATTAATCTACTCTATTCAGAATAAAACTTATTAATCTACTCAGGGTATCAAGTATTCATAATAAAACCCATTAATCTACTCAGGGTATAACCATTCATAATTAATCACAAATAAATATTTAGGTGAATCCTAAATATTTATAATGGTTAATAACAGTAAAGAATAAATTTATAACATATAACCACAATTACTCATGCATTTCTATTATTTTAAAGAGCAGAAATAAATCACAAAACTATTCTCTACCATTAGCATAAGCTAACTAAACATGGATCATCCTAGAATGTGTTAATAGTACCATAACAGTACCAAAAATGATTTAATAATAATATTAAATCTGAACATTATTTAATTAAAGTCATTTCTATCATTTCTAGTGTAACAATTATGTAGAAAATAATAATTAACATCAATAAATTATGCAAATGGGTTATCATGATATAATACCAATTCCAGAGACATTTTATGTTTAAAAGTATTCTGGAAATATATTTTAAATAATTATAACTATTATTCTAAGCATGAAAACTACACTAAAAGCATGGTAAAATATTATTTAGTTATGCTAAATGGGTTCTCATGACTTGACACCATTCCTAGAATATAACATGATTTATTGGGTACTGGACATGCATTTTTAATAGCTAAAACAGATTTATAAAGGCAGTATTACTAATTTAGCATTTTAAATATACATTTTAAATCAACCTAGAGCACATTCTGATTTTTATAGCTCAAACCATTGCAGTAAAAATGTTTTGGTCTACATAGTAAATTAGTTCTAAGGTTCTCTGATCCTAGGCAAAAATTGGATATAAATAACAGAGAGCATTTCTATTTTTAATAATTAAAATAAAGATTATTTTAATTCTAGGAAATTCTACACAAGTCCAAAAATTATGAAAATTTACAGAATTACTCCTTAGCATACTAGTAATCTACAAAAAAAATAACTCCAAATTAATCATCCAGCATCAAGTTATCCCAAAATTTGATCGAATTTCATCTAAATTCGAATATAATTTAAAATCTAGCTGTCGGATTAAAAATCCGATCGCACCATTGGATTTGTGAGGTTCTAAGGGTTCCATTTTACTACTGAGAACAAGGATTAGACATAGATTATATGGATCCAAAAATTAGACAGAGGGTATGTGCAAGAGGTACTGTATCTGCTACAGTACCATGAGCTACTGTTGCAGAGGGCAAAGTTACTATAACATAAGAGCAAGGACTAATGGCTGCACACATGGATGAACATTGGCTCAAAATTGGTGGAGGAGAAATTACCTCGGAGAGGGATTAGAGAGAGGCTCACCGTGGGTGAAGAAATCGAGGAGAGAAGAAGTTCACCGGAGTTAAGGAAGAAGACGCAGTACAGTTGAGGTAGTGGAAGAAGCTCCCGAATTCTTACGGTAGAAGGTGCGCGTCGGCGTGGGGAAACTCTGAAAGGACCAAGAGTGCCGACTAGAGGGGGGTGAATAGGAGGCTAACAAAAATTACTTCTTTTAGCTTAGATTACTAGATTAAGACTTGAGCAGAAGCAAGTGTTAACAGGCTGTGTGACAGGTGATAGACACAGATATGATATGATATGAAAAATAGCATGCAGCTGTCACACAGGTGTCTGACACAGGTAAGATCAAAACCTAGCACTGATGAAGATAGCTATTGCCTGTGTCACAGGTAGCTATGACAGGTAACAGATAAGATCTCTAGCAACTGAGACACAGCTAAGCTAAGCAGGTATAAAGGTGATCTATCACAGATAAACAAAGATACCAAGAATCACACGAGTATACAACAACATATAGCACTGTAAGAAGTAAACAGGTAAAGCACTCAGAGACAAGGAGGTTTTTTCACCGAAGTTCCCTACTCTTTTCAGAGAAGGTACGTCTCTGTTGGAGAGGCTACTCCGAAGAGATTGCCAGCACTAAAACGTGCTTGTTCTCCGAGTACCTGACGTTCAGGCCTCTTCCTTAGCTTGTGGAAGTCCTTTTGCTTACAGCAGGTAGACTTCAATCACCTTCACAAACTTACTGGTCTAGCCCACACAAGCTTGGGTGGTACCAGCAACTCCTACACCCGTCTAGGAGCAGACACTCCAAGAGTAACAGATGAACCAGCAGCAATCTTTTGGAGGAACCTTTGCTCTTTGCTCAAAGCTCACACACTCACTCGAACTATCATTTATGTTTTTGGCTTTTGTTCGGTGGTTGGAGGCTTTGCAACGGTCGTATGTGATTCACAGGTTTTAGCAAGGTTGAGGACGAAGTCCTCCCCTGGTCCCCTATATATAGGGTTCACAGGCACCTGACCGTTACACTGTTGCCACGTAGGATTAGTGAGTCACCGGTGTCAGCCACCGGTGACACAGCCAACCACTCCGCCCAACTATAACGGCTCGGGCAGACCGACACCTGTGTCACCGGCGGCACACACAGGTGAACCCTTAACTGACGCAGCCTAGCTACTCAGCCCGGTCTTGGCACATGACATGCCTTCAGCATACAACACTCTCTGAAACCTATAAGGAGAGAACCTCCGACAGCCCTCTGACTCAGTAGACCAGCTATCGCAATGCAGTTCCCTTAGCATTTACAAGTTCTCCCCTGGTCCAGAGAAGTACCTGAGTCTTAGAGTACTAGATCACCTGTGACACTGCTGTGTCACACCGGTGACTCTAGCCCCTGGGGTTTTCTACTGCTTACACACTGACCCTTTGAGCATTGAGCAAAATTCCCTTAGACAACTGATACTGATTACATCCCTCTTGATAGTACGGGTTTTTCCTATGGACTCAAAAGAACTAGCAAATCTAGGCTTTACCTGCCCACCAACTGTAGTCACGGCCCTTGACGCATCAAGCTACCATCACCTTGCTTGCAACTCCTTACACAGCACCGGCTTCTTCACAGCTATGGCACAGCTGCCTAGCACCGCTATTCCTTAGTTCTGGAAACCACCCTTGTACCTTTTTGGTGGTCATCCTTTCCTTGATGACCCTTCTTTCTGAAACCTAAAAACCTGCTTACACTCACTTTAAACGTTAGATTCCAGTTTGAGTTGCCATTAACCATCAAAACTAACTTGGGACTTAGATGCTCTTTCAAACTCCTAGTAGCAGCGCCTCGATGTGGGGTGCGTCGTGGTCGCCGGAATTGCTCGCCGAAGTTGGGGAAGAAATGGGTGTGGGGAAGAAAATTTTGGAGAGGAAGCAAAGAGAAAATACATGGGAGGAGGGACTTTTTATAGGAGGAAAGGGCATTGATCAATGGCAAAAATGGCCAGATTAAAGGGGAGCAAACGGCCGGAATTTAATTGCCAAAACAGCCGGCGGCGTGCGTTATGCGCGCACGGCATGGCGCGCTCGGCCGCAGCGCACGCGCTGGTGCTGGTGCTTGGGCACAGCACGGCTGCATGCATGGCTCATGCTGGCCTGGTGGGCTGGCAGGCCTTTTTCTTTTTATTTTCGGATTAAAAGCTACAGAAAAAGAAAAATAAGGCAAAACAGCCCAAAAAATAGTCTAAAAATTACAGAAAAATTCTAGTAAAGCAATTTGGACATGGGAAATCCAAATAAAATATTTTTAGAGAGAGATTCCAAAAGAATTTGTGAAATAAAAAATAGAACATCACTTTATAGCTCTCAAATTAATTCAAAACCTTGAATTAATTTGAAATAAAATCCAACTAAAATACATATAGGTATATTACATAGTTGCGCATCCTCTTCTCTTTTAAAAATAAATTTTCAAGCCCGAAAAATTGAGGATGTTACAGAGACCTAGGCAAAACAGAAGAGAGGCGGGGTTAGGGAGGAAGGGTCAAGCCCGACGATGAGGAGCGGGGCAAGGAACCTGCCGACGGCAAGGTATTCGTGGTGAACTCCGACGCTAGAGCCGTTGGAGATGGTGGGGAGTTAGTGCTTGCGGTGGAGGTGAGGAATAGGAAAAGAAGAGCACGAGAGAGAAGAGGAGATCCTTATAGGCCTAGAGAAGAGATAAGGGAGATGGGGAAAGGCTCGCCGGAGGAGCTCAATGGTTGGCACCCATGTGACACGCGTCCAAGTCGAGGGCGACATGGAGCGGCAGCCTGCGGACGGGCCCCGTATGTCAGCCTGAGGCGGGAAAGCGCGACGCTCGAAGACGCTTTTCCATAAGAGAAAGCGAGAAGAGCCGGGAGGCGCGAACGAGCGCGCTGGGTGAAGCTGGGCCTCAGCCTGACCAAACAAGAGAGGAAGGAGACCTGGGCCGAGCGGCCCAATCCAGCAGTATGTTTATTTTTTTCTTTTATTTTTTCTTTTCTGTTTTGATTATAGGGTTTGAATAAAAGAGGTTTAGATGGCGGTTTTAAACTTTGTAAAGATTCCCAAAGTATACTCTAAGGATATATAATATCTGTGAATTTTTGTAGATTGTAATAATTGCTTTTAGATTGTTATTTTCTTATAAATGCAAAATAGTATCAAATTAGGAAAACATTTATCCAAGTGAGCAATTTGAATCCATTTCATTTGAAAAAAGATTTAGAGTTACTCTAAGACATTTAGGAGTTGTAGAAATTATTAAGTTAAATTTTTGATGAGATTGGTTTTGGGATTCATTTTCAAGTTGATTTCATGTCAAAAATTTAGGGCCTTTGAGTTGAACCACTTTAGAAAATCTCTATGCATGCATGGGAGGATAAAAAGCTGTGGTTTTTATTTCCCTTGGATTTTTACAAGCATAAGATTACAAGATTACAAGCTTGGGCTGTTACAAAAATGTAATTATAGACTTGCCAAATGGGATAATATGTGTCAGCCTAAGGACCAAGGTGATCCAGGTTTTCAGAATTTGGAGATTTAAATTATTATCTTATGAGAAAATGACTTTTTAAAGTCCTTAATGAGGACAGTGTGTGGCAAGAACTCCTTCGGAGGAAGTACCTAGGGAGAAGCCACTCTGTGATGATGGGCAAGCTAGAGGATTCCCATTTTTGGTCTGGCTAATGAATTACAAGCACCTCTTCTTCAAGTTTGGTAAGTTTCAAATTCAGAATGGGACAGAGGTTAGGTTTTGGGAGGACCCATGCATAGGGGTTCAGACTTTCAAGGACCGTTATCCTATGCTTTATTATATGACCCACAAACAACATGTCACGGTAGCCAAGGTGATGAGTATTGTTCCAATATCTCCTTTAGGCGGTCAATCATTGGGCCCAAGCTTGACTCTTGGATGGAATTAGTTCAGCGGGTAGCAGGGGTTTTCCTTAGTCCTGGATAGTTCTCTATACATTCCATGTATGGTAGTCTCACATCACTTCCTGTTCTTAGTAGCCCCCATTGTCTATGTTAATTGCTGAAGCTTCCTTAAAGATTAAGATCTTTATATGGTACCTCCGTCGGAGGATAGTGCTTGTGGAACTGGCTGGGTGGCAAGAAGTGTTGCTTTTGTGATGAGGGGGAGACAATTCAACATCTCTTCCTTGATTGTCCGTTCTTACGTTTCGCTTGGATATCAGCATAGTTAACTTTAACCTTCCACCACCTCGGAGTATGTCCAGTTTGTTCGGGAATTGGTTAATGGGGTTACGGCGGGCTAAACAAGCCCACATTCTTGTGGGGCACGTGCAGTATGTTGGTCTATTTAGTCGTGTCGAAATGATATCGTGTTTAACAAAAAGAAAGTGTCTAATCCATTGCAGGTTATCTTCTTATTTATCAGTTGGTTGTAGTCTTGGTCTTTGCTACAGTGATCGATGAACAGGGGCAGATGGTTGCAGGTGCCCGGTGGTTAAAGGTGGTTGCTAGAAAATTTATGTTCCAACATAGATAGCAATCATGTAATAGATTATGTAGCGTTTGTTCTTTTGTGGTTAGAGGTTACATGTAATCTATTTAGTTTTGGTGTCTATTGACCAACATTTTATATTTGAGAAGATTTTAGCAGTGTCTATCTTTTTTATGCAGAGTCCAATAGACAATAAAAAAATTCCTTCATTAAAAAAAAAGCAGTAGCAATTTTTTTTCCGTGAATTTTCCATGAAATGATGTATTGCGAGTACAGTGCTCTTAATCAGAACTATCAATGCATGTAGCCATGCCAAACCTAATACGAGATTCAATGTATTGCGAGTATACTTTTATAAATATTGTGTTCGTCAAATTTTGGATTCAAGATCTCCTAGCAATATCATTTGAGTTTCATGCACCTTTTTAGTTCATCCTCATCCAAAAATTCAAATTGATGAGAAAAAATGAGAAATATATTTTGACATTGCGTTTCTGCAATGTGCATCCAGATGGACGAAACATCGCTGTGCCTGTGTGAAAAATATCCATTTTTCAGCACTTGGTCTCTGTTTTTTAGGGTATTCAGGACTTGGACTGGGGGGTCAAATGTTACATACATGAATAGCCCAGTTGTCTTACTCAAAACAGGGAAGATAAAGAACTATTTCTTCCTCTAGAAGGGCAAATAATCCATTTTTATGGCCGGGAAAGGACTTCACTGAAATGCCGGCTCGGCCCAGCAGGCCAGCATGACTCATGGCTTTATCTCATGGGCTGGATTTTCGCTTCAGGACGAAAAAGGATTTCACTGAAACTAACACTCTTATCTTTTCTTCATTTCCATGGACAAACATATCTTGAGAGCCTATTCTGAAGATGCATGCTTGCATTGCGAAACTTGTTCGTCAAGATTTATAAAAACTATCATTAAGGTAGGAAATCAACAACCTTTTGTTTTGCAGTATTCAGACTTCAGTTTATCTGAATCGTATTTGTTTCTGTTGATCAGAGCAGTTTTGCTGTTCAAGTTATGCCATGTGAATTCTGTTGATCAGAGTAGTTTTGCTGTTCAGGTTATGCCATGTGAAAACATTGATCTGCAGTTGGGTCTTTAGATATTCCAAAGGGATTCTAATTTTCTCAAACTAACTGCAATCCATGGTCGCAGACCAACTTGCTATTTTCCACAACCAATGAAGTGTAAGTGCATAGGTAATCAGCCTAGAAATTTCTGGTTGTAGCCAAGCAGTTTGGGTGTTTCTCGACCTACTTATGCGGTAGTGTCTATAAAGGTAATTAAGATTGCTTTAGCTTACTGTTCTCTTCAAGCTCTATAGAGGTAGCCTGGCTTTCATTTGCCGTACGTTCTTTTATAACTCGCAAGATCAGGAAGCTACGAAATTTTACATCAGATTTCTTATGGTACAAAAGTTTGCTTTGATATCTTATGAACTTTTTAGTAACCTCTAGTGGAAAAGGAAATGTTGCAGTTCAACCTTGGGCACATCTTGAAGCTACACTACAGCATAGAATCAGCTGGTTAGTACTGTATTGCATGCAATCTCATCAGTCGGAAAGGTAGCTGATGCATGTTTTAGAAGAAAGAAGGGTTAGCTGATGATGTATGCGGCTGGAATTGCAGACATGGATGTCAAATACCTGAAGAAATCCAACAAAGGAAAGGGCGATCCCCATGGGAGACTCTAAACAAGGAACGGATTGAATTCTCTGCACACCCTGACAACAACCATATTAAAGGCCGTACATATAGCCATGTCATCAGTGAAGAAAATTTGACCGAGTGATCTGAAGAAACTCACTATCCACCTACTAATAGCATCTGCGGCCTGCATATGGAAAATCGGGAAATAGGCTGAAGAAAGTTGCTAGGATTCAATCCATGGGAATCCAATTTCATGCCAGTACCTGTGCAGAAAGTGATCTCTCTGCAATTCAAGTACATTTGGACTTGAATGGCTTACTTATCAGCTAAGAAGTAACCTATTCTCAGCTACCGCCAAGCATCAAATACATTTCTCAAAATCTTATCTTGCACGACCAGATAAACTCAGCAAAAATCGCAGTAGAAGAACGGTAGCTAGCCGCTTGTTTCAAAGAAGAGATTAGTAGCTTCAAGCTGATTGGACACCATGCTCATTCACTATAAATGTAGCAAACATTGATCACACCATATACCTTCAGACCAGCATCCTCGGATGCTAAACCTTTAGTAAAGATGGCAATGGCATCATCTCAAACCTACACTCCTTTCCTGCTTTTGTTTCTCCTTGCCTGCTCATGTAGGGCATCAGGGCCTGGTCAGGTAGACCCTACCTGTCCACCGGCGCGATCGTCGGCGGTGGCGGAATCCTCCAAATGCAGCGGGCCTCGGTGCCAGCCACCGGCTCCGCACGCTCCGGTCGCGGTGTTCCCGTACGACGTCGACCCAATGCAGTTTGCGCTGAACCTGGAGTTCACCGAGGCCGAGTTCTTCCTGCACGCGGCGTTCGGCGTTGGGCTTGATCAGATCGCGCCGAACCTGACGCTAGGAGGGCCGCCTCCGGTCGGCGCCATGAAAGCCAACCTCGACGAGGTGACGTGGCGCATCGCCGCGGAGTTTGGGCTTGAAGAAGTTGGCCACGTAAGGTTTTATATGATTGTAGTGCATTAATGTTGCTTACTGCACAGAAGCAGTTGCGATTCACAACTGAAATAAAGCAAATTTGATTTGGTTTCTACCAATGCTTACATGTAAATTCACTATTGCAATTGCTCGTTGCTAGATAGAAGCAGCAGTTGGAAGTTGCTACTGAAAATATGCATACCTGACCTCTACCGTTTTTATTTTAAACATTGGATCGATACTGAGCTTATTTTCCTTCTTTCTTGGCAGGGCTATCCAGAACACAGTTGGTGGGTTCCCTAGGCCGCTGATAGACCTGAATGCCAAAAACTTTGCAAGGGTGATGGACGAAGCATTTCGGTACCATTTGGACCCTCCCTTTGATCCCTACATCAACAGCCTCAATTTCCTGCTGGCTTCCTACGTGATCCCCTACCTGGGCATCAACGGTTACACCGGCACCAACCCGATCATCGACGGCTACGCGACCAAGCGAGTAACCAAACCGATCGACCACATCACATCCATGCGCACGCGCAAGAAATCTGCAAGATCACAAGTGAAAAGCAAGGCCGCAGCTTCACATCAAGCCATGTATTTCTGCAGCTTCTTGCAGGGCTGCTAGGCGTGGAGGCGGGCCAGGACGCCGTGACCCGCGCTATCCTCTTCGAGCGGATGCACGAGACGGTGCCGCCGTACAAGGGGATCACGGGGGCCGAGTTCACGGACCGCGTCTCCGCGGCTCGCAACCGGCTGGGCAAGTGCGGGGTGAAGGACGAGGGGCTCACCGTGCCGCCCGAGCTCGGCGCGGAGGGGATGATCTGCACCAACGTCCTCTCCGCCGACAGGGACTCGCTTTCCTAAGCCCGGACGCCGGCGGAGTTGCTCAGGATCCTGTACCTCACCGGCAGCGAGCACGTACCCAGCGGGTTCTTCCCGGCGGAAGCCAACGCCCCCCCGCGGGAGGATAGCCCGCGGGTTTCTTGGCAAGCCACCTGCAGATGGAGAGGGGCTGCCCTAGAACGGCATGCAAATTGACTAGCCTTGAAAGCATTAATCATCGTGTGATCTACTCGAGAATCAGTGAATAATGTCCACGATCTTATAGATGT
Organism: Stipa capillata; assembly: GCA_019208055.1. NCBI lineage: Eukaryota > Viridiplantae > Streptophyta > Magnoliopsida > Poales > Poaceae > Stipa > Stipa capillata. Next base: position 129,205 of record JAGXJF010005410.1, read on the forward strand.
TCTGTGTAATAAGATAGCACTGCAGTGTTGATGTCTTAAAAATCGGTTGCAGATATTGTACATGATTTATCATGTGAAATTGGTAAGGACAGACAGCGCAATGGTGCTAAAACGTATAGATCGATGGTCAGGGTGAAATTAATGTGATCAAGATAGTTGGTTTTCTGCCGCTGTTTGCTCCAACATTTGTCACCAAATTGGACGGCAGGGTGAAACATCGAACCCAAGCGCTTTGCCGAAGTATTCAAGACAGCTACGCGTGCTCTGGTTTTAAGACATCAATGGTGTTGTACAACAAATAAACCGAGGCTAGAATAAGGTAATAGGGGCTGTGGAGATTCAAAGAAAACGAACATGACACAGAGCCGTTCTCACTCCTCTGAATCACTATCTGGTGAACGTTTGGCTTCCATTTTAATAAGCAACCGGTGAAGGAACAAGAGTGGAGCAAGTGACAGGATACGAATCACTCAACACAGATTAAACTCAAATACGCTCAGAAGAATACGAGCAAATGGCATCAAGTCTTAGCTTCCATAGTACCAACTGAAACCACAGGCATAGCTAGACATTAAATTGAAACAAGTTCCAGGAAAAACTAGAAGGAAGATCTACAGCTGCTTGATCTCAGCCTTCCTCTTCTGCCACAGCCTGTCCAAAGAGCCATCAGCATCACCCTGCCAAAACAAAATGTAATAAGAACTTTAGTGATGCAAAAATCCGTAGCCTGGATGCAGCCATAATCATGCTAATTGAGTTCTAGATATCATCACAGCAGAAGAAGTCAATGTATATAGGAGTTCATTACTCATGTCTCTTTTACATGACATTAACACCATTGCAATATCAGAAGAGAAGCAAAAACTGAAAGACAGTCTACTGAAATAAACCCAGCCTATCAGATGTTTACTCAACATGCTTAATGCCCACCGCACTTTTCATTTCCGTGTAATGATAGCATCCAGGTTGTTGTCAACCACCATAACAAAACATTCAATACATAGCATTCAGGTTTCAGGATCACTGACAGAGTAATATCAAATTCACAAACATGATCTCAGATATATCAGCACAGGCCCAAACAGAACACAAAGATGATTACCTGAGCACGGACGAAACCAGAGAGAGCAAAGGTGGTAAAGCGGCCGTCATACAGTCCATTCTCATCCACATGTCCAATGTTGATTTGGACAGAGGCGTGGTCCTTGGCAGTGATGATCCTGTTGGTGGCCGAGCTGCAAGAAACCAATACAACAAGCTTAAAATACAGCCACAATTTCAAAGCATACATCGTTCCATTGAGGATGCACGGCAAACATACCACTTCCTGGGGACGTACAGGTCCACCATGGCACCCTCCTCGTTCTGCATGGTGGTGGATGGAGGCGAAAACACCACAACAGCGACTGCCAAGTGCAGAAGAAAACAATTCAGACACAAACTAAGCACAAATTGACAGAATTGAAAGCTAGCGATTTCCTTCATGCTTCCATGAAACTAGCAATAACACTAGGAAATTCGTATCCATGCAAGAAATACTGTCAAATCTCGTACTAGCAGATCACAAGCATGGCGTGCCACTTAACAGGCGAGACTAACCGGATCTGGGAAACAAGCTTCCACTTAGCCACGAATTGAACAGTACAGTCCATCTTTCAGTTCCAGGCACGAAACTATGCAAGTATTGTATACTACACTATACCATGGATCCTAAAACCAATCCCATAAATATGCAACCAGATCGGAGAACACACAAGGTGGAATACCAGATCAAGCAATGGACTAACGACGGGCGGAGGAAGAGGATAGGAGGGTATGTACCTTGATCTCTCGGAGGAGGCTGCGGGAGGACGAAGAGAAGCTGCTGCGGTGGCGGCGCAAGGGTGAAGGAAGCCACGAATTTATAGGAGGAGAGGATGGGAGGGGAGGGCTCGTAAACCCTAGCATCTGGCCGTGGGCCCACCGTCAGCGTAACAGCGTTCGCCACGCACGACTCGTTGAGTGGGCCGCAGCGTGTTTCTCAGGAGGCCCAACCCATTACACGAAAGCCCATCTTTTCCATTGAGTGGGCCGCTGCGCGTTACTATGGAGGCCTAGCCCATTACGTGAAAGCCCATCTTTCCTGTTGAGTGGGCCGCATCGTGTTACTCTGGAGGCCCAGCCCATTACCCGAAAGCCCATCTTTCCCCCGCACCCATTCCCCCCAATGCCTTTTCCCTCCTCGGCTCCTCCTCCCCTGAATCCGAAACCAGACGGGTCGCCGGCGATGGAGCTGTTGATGAGCGGCGGCGCGGCGAGGACGTTCACCCGGTGCGTCACCTGCCTGGCCCGCATCGGCTCCGACCTCGTCCTCCAGGCCCACCCCACCAAGGTCCGCCGCCTTCCCCACCTCCCGTTCCTCAACCGGCGCGCGATCTTTTTGGCCCTTCTGCGGCGGCGGGCGAGTTTGGCAAAAAAAAGAAAAAAGAAAAGGAATTGACATTTTTGCGCTCGGGTTTTCAGCTGGAGCTGCACACGCTTAAACAGCTCGCGGTCGGCGTACGCGTCCGTCTCCCTCGCGCGCGACTTCTTCGACCACTTCCACCTCTCCACCGACGCCGCCGCGGCTCCGACGTCCACGCCGCTCCAGTGCAGCGTCCTCCTCAAGTCCGTCCTCACCGTGCTCCGCACGCCACCCACCGCCCTCGATCGCCTCGGCGTCTCCCTCCCCCACCCCGACGCGCCCAAGCTCGAGTTCGTCATCCACTGCCTCCACGGTACAGACAGCGCCTGCTCCTTAGCCCCTCCGATCCCTCCCTCTAGGGTTTTGCAATTTCAGGAGGTCTTCGTGCTCTCAATTTCCCGAGTTTTGGTGAATTTACGTGCTATCGGCGCGCTTTCTCGCCGTGTTCCCGCCAATTTTTCCGTTTTGGCGGGCATTCCTTCCCCAAATTCGCGAGTCTGAGGAGTTGCAGATTATCTGATCCAATTCAGGCCTTCTCGCGTGCTGTCTTGTCAAGGGTGGGTGAAGAGGTACTCGGTCTCATGCAGCGCGTAGCCCGAGGTGCAGACGCTGGCGCTCGACCGCGGCCGCCTCCCCAGCCGCCTCGCCATACGGCCGCGGGACCTCGCGCGCCTGCTCTCCAACTTCCAGTCCTCGCTGCAGGAGCTCACTGTTGTTGCCACATAGCTTGCTGCAGGGCTGCCTTGTGTCGACGATAACATTGGGGTGAAGGTGGTCGAGCTCAAAAGCTACATCGACCCTACGAAAGGTGGCTTCTTGAATGGTTGGAGGCATGTCTTCTGCTTGGTGATTCGGTTGTGAATTGTGCCTACAAGATTTTAGGACTGCTACTGGACTGTGTACGAATGTGTTAAAGAGCAATGCATTCCCTATCAGTTGCCAGGATATTGATCTTCAGCCGATCTCCCAGTTATTCCCAGCTGAATTCAGGCACTTCCCATGCACTATCTAGGCCTACCGCTGCACACATCTAGGCTGAGGAGAACAGATTTCCAACCGGTGTTTGATAAGCTATCCGCGAAGCTAGCAGGTTGGAAAGGAAAATTCCTCAACAGGGCAGGCAGACTAACTCTGATCCAATCTGTCCTCTCACCGTGCTTAGTCTACCTCCTCTCAGCGTTCAAGATTCAAAAATGGGCAATCAAGAAGGCAGAAAAATTCATGAGGGCTTTCCTCTGGAAGGGAGAAGAAGACTGCTCGGGTGGCCACTGTTTGATAAATTGGAGACAGATATGTAAACCGAAGAATATAGGAGGGCTTGGAATAAAAGACATTCAAAAATTTGGATCAGCCCTCCGACTAAGATGGCTATGGATGGAATGGAGCTCTAACCCGAAACCATGGCATGAACAGGTAACTCCTTGCGATGAGAATGACAGAAACCTGTTTGAAGCCTCGACATCGATCACAGTTGGCAAAGGAGATAAAGCCAAAGTTTGGACCTCCAAATGGATCAATGGAATGAAACCAAAAGATGAGGCGCCGGCACTCTTTGCAATCATCAAAAGGAGAAACAGAACCGTGGAATATGAGCTTCAGGACAATAGATGGTTGAAACCACTTCGCAAAATTAACACAAATGAGCAAGCTCGCCAATTTATCAAGCTATGGAATCTAATTGCCCAGGCACCAAGGAATATACATCAAGAAGACACTATTGCCTGGCGTTGGTCAAACTCAAAGCAATACTCTGCAGAATCAGCTTACAATATCCAGTTCGAGGGATCTATCCCATCGATACAGAGTGAATATATCTTGAAGGCGAACGCGGAAAACAAATGCAAGATACACGTCTGGCTAACTCTCCAAAACAGGATTCTGACCGCAGACAGATTACAAGATAGAGGCTGGCCCAACGGGACAATATGCACACTCTGTGGAAACTATGCAGAAACTGCAATTCATATATCCTTGAAATGTGCTTTCGCTAGACAGGTTTGGCGTAGGCTGGCAACACTAAATGAAGTGGAACCCTCTGAATTTCTAGATGACACAGATGAATCTCTACAGTCCTGGTGGCAAGCCTGTGGAACAAACCTAAACCAGGAGGAGAAGAAGAGAAGATATGGTATATTGATATACGGACTTTGGAGCCTTTGGAAGGAAAGGAATGGATGCCTATTCCAAAACCAGTTCAGAACAACTGACGAAGTCGTTTCCCAGGCAATGGATAGCATCAGAGTTAGATATAGAGCTTTCCAGCAAACTGATAGAGAGAGCGGAAATCCAGCCTGAGTAATTGCTTATTCTAGATTAGCTAAGACGCATGTACATATTTCCTCTGTGAACTCTGTAAACTTTGAATTCTTTCCTCTATAAGAAAGGCAGAGCTCCTGCCATTTTCTTCAAAAAAATTGTGATGTTGTTTTGTGGGTTGCAGATGACTGCGACACGAGGCTGCATACGCAACTGTGGATCGACCCAGCAGAGGAGCTCTTGGAGTATGTGCATGCTGGTGATCCGGTAGATGTCACATTTGGGGTGAAAGAATTGAAGGTAGTTCTATGATCAGTCCTTTTCTCTTTGTAGCAAAAGATTTAGGACATGGACTTAGATGAGATTACAGAATGTCTCCTTTGAAATTGGAAATAAATTGGAACTTAGAGTGCCTTTAACTGAATCAAGGAATATAGTTCTGTGTAAGAGCAGGAAGGGATTCTGGAAATAATTGTTTGTGTGTGTCCTCACGAGCAGTCGAGCTCATAATACAAGCAACATAGTTTTCATTTCTAGAATAGTACGTTTCCTCAACCAAAGAAAAAAAATCTAAGAATAAATAGTACAAGAAGCGTTGTTCAACCCACAACTCCTTTTGGTGTCTTCATAAAAAGATGTAGATTGCTTTGTTAGATGTTTGTTAGTCCTTCTGTCTCATAGTTAGTAGAAGAATGTGGCTTGATGGGAAGTGGTATGTCGAGTAGTTGAGAAATTCTGTTTTTTGGTTCCTGAGAAAAGGTGCATTCTGTTTGGCAATTGACAAAGGTATTAGCTTTGTCTTCTGGTCTAGTAACTTGATGGCACGAGTTTTGACAGAATTCCTTCTTCTTTTTCTTTCAATCTAGGCCTTTTTAACATTTTGTGAAGGATGTGAGGTTGATATTCTCCTATTCTTTGAGAAGACTGGCGAGTAAGCTGTTATACTGATTGAATTTTGTTATGTTTTTGGATTGGTCCTCATGGCTCATGAGGCTTCGTCTGAACTGCAGACCTGTCCTTTTGGTTCCAAGATTTGGATTGGATGATGGATCAAGTTCTGATTTCGATGCAACTCTAGTTCTTGCCACTATGCTTCTATCACAACTAACTGATGGCAATTTTGCCCAGCAACCAGCTACTTCGGCACAGCATGCAGAAGAACCAAGGGCTGCCTCTGCACCATCTCCAGTTCCTCAAAATGTCTCAAACCATACTAGAATATAGTCGGAGCTTTCAGGTGTGTATCTTTCTGGCAAAGGGTTCTTGTTAACCATTGGTATGATCACACTCCAGGCATGCATTCTTGTATTGAACTATGCACCATTGTGATCTGATGAGAACTGAGACACAGCCAAAGCACCTGTGCGGAACATCATGGCCATTTTTGTCAGGTCAATATTAGACCACAGTGCATGGACTTCCACATGCCTGGGTGTAATCAAACTTACTGAGTTACTCGTGACTGAAAAGCTTCTTTCATCTCTGAATCCTGGCATTATCCCGTTGCTGTACCATCAAGCTAGCTAAAGATAAGCGAGCTTTCTTAAACAGGTATTACTCCCAAAAGCTTTGAAGCTAACACAGAAAACAATGCGCAGGAGGAGAGAAATGGAAGTCCTAGCGTACTGAATGACACATCGATGCTGCCCAATATTATCAATGCTCCCTGCAAGCCACCAGCCGCAGATAATGCAAACCATGCGTATCCTAGTATGTCCTTCACTTACTTTTTGCTAATGATATTCAATGATATAATTGGCTGCTACCAAATTCTGGACTTGAAGCTGCATATCTGTCATATTTCCTTGCGGCCTTCAAATTAGCTAAGCAGTCAGAATAAAAGAACTCATTTTCTTTGTTCTCTCTCTGAGGAAACTGAGCCTGTATAATTGAAATATGCTTTAGTTGGGATTATAAGGCCAGCTTCCCTTAGCATGGAATCTTTCGGCCCCATGTTGTAGAACTAGACAGAACAACTTGTGTTATTGCGCATCTACTCCATTTCAGCTAGTTCAAACCATAAACACCTTTAAGGATACCTCCAACTTGTGTTAGGAGTGAAATTACAGTCATACTAATGGTATACTCGAACTGGCTAATCCATTTGAAGGAGATATGCTGATATATGCAGTGTTTTGGTTTGGTGAATGATGACTTTCCGAGACATGATGTTGAGTCCCAAAAATTTAATCTTGCAGAAATGCAGAGTACTATATGGGGAATGGTTACTGCAATCAAGCACATCTGGCTACGGCAATTTGGTCCTAATACTAAACATTTGTAATCCTACAAGTGGTGAATCATGTCAATATATTTGATGTTAATTGGCGAGTCATAAATGGTGAGCTGTAAGATCTGGGTCATTAGTTATGTTGCTTTCCTACTATCAAGAATGTGCTTCCTTAACTAATTTGTACCACAGAGGGCAGCCTATGCAAATGGATCACTTGGAAGAGCCTCATGGTTAATTATCACAGCATAAGACACATATCAATCATTATTTACTGATACGTTTGTATTGCCTACTGAATGTTTAACTAGCTGGCTTTTCATTTTGTTGCAGAAGTTGTGAGTGATAACCCTCGCTCACAGCATCACCCAAGCAATTGGGTAGGTGCCGATGAAGACGATGATGACGAAGAAGATGAGGAGCTTTCTGTCCAGACAACACCTCACTATATGGACTAAGTATCGATGCTGGTTCCGAAATTTGTAGGTACATTCTAGTCAAGGGCATAGTGGGCGAACTAGACATTACTTGAAGAGCTTTTTGTTTGCTCTTAGTGTTCTTATAGGCGTGAAGTTCACAACATTTGCTACTCCCGCTGATTGACAATGTAGGTCGTCTAAGAATATGTGTTAGTCAAACATCTACAACACCACATTAATATTACTAGATCTATCATGAAATATGTTTTCATAATATATACTTAGTTTTATTTAAAGCAACAATTTTCATAGAAATTGATGGTTAAAGTATCACTTTGAAGACCATGTCAATATCTAGAACAACATACATGGTGACTCAGAGATAGTAATTTGTTGTTGCTACTTCAGTTTTGCATAATGTATAGGATATTGGAAGTGACTTGTTTCTGCTTTGTGTAAGTGATTCCTTTCTTCTTTGCAAGAAAAAGAAGTGCATCGCATCAAAATGAGCAAGATGGTTCCTATTTTTAATGTTTCCCCTATACTCCCAAGGTTTTTGGGCGTACAACCAGATATCTATTTTCAATGTACATATCTGCTTAAACCTTTGTGCATGTGAGCGTGTGTGCGGCTGTGTGGAGTCCATCATTGCGTTGCTGCAAAGAGTAGAAATCGGGTCCATCAGTGCATTGTGGCAAGGGGTAGAAATATTGAATCCTGTAACGAGCCTATTCCCGTATTCCAATGTCTATAACCAGCAAAGTCCATCATCTATACTTGCCACTTGTGAAGTTCTGTTGCTTGTAGGATTGTACACTTTTGGTTTGCTTACTAGTAGTGTTGTGCCTGTAGCAATGTGATTAAACTACATGGTGCTTTTACTTTTACTTGACATCGGGAGATGGTAAAAGAAACTGAGATCTGGCATGGAAATTGCTTCCTTTTACTAATGAAAGTTTTGCTTCTTCCGAGCGTCATGTATCCTGCCCCGCTGATGCAGCTAACTTGGTTATGATTGGTTTTGTCGTCCCATAAACTTCTTTTCAATGATCTAATTCCCTAGTATTTTCCTTAGACTGATGGACAAGGCCATTGCTGTACAATATCAGCTCACTTGGGTGCCTGGGAAGCTGATGAATGGAAATGCTCAAAAAATATAAAATCTCTGAACATGTGTACGATTGAAACGACAAACGAGTTTAACTGACCATGAACGCCTTCGCGACCATAATAGGCTATAGAAGATCTTTTGCATTGCGCCAGCTTTTACTCCGAGCTAAGCTCGCAAACTAACATTGGGGGAAGATTTCTAGGTCAACCTGCAGCTACACTCGCGGGTACGACTGCTAGATGCTGTGCCTCGTGAAGGAGGAAACTGTGACTTGTCAGGCAGCGTCTTTATTCAAGTAGCTAGAATCATGGCATGTTTAGTTGGCGTCCGATGTCAGTCGAGCGGAGTTGAGCACAACCTGTTTCGATCTTTGCTTGTGACTTGGTCCTCTTTGTCGACAACCTCTCTCTGTACTGCATCTTTCTCCCTATTTGTGTAGGTGCAGCAGAATCCATGTTCACTTTCAACCATGAAAGCTTGATCTCAAGCGTAAGTGCATAACAAAAGTGGTATCAAGTACAACTAAAGTTCCATAAGCAGCGAACTAAACAACACCCCCAAAATGACCAACAAAGCAAGCGGTCATACATGTAAATCAGTGACTCCCTTCTCAAAAGACACGACGTGGAAAAGGCGAACCGAACAATAAAGAGAAAGAAGGCGAAGGTTAAAGGATGGATCATCTATTCATCTGCGCATGTCACACCACCTATAGATGACAGCCGTGTCCAAACGATCATTACACTGGGACGGAGCCACAGACGAGGTACACCCTGTGTTGGGCTAGCTTATCTAAGGCTGGGTCTTTGTATATTGAACTTTTTCTGAATTTCGCATGTGGGCTTTCATTTGATTTGGGGCCTAGACCCGAGCTAAACCCTCGTAGCCTGAGTCCTATCTTCCCTCCTGATTACACAAAGGTACTCATTCATCCGTTATCAGCATTATATAGAGAAATCGGACTGAATTGGAACCTTGGGGGCCTAATCGGTGAGCTATCGCGTGGTCGATTCCGACAGTAGTTAAAACACCCCGTGGTTGTTTCTTCGTGCGTATCTGCCTCTCGCGTCCTGGCCGCAGCATTTTGTACCACGTCACGCCGTCACCGTTGTGCCCCTCTCCTTCCATGCCATCCTTCCCACCTATCCTCTCTAGTCGCTACCCATGCCATCCTCCATCTCTGCGGCAGCTACCTCCACCTCCTAACCACTGCACCTCGTCTTCCCTTCTTTTTTTCCGACAACAAGTCCCTCTAGCACTGTCCACTATCTTATCCCCCATCTGTCTCTACTGCCGGTTCACCGCGCCCCTTCACCCCGCGAACATCTCGAGAGAAGAAACTCCGACCACCGTGAACATCTAACGAGCTCCACCTCCACGGTGCCTCCTCCGGCTCTGCTTCGTGCTTCCCTCTCGTCACGACGCAGTCAGAGTGCACGCCTCACACACATCAAAATCGACCACGCGTGGCCGTTCACAAATTACGATTTTCGGAAATTCTGATATGGTACGTGCACTGTCCATTGCAATTTGCACAGCAGCTAGCCTCGGCAAAACCCGAAAGGAACTTATTAGTAGTACGAACTAATTAATATCATGAAAAAGAAACAACAAGCTCAGGTGGGGTCAAAGTAAGTGGCGCATCCCGGTAATTTACACCGGAGTCCAGGACCACTTTGCCGCGACACCCAACTCCCGCAACCTCGGGTATAAAAAGCTCCCCCGGTCCTCTGTTCCTCCACCGCCCACGGCCCATTACCACCCCCCTCCACCGGCCGGCGACCACCGCACGCATCTCAGAGCAAAGAAGCCCCTTATCACCACGCCCGCGTTCACCATGGCACAGCACACGCTGCTCCTGCTCGTAGCCACGCTCGCCACCTCTGCCACGGCCGCGGCTGCGGCAGCGGCAGCAGAGCTCGTCGCCCACGGGCGCACGGCGGACTCGGCGGGGTGGATGCGTTCGGGACCCAGCTCCTGTGGTGGGACGTTGGAGGAGTGCCTGGGAGAGTACGAGGTGGGAGGCGAGGGCGGGTTCGGGCTGAGGGGGCGCCTGGTGGACAGCAGCGCCGCCGCCGGCTACCCGGCGCAGTACATCAGCTACTCCGCGCTGATGAGGGACTCGGTGCCGTGCTCCGTGCCGGGCGCGTCCTACTACAACTGCCACGCGGGCGCCGTCGCCAACCCCTACACGCGCGGCTGCTCCGCCATCACCCGGTGCCGCGACTAGCCACAGCCCAGATCGAGCCAGAGCAGCGCCTCAATATTTTCTCTTGCAGCTCCATTGGTTCTTGCCGTTGTCGCAGACTCGCTGTACGTGTTTCCGCGGGTTATCGTTGGGGGGAGAGTTCCTCTTATGCTTTTACCCTTGTCTCTTCTTGGTGCCGATCGGTGTACGTACGAGCCATATGTATCAGCATTGACTGTTATGTGTATGATGAAAGAAGCTGAAAGTTAGAGGGTTGTATATGCACGACTAATTGGAGTTCCTAGTTATTTTCTCTTCTTTTCTACAGCTAGATTTTACTTGTTACCCAGGCCAGAAGCAGCTGCGGCCAGGATCATCTGCGGTTATTTCAGGCCACGAGGAAAAAAGCTCTGTGCCGACTGCCAGTCACAGCAGGCTCTCTTCGACTTGACTTCTCTTCTCTCGGCGTTCCCCAGCCGGCGCGTGCGGCTAGATCCAGCCGGAACGACGGCCGGCGTAGGAGAGCTGGGAGGTTGACGGGCTTGTTCCAGCGCTAAATCCGAGAAGGAACACAGCGTAGAGCGCATCGGCCGAACCGATAAATCGCCCGCGACCCAGGGCCCATAGGCGAATGCAAGGCCCAACCAACATCTTCGCCCATGTTCCGTTCCATTCCGTGCGCTTACGCACGCTCCGGCTGGTAGGAAATACACACAAGACCGAGGGGGGAAACCTAATCGCTGGAGAGGCAGAAGAGACTAGCGTTTGCCTTTTTTTCGCCGGTGAGTTGGGACGTTAATGGGCTTGGGCCCAGTTGAGTCCGAGAAGGAACACAGCTTACGCGTACGGGGCAAGAGCGCATCCACCAAACCGGTATATCGCCCGCGGCCCAGAGCCCTAGCCGAATACAAGGCCCAACCAACACCTGCACCCATATTTCATTCCACTCCGTGCGCCTACGCACGATCCGGCCAGTAGGAAATACGTACGAGGCGGACAGGGGGAAACCTAGCCGCCGGAGAGCCGGAAGAGACTACCGTTTGCCTTTTCTCACCGGTGAGTTGGGAGATTAACGGGCTTGGAGCCAAATCCGGGAAGGAATACAGCGATAGTGCATTCGCTCAACCGAGTATATCACCCGCGGCCTAGAGCTGTAGCTGAATGCAAAGCCAATAACAATTTTAGAGCATCTCTAACCCTTCTTCTAAAAATCTATAACTTCCTAAAAATTACTTTTTTAGGGAGTTAACACCATCTAACCCTTCCCCTATACTTCAATAACTCCCTAAATATTTTAGGGATGTCTTCAAATCCACCCCACTTGTCCCTATATTTGAGCAGAATTTGCTCTCTCCCTATCCCCTCCCCACCCGTGCATTTTTCAGCGGGGTGAATTTTCCGCCGCCGCCCGCCACCGCACAACGCATCCCCGGTGCCACCTCTGACCTCGCCGCCGCCCGCCGCGACCCCGCGCACCCCCGCCGACCTCGTCCTTGCCTCCCCCTGCTCGCCGGCGGCCCCGCTGCCTCCCCTAGCTCCTGCCGCAGCCGCCGCCTCCGACCTCGCCCGAGCCGAGCTCCTCCCCTCCGCCGGCCACCACGCGACCTGCCGCACCCCTCCTCTATCTCACGACTCTCCCTCTACGCACCCCCTGCTCGCTCTCTCTCCCGATTCAGCACGGCACAGGCGGCGGCGGCGTTGGCAGTGCAGAGCTCGTCTCCCCTCCTCCCGCCACCCTGCTACCCTGGTTCACGGTGGCTCTGTTAGGACGAGGAGGGAGGTGGCACTAGGCAGCTCGGCTAGGGCGAGGAACGGGCGAGAAGCGGCGGTGCTAGGCGGGAGGGCAAGGAAGAGGAAGGGCGATGTCTTGCGAGCTGGACGAGGAGGTGCAACGCCTTGGGACGCACGGCAGCAAGTCTATTTCTATCTTCTTGAACTGATTCCTCCCTCCCAATCCTAAGGTACAAACCCTGATTTATTGGATCCGAACATGGCCTGCAAACAGATCTTGCGATTTTCTTGTAAAGAACAGCATGATGCATCTTGATTAGAAATTGATGTAGCTCACTACAACCGTGGCTTGCTTGCTACCTTGCTTGTGTAGCTAATTTCTTGGTCAAATTGATGTATTTGGCGGTCGATTCTAATATGCAGCTACCTTGCTTGTGTAGCTAATTTCTTGGGTGTGATTAGCAGGAATGATGAATCATGGATGTGGGAAGAGTTAAACCCCCTTCTGTTTTTTAGGAAAAACTAGCTAAATCCTCTTCTGCCATACATCCCGTCTATCCATTTTTCTTAATCTATTGCACTTTCTACGAGTTTAGTCAATGTTGTGTGCCATTGCACTTGTTCTGAATAGTTGTTGATTGAAAAATCAGAAACTTCTTATTTGGTTATGACATGGTCATTTGATCTATAGTTGTGGCATGCTTGTAATACTTAATATATTGATCTTATTTGCAAGGTTGTAATACTTAATATATTGATCATGGATGTGTGAAGAGGCTAGTAATATATTGATCATGGATCTACTTTGGATTTCTGTAACAACTAGCACAATGTTTTTACTAATAACATATCTCAAAGATCACAAGTGTTATTTGCAAGCTTGTGTACTCTTTTGTCAAGATCAAAGTTCAATTCTTTTGTCAAGTTCTGCTGGTTCATTCTTTCTTCGATCTAAGGTTCATTCATCCTTTGATCAATGAAACTTGTGCAATGGATGTTTTCTTAGTATATATGCTGCTTTATTTAAGGTTACATCGTTCCATTTACCATTCAGTATTCACCATCTGCAGGAAGTTTTTAGAGTTTTTTGTATCGCGATTAGCTGTTTGATTTCAATGCTCTTCAGCTGTGCTGTAACTAAAATTGGAGTAGCTGTTTGATCTCAATGCTCTTCAATGGATTAGTTGTTTGATGCAAGGTAGCTGTTTGATGCAGTTGGAGAAATCAGTGCAAGTCCTTTGCAGAAGTGTACCGCGACAATGCGAGTGCTGGCATATGGAGTCTCAAGTGACTTCGTAGATGAATACATTCGCATTGGGGAAGATCTCATCCTCGAGAGTGTGAAGAGATTTACACAAGCTGTGATTGAGATCTTCGGGGAGGAGTACCTGAGAGCACCCACTGATGAAGACACTGCGAGGCTTATGGCTATGGGTGAAGGAAGAGGGTTCCCTGGGATGCTTGGATCCATTGACTGTATGCATTGGACATGGAAGAATTGCCCTGCCGCATGGCATGGGCAGTTCAGAGGGCATTGCCATGATCCAACCATCATACTCGAAGCAGTTGCATCAGAAGATCTATGGTTTTGGCATTCGTACTTTGGGATGCCTGGCTCTCACAATGACCTCAATATCCTGTAGAGATCTCCTCTATTCGCAAGGCTTGCTGCCGGCCAAGCTCCACCTTGCAACTATGTAGTCAATGGCCACCAATACGACATGGGCTACTACCTTGCAGATGACATCTACCCCCCATGGGCCACATTTGTGAAGACAATTGCACGCCCGGAAGGCAACAAGAAATCTCACTTTGCAATGTGTCAAGAAGCCACGAAAAAAGATGTCGAGAGAGCATTTGGGGTGTTGCAAGCTCGCTTTGCTATTGTCCATGGACCGGTTGAGTATTGGGACCAAAAGGTACTGTGGGAGATCATGACAACATGTGTGATCTTGCACAACATGATCATAGAGGATGAAAGAGGTCAGCCGTTGAACTTGGACTTCGAGTACAATGGAGCACATGTCACGCCTCATCATCAAGCAAACAGGCTCCAGAGATTCCTCGAAGCGCATCGACGAATCGAGAACCGGCAAGCTCATGACCAACTCCGAGATGATCTTGTGGAGCATTTGTGGGAACTTCATGGGCAATAGTTCATCATGCATCATTATGCTTCTATCATGTTTTATTTGGCTTATTTATTTCATTTGGACCATATGTTGTGTTTGAATTTGAATTTTTTAATTTAAAAACAATGAATTTAAAATGTTGTTGAAATGTGTGCATTAGAAATATCAAGGTTTGAATTAATATGTTGTGCAAGTATAGTTGAAATTGGGTTTATGCATGTAAAAAGATGGAAGAAATAGCAAAGGAAAAAGTATAGGGAGTTAAATTTAGGGGAATGACTAGATGCAAGTATTTTTAAACCCTCAAATTTTAGGGAGTTGAGTTTAGGGGGTGATATAGAGAGTTAAATTTTAAGAAAAAGGCTAGAGATACTCTTAAGTTCTTACTTAATGAGGTCGATAGCTTATGTGACTCTTTAAAATCTCGAGGCTGGTTCAATTTTCTTACCAAAGACTTAGAGCAACAGATACACAAGAGAGCGCTAACTATGACGACTTTTATTTTTATCAAAAATCTCTCTTACTCGTATTTTGTTCAGTTTCTACTCGTTGGTTTAATCGATGAAGTCGGCATGATTGCTTTTTAAAAAGAGCACGCTCCGGCCAGTTACCGCACCTTCGCGATTTCGCGAGCGTATCCAGGCGCGTCGGATACAAGCCAGCCACGAATCGGACGGCTGCGCAACACCCTCGCCTCCTATAACACGACTAACCATTCCTCCCCTTCTCTCCGTCTCACCGAGGTGGAAGAAATCTCTGCCGATCCCCGTGCCGTTGGACGCCCGACCGGCCGTGCGCGTCGTCGACGACGACGATCCAGAGCGATGGCGGCGGAGGCGGAGCCCCAGACCCAGCCCCAGCAACAGCAGAAACGACCCGTAAGAGAGAGGATCATCCTTCCTTTTCCTCTAGACCGGATCGCGCGCGCGTGGCATGCCTGTCTGATATTGCGTTTGATCTCTTGGTTTCTTGGATTTCAGGACCCGTCGCGTGAGGAGGAGGAGGAGCAGGCGAAGGTGCTCCCGACGCTGAGGAGGCTGGACTTCGCGCGGTTGGCGGCGGCGCGCGTGGTGGTGTGCCTCGCGGGTCTCTACGGCCTCGCCAAGAGCCGCGCCGGCCCTATCCGCCCCGCCGTCGACGCCGTCGAGTCGGTGGTGGCCCGCGCCGTCGGACCCGTCTACGACCGCTTCCGCGACACCCCGCTCGCCCTACTCGTCTTCTGCGATCGCAAGGTGCGTGCCCCATTCTGACTCCTCGCCGCTTCTTTCCCTCTAGAGATCGTGTCGTCGCGATTGTTGATTTGGTCGGAGCCTCTGGCCATGCATAATTTGGCAACTGGGAATTAATGTGGGATTTCTTGGGTTCAATTATGATGTAGAATACTAAACTGTGGTTTTCTAGATCGATAGATTCCCTGGATTTGGACGCATGTTTCCAGTCGCATCTGACGGAGAGTTCGAGGTCCTGGCAATTTGCTAGCTGTAGATCACTGTTAATACTTCAGATGTGGTAAATGGTGTTACTACTAGCATTTTCGAACTTGCAGAGGCTTGTTTGGCATCAGAATTTCGTTCTTGTTTATGTGCAATCTGTGACAAAATATATGTGCATAAAATTGAACACATTAGGCCACTTTTGATGCTATAGATTGTTATTGGTTGATACAGAAGTAGCTATCGCATTGAACATTACTCTTATCTTTCTCAGAAGAGCAAAGTTCACTCACGTCACTCAATTTTTGCTCACTTTAGTCACTTAACTCTAAAAATACTCATCTAGCCCACTAAACTTGAGGGATGAAAGAGATGAGAGAATAGGAGAGAGGGAGAAGTCATTAACGCGTGGATCTTGCTGACTAGGATGCCGCGGTGGACCTGTAAACACGGCGTGTAAGTAATCTGGACTTCTAATGAACTCTTTAAATAACTAAGTATCTGCAGATGAAAACTTTCAAAGTTGGATGATAAAAATAAGCGCATCGCGCAAATTTGAGTGACCACGTGTGAATTTTTACTCTTTAGAGAGCACTGCCTAACGTCAAAGTAACTGTGGAATCTAATGTTCTGGATATACGTTGTTAGGTACTGTTTGTGTTTCTGTGAAAAAATTATCGTGCTGGAATCTGGTGATTGTTATGAACATTGATCACCGGATGCTTGGCACAACCAAAAGAAATGTTTCCATGTTTCGATTATGACAGGTCGATGACATGGTGCAAGAATTAGACCGGAAGCTTCCGCCGAGCCTGAAGGCGGCCTCGTCCCAAGCCTACACCGCCGCGCGAGACGTCCCAGAGGTGGCAAGGGAGCTCCTCGCCGAGGCGCAGAGGTCTGGGGTGGCCGGCGCCGGCCGTGCGGCGTACTTGAAGGTGGAGCCGGCGGCCAAGAAGCTCTACCTGCGGTACGGGCCGGCAGCCGGGCGCTTCGCGGTCTCCACCTGGAGGTTCCTGAACAGGCTGCCGGTGTTCCCGCAGGTGGCGCAGATCGCCGTCCCGACCGCCGCATACTGGGCCGAGAGGTACAACAGTGCGATCGGCGCCGCAGCGGCGCGGGGGTACGCCGGAGCGCGGTGCCTCCCGCCCATCCCGACCAAGCTCATCGCCAAGTTCTTCAGCGACCGTCGCGTGGAGGTGGATGCTAAGTGACGCGTGAAGTCATTCACCGGTTGGTTCGTAGTACGTAGTAGGTCTGAATTTGCCTATCAAGTGAATTACGGAACATCGTTTTCTAGAACGAAGTAAGATATATATCGGTGGTTCATGTAGTAACACACAGTGCAAATGTTGTTCAAGGACGATGCTATATATCTACGATCTGTTCTTGCTTGTTTTTGAACGAAATGGAGATGCTTGGGATCGCAAATCTCGGTTAATCCAGCTCAGTTGAAGTTTGTATGCTTCCGTTGGGGTTCTTTCGGGTTGCAGTCCGCGAGTCGTTCGACACGGCGATGGGAAACACCTGGTGCTGGAACCTGGAAGATGCGTTGTGTCGTGCATCACAGGACCATCCTACCTCCTACGTGATCTGCGTCCGGCATCGGGCACGTCGCCCGGCCGGCCAGCCTTGGGACGTCCGTGCTGCCTGATATGTGTGGCGTATAGTTC
The DNA here is from genome assembly GCA_019208055.1 of Stipa capillata. NCBI lineage: Eukaryota > Viridiplantae > Streptophyta > Magnoliopsida > Poales > Poaceae > Stipa > Stipa capillata. The sequence continues at coordinate 146,818 of JAGXJF010005410.1, forward strand.
TGCAGTATAGTACTGCTAGATGTATCTTTTCGATCTTCCTTGTGACTCCTCGGCGTCCTCCATCTTCTTCCACGCTAGCTTGTAGACTACTTCTGTCGCTACCTTCTCTGGGTCCCGCTACACTCTCTCTGCTTGTATTACCTGTGTCGTCACCTTCTCGAAGAGTTATAGGTGATGGACGAAGTATCTCAAGGGCCTTGCTCTTCCGAAGAAAGGCATGATCTGGCGAGTTGGTAATGGACAGTTATCCGGATTTGGGACGTTCCATGGTTGCCGAGGGGCGTCACACCGCGTCCGTGCTCAGTTTGCGGCCAGCAGCTGCTATGCAAAGTGAAAGATTTAATCAACCCTGCTTCCGGTTGGTGGGACATCGAGCTGGTCAGCCAAACATTCTGCAACGAGTACTGTACGGTAATTCTATCCACCCCGATCTGTGAGGACATTGACGATTTCATTGCTTGGCACCCAGATCCAAAACGGATGTTCTCAGTCCGGTCCGCGTATAAGCTTCAGCTGTGCTTAGAAGACAATGACTGTGGTTAAATTACCACGAGTACTGCTCACAATCCGACAACAGGTGGCACGGCATGGACAGCAATTTGGCTACTCCGGAACCCAAACAATGTGAGTATGTTCTTTTGGAGATTCGCTCACAATAGCCTGCCCTTCCACCTGAACATCCGCCGACGTGGTGTCGACCTTGATACGGCCTGCCCAGTGTGTCGCTGCCTTGACGAAGATGAAGGCCATCTGTTCTTGATATGTGTAAGTTCCCAGAAAACTGCGGGAGATTAGCCCAACTAGATCATGTTCGTGTGCAGCTCCTGGATTGTAGCTCTGCCCATGATGTCGCGGATTCAGTGCTGGCGCGAAACGAGAAAACGAAGACCCAGATCGTCACCCTCCTTTGGTGCATTTGGACGGCACGTAACAAAGTCAATGTTGGAGAACAGGCCGTCTCTGCTGATGCGGTGGTCTCGAGTTGCACAACTCACCTGGTGGATTTCGCGTAACAGCGGAACAAACCAGCAACTCGGAGTCCGGCCGCACCAACTCACTGGTCCCCTCCCCCTAGCCCCTTCCTGAAGATCAACATCGACGACGCCTACTTCGCAGCTTCAGCTTCTGCATCCGCGATGAGCAAGGAGCTGTTCAGGGTGCATGTATGGGCAGCTTATCCAATCTCGATGACGCCCTCCATGCAGAAGCAAAAGCCTGTCTCAGAGCCCTGCAATTTTCTGCTGACGCTGGTATGGGGCGGGTGGTGATCGAAACTGATGCTACAGTTGTCAAGTAGGCGTTGGTGAGCAATGATCACGACTAGTCCAGGCATGGCGTCATCTTCCGAGAAGCCAAGTTCTTGCTGCTTACTAGTTTTATTGATTTCAAGGTTATGCATTGTAATCGTGTTTGTAATCAAGTAGCTAATGTGTTAGCTGCACGAGGCGTGTGTATAGATTCGGATGCCACTGTGTTTTGGTATGACTCGGTCCCTGACTTTATAAACTCTATCGTGGTCAGTGATTTAGCTGTACCATTCCTAAAAGAAGAGGCAATGGACGATGATGGATCATGGTCGAGCAGTTTCTTTCGGAGATCCTAGATGTAACTGGTGATGCGTATGAATGAGAAATTTCGTCACCTAACTGTAATGTATACGCATGATGAAGTGATCAAATCAGCTAAGACAACTAGTGCTGCTCACGGCTCATTGGTCGTTTCTTCCAGCAGTGCTGAAGCATCATGGAATCCGATGTCACGGAAGCTTTCTATGTCTTTGATATGGACGGTAGCAACTTCCACCTGCTCAACCAGGTGCTCATCACCCTTGTCCCGAAAAAAGGTACGTGGATAGTCAGGGTGTGGTGCTCCTTTTCGTCGTGTCGCATGGTGTCCATTGTGCGACTGCGGAAAAAAATCGAAGGCGTGGCGTATGTGGAAGGTTTAAAACTGGCGGCAGCTATCATCAACCTCTAATTCTGGAGATGGACTGCCTCACCATGGTAAACGCTCTGAAGTCTACGACGCCGGATGGGTCTCGCTGGAGCACGACGATCCAAGAAGCGTAGGCTACGATGTTAAAAGGGAGTGCAACAGGATAGTTCATGATTTGGCGAGCTAGTACTTAGGGATAATCTATGCCTGATGCTGGGAGTGGCTATCAAGCACCCTCACTGGTATTGTTCCGTTAGTGCGCACCATTATTATATTATTTTTTTGTAAAACAGTCACAGCGTGCTATTTATTATCAAATTTTTCGCAGCTTTGCCAACACTTTTCTATAATATTGACGGTGTCTTGCTCTCGAGCTACATGGTTTAGCCGTGGTAAATTAAATTGCCCCTAATAAATGTTGCATTCCAGACAATTTCATGCTGATCAGTCGATCAACAAAGGCCGTGGTGCCAACCATTCTACCCCAAGGGGGGAGGGGGCTTGTGCCCCTCGCCCAGCTCTTCGAGACGTTATGTTTTAATGTATAGATACAGTATTTAGTTTACACATACTAAAAGTGAACACGGATTTTATATTTATACAATGTATAGATACAGTATTTAGTTTACACATACTAAAAGTGAACACGGATTTTATATTTATACCCTATCATCCATCAAGAAAAATAATATTTTGCTATTATTAGCGGGTCCATCTCGGGGTAATTCGCCCTGCTCTGCCCTTTGTTTGGATATACTAAGTGGCTGTTTGGTTATCTTTACCATTTTCCCAACAAAGGCCGCTTGACTCAAGCCCTTGCAACCATCAACCAAGCTTAGGTGTTTGGTTGCCTGCATTCAACCAAGCTTAGGTGTTTGGTTGCCTGCATTTGGTGAGTCAGGCCTGCCATAGACGTGTTTGGTTGAATGAAAGCCTGCACAAGTAATGAGAGGACGTTGTAGCCTAGCTCATATGTAAAGGGAATCTTGCACCTGCTCAGCCTGGTTCCAAAGGAACAAAAGTTATTTGCATTTCTTTCAGGTCTGACTAAGAGGTGCTTTAAGGACCCTAGTCTGAAAAAGCTGCAACCAACCAAACACCAGAAAAGAGAAAGATGTTGCATCAAGTTCACACGCACCATGCAATATTATGCATGTTTGGTCAATATTATGCATGTTTGGTCACCTAGCTCGTGCCTTGGGCCTACACCACACATGCAAAAAGGGTTCCTGAGCTAGAATGAGTGGAAATGGGCGGTCATTTCCTGCGACCCAAGGCAGGACAACGCATTTTGCTAGTACTTGCCCTGCATCGCGGGTGTAAGGCTCGCGCTAAGGGTCGCCTCTTCACATGGACAGAGAATGTGAATTAAAATTTCCTTCCAATCCGGATGGCATGAGTTGCATTTTAGGTCCCATTTGGAACAAATGATTTTTGTAAGAATTTTATAGAAATAGAATCCTATAAGAAATTTTCCTATGAAGGCCTTTGGATTGTGGTTTGATTTTAAAAATTACTATAGGAATCATGTTGTCGTCGTAGAAGTAACACAGAAGAGGAGGCGTTGATAGCTCGATGGCTATATCGCAATAGTACGGGACATGTGCGGCGGCCTTATTAGAAGGTCGTCGTACACTTCACAAAATGAGACACTTCGATATTTTTTGAATAGGTTTGGCTGCCTCGTGAAGCACGACATAATCCTATTTTGAGAGACGTGCCTTGTATGGGACTCGACTAGCAACTTGGGCTGTAGTGGACTTCCCTATGTTGCTCTAGGCGGAGTTCGAGCTAGTGACTTGGGTCGTTAGAGACTCCTCTAGGTCACTCCAAGAGCTCCTTGTCGGGGACTTGGAGCTCTAGTCCCCCCTCTATGAGATTTCTCATTTATGAGATGCATTTTACATAGGCAAGAGTACATGAAAAATGACTATGAATGCCTTTGAGGGATTAAAAACAGAGAGGTATAAGTGAAATAATGATCCATGAGTTTATGGCCAACTAGGGAAGTGGGGTGGTGTATGCTCCATGGTGGACCAGACCCATCCTATCCTCTCAAAACATTTGACTTGCCTTGATCTTGTTGATTAGCTTCTTGACTTTGACTTTTGTGCCATGTGAGCGGCTCATGGGACTTCGTGTGTCGACTCATATAGAAAATATTGTTATTCCAACAAATCCTTCATGTCTTTCGCTTTTTGGAGGATTCTAAACATCCACTCAAACCTCATATTTTCATTTCCTTTGAGAAATCCAATGCAACATGTCTCACTATCTCTCCTCTCTCTCTCTCCAATTAAGAAACATTTTCTTACAAAAATCCAATGGAGCATCCAAACAACAAAATATATCTCTTTGTCTTCTCTCTTCTCTCTCTAATCTTTCCTGCAAAATTCTAGTGAGAGCATCCAAACAGCGCAACATGTCTCTTTGTCTTTTCTCCTCTCTCTCTCTAATATTTCCTGCAAAATTCTAGTGGAGCATCCAAACAATGCAACATGTCTCTTTGTTTTTCTTCTTCTCTCTTAAGAAATATTTTCCTGTAAACTTCCAGTGAAGCATCCAAACAGCTACATCGTACAATTCCTATAAGAATCTAAGAGATATGAAACCAGATTTCTATTATTTTTCTATTATGCGTTATAAACAAGCCCTTGATTATATCCAAACAAGCCTAGGAAATTCCCCTAGCCCGAGGTGCCCCTTGCTGCCCACCATGCGGGGGGCCCAGGTGGAGTTTTTTAATAATATTTTTTATTTCATTTTTGCAAAGATATTAACGGGTAATAATTTTTTGCAAAACTGGACCCAATAGTCATGCCGTGTGGTGATTGGAGTCTATTGCCATCCGCATCGATGATATTAAAAGCTGTCACCACGCGGCATGGCGGTAGGTCCCAATCGCCACCCTGGGTGGTGATAGGGAGTAACTGCCGACCCAATCCCCCCGCCAACCTCGCCAACGGTCACGCACGTGGCGTAATTGCCATACAGGGTGGCAATAGCCTCCTGGCTATATAAATGCCGCCACGGCCACCCAAGAGGAAGAGAGGAAGGGGAAGGGTTTCGGGGCTATGGAGGAAGAAAGGAGGAGGGTTTCGAGTAGGGAGGGGGAGAGAGAGAGAGGAGAAGGTAGAGAAGAGGAGATAGAAAGGGAGGAAGTGTGAGGCGCATTTGCTGCGATTTGGAGGTAATTTTTTCAATCTTTCTCTGTTTATTATAGCTAGTTTATACTTTTAGTAGTAGGCTTAGTAGTAGATCTAGAATTAGGTGTAAATTTAGGATAGATTTACTTGTAGTATTAGATCTCATTAGGTGTAGAAGTAGAGTAGTATTAGAAATAGAGAACAGTGATAAAATTTATAGATATTCAAATAGAATATATATGATTAATTGTATATGGTAGATTAGATATGGTAAAAATATGTAGATGTACAAATAGGTACTTTTAGCACATCGATATTGATTTAGATGTACAACATTTACATTTTTGATGTAGTTCAAGAAAAGATAATATTATTTGTGTACACAAATTAGTATGTTTAATTTTAGATGTACTGAATTGTACTATATGTAAAAATAGAGTAGACTATTAATTTGCGCATGGGAGGATCTTAGGTTTTATAGTCTAATATTATATTTAGATGAGAGGAATGTCCGAACTAATCAAATTCGTAGTTTACTATGGTGTTGGTGAGATCCGCACAAATGAGTCTAGTTCTGTCGATCTTAATAGCTTCCAACAAACCAAATTAACTATGCAAGATCCAAACAAATACCCTATCAATAATGTGCAAGAATTATTCACGTGGGCCTTTGGTCTTGACCCATAGGTCGCAAGTTAAACCTTGCAGGCATATTTCAGCAAGTCTTGCAAGGATATCTAGTGGGACTTATTCCTGCTAAGTCTATCAAGAGATTGGCAGGCTTGGTTGAGAGCAAGTAAAGCGCACAAGGCTTCCCATTATCTGTTGGTCCAAACCGTAGCAAAGGAGGTGTTAGCTAAAGAAGCAGGAGGCAATGTAGTTGGACAGAACAACACAGAGATAGAAGAAGAGGTTGTTGTCGTAGAAGATACTGTAGAGGAAGGCGCTGGTCCTTCCGCTCCTTCAGGTGATCAATACCTGATCGGTTCGGTAGACGAGTGGGAGATACGTCAGGAGTAGTGTAAATCATGGAGAACGCTGATGCCATTGCTAGAGAAGAACAGATGAGTGTCAAAGATGGTAGCAGCGAAAAGGATGAAGCTGAGAATGATGAAGGAGGGCATGATCCGATTCCTAGTATGTGGAACATAGACATGTCCATCATCATGAATGTAGAGGGTGCAAGTGATGGCAATTTTCCTTACAAGCCATACAAGTGTCCATCATGCATTATACAGTACGAAGAAAGAGGTTAAAGAGGCGGTGAAGCTCTGGGTGATGTCGACACAGAGGACATTTGGTGTGAAGAAAGGTTTGCAGAGATCAATATTCTGTGAAGTGTAAGTTTGCAGGTTGTGAGGGCTACATGCATGCGTCCATGGGGAAGTATGAAGTGCAATGAGTCATAAGAAAGGTGGCGCCGCACACATGTATAATAAGCGGTGTTTCTAACATGCATCAAAATATTAGTGCAGAGCTTGTTGCTGGGTTGATGTATCACGAGATAGTGAAGAATGTTAACATTCTGGCATAGCTCATACACATCTATAAAAAATAAGTACCAGTACAACATAACTTATACCATGGCATGGAGGGCTAAGCAGCTTGCATTAGAGCAACAGTTTGGAACATTCATTAATTCATATCATAATTTGTCCTATTTCTTAGATATACTTGGAGAAAGAAACGATGGGATATATGTTTACATTCCTGGAAAAATGATATTGAATGGTGCTTTCTAGTGTTTTGGCGCATGTGTGAAAGCTTTCAAACATTTTCCTGGGTCATGAGACTTTCATTAGATGAAGGGACACTATTTACTGCAATTGGTACGGATGGAAATGATCAGATAGTGCCGCTAGCAATGGGCTTCACTGACTATGAGAACTGGTTGTGGTTCCTTGTGAGCTTGAAAAAAGGAGTTGTTAAGGATTGTCCAAATGTGTGTGTTATTCATGACCAGCATGCCGGGCTACTGTTGATAATTTGCAATCTTCAACAAGGTTAAGCGAAGATAAGGGAGGGAGAGGCTCTGTCGGAGGATTCTAGTTGGTCTGATACAAGGATTAGTTGGTGCACGTGCCACCTAGCCACCAATTTCCATCGGCAATTCAAGAACAAGCACTTAATGAACCTATTCAAAACACTATGCAAATAGAACCAGTCTAAAAAGTTTAACGAGTACTAGAGAAGACTTGACGAGTTCACAAAGCAGCAGGTTAGAGAACGTAACCCTAAAGAGGAAATACATAGGCTTTGCGACCTTTCTGGATTTGACGATCCAAACACTAGGAGGAAGGCTTCAAAGAGAGTGAAGTGTTTTTCGGATTGGATCAGTAATGAGCCACTGGAGCAGTGGTCGCTTCTCCATGACATTTATGGTGCTAGATACGGCATCATGACTAGCAATATTGTTGAGGTGTATAATTTTGTTCTTAGGAGGTGAGCGGTTTACCATTGGTGGCCATTGTGGAGGGTTCGTTGCACGGCACAATGAGGTTTTCAGGAAAGGCACGCAAAGGCTATCTTGCACAAGGAAAAAAATTGGTGGAACACCTTATTGTGCTAAGACTATGTTGTATATTAAGGAGAAGGTCAAGAGGGGGCAAAATGCACAAAGCCACACACAGGAAATGTGCAGCATATGTTTGAGGTATATTTGAAGTAGAAGAGTAGATTTGGGGCTTGCACACAGGAGATAACTCAAAAAATTTCTTTCCATGTCGAGCCTAATATCATTTCCTCATGTACGTGCAAGAAGTCCATGCTTTTACACAAGCCTTGCTTTCACGTCCTTGCTGCAACAGCTAAGACAAAGATGGATACGTGGTCATTTGTATTGTACTACTTCACGAAAGAGGTTGTCCGTGCTACCTGGACGAGCAAGTTGTATGGTTACTGTGCTGTGGACAATTTCATGTAGGTACATGTAGGCGAATAGTACTGGGTCCTTGATTTAAGTCTCCTCTGTATTGCTATCTTCATGGATGAGGGGGAGGCTGGTGGACCAACCAAACAATGTAGTTATTGCAAAAAATTTGGCCATAGGATCAAGACATGTCCAAAATGAAGGAAGACAGAAGAAGGGAGGAGGGTCCTAGTGCTGCGTCTAAGTCAGGTCATTAGTAGGCTCTATCGCCACTATTTGTATTACGTAACTGGTTTATAAAAAGTGAGATGGATGTTTTAGTACATGTTTTGTTTCATGTACTTCGTGTTATCTTTACTTCATGTGCTTGTACTCCATGTGCTTGCACTTCCTGTTTTGCCTACTTCACATACTTTTTGTTTTGTTGACTTCATGTACTTCGTGAATGTTTCATTCATCTATTTCATGTTTTGTTTATTTCATGTACTTTGTGAATGTTTTATTCATCTATTTCATGTTTTCTTTACTTCATGTACTTCGTGAATGTTCTATTCATCTACTTCATGTTTTGTTTACCCCATGAATAGGTATGGCTAGCTTAGAGCTTAATAGATGATCGAGAGGATCGAGAGCACCAGTCTAAGTTGCTAGTGTTAGGAGAGCACAACCTCGGAGTGTTTCTATACACGTACACCAGAGCACGCTTGGAGGACTCATGAGTCATGGATAGAGAGGTACATTAAGTGCTTGTATTTGTACTAGTTTACACTTGATGCATGGTTCCATTTTAATTTATATTTCCTTCTTGGTACGACAGACTGGCTTGGTCCGGTTTACTACAACTAGCATGGATGGTCGAGGCGGTGGGCAATGAGGACATCGATGACCAGGATGCTGAAATCGGTCGATGCAACAGGTTTCCTTTTGATATCTCCTTGCTCACCGCACTAGTAGACCACTGGAGGCCGAAAATCCACACCTTCTACTTTGCTTGGGGCGAGATGACAGTCACACTTCAGGACACGGCCTGCCTCCTTGGGCTGCCATTGGTGGGAGCCGCGGTGGGTGCGCTCCAGCCTCCTGTCGGTTGGCGTGAGTCACTTTATAACAGGTTTGCACCCGCTCTGCCACCTTGTCCAGCTCTAGTTGAGGTTGCAAGGGCAGCCCAGAAGCACGGTCCCAGGTTGATGTGGCTCTGTTAGTTCGAGCTACGTAGTTCAGTTCGTGCATTCATGTCAATCTAGTTTTTTTTGTAAGCTAACATTTTTGTTCAGCTTGACAGCCTCGAGCAGAGATTTCACAGAGATCTCGACATGTACGAACTGAACTGGGGACTTGAGGTGTACGTGCCTTGGCTTCTAGAGTACGTGATGTTCACCAGTGCATACGGAGACACGTGGACACTCGCTACATCAGCATTGCACAGCAGATCACAGATGTTGAATCAGAGGATCAGCTTCCCTCGATGAGCTGCGGGTCTGCAGTGCTTGCGTACACGTATCGAGCACTCTGCTCTGCATGCAAGAGGAAGGCCCCCAATGCCAATCTCATTAGATGTCCGCTTCTTCTATAGTTGTGTTCGTTCAAGCGCTTCCCAACCGGGCGACCATGGGAGACAATCTCATATAATTTGCTTGATTATAACAATTTCTTATGTATTTGGTACAACCTCAGTGGGCAAAGGCATAGGTCCGAGGTTGTTACCTTTCTTTCACGGAGCAGTTCCAGCACCTCCCTCTATGGAGTGTTATATGGGAGCCTTACTCAGATGAAGCATCAACAATGTGTGCACCGCACCAGGAGGATGTCTTCATTGTGCCGCCGAGATTAGAGCTACTAAAGGACCATGTCGAAGCTTGTCTTCAACATCTTTGTGTAGGACCACTCAGTGCACCGTGTGATGAGGCAGTTCGGCTTGCACCAGATGTACCTGCTTCCACAAGTACTATCAGTCGATGCAAACACACACACACACACGTAAGTGAAGTTTCATAATTTTTATACATTTAACATATGTAGTAAGTTTACATAAATGAAATGTATTACACAAACAGGTGAATTCACAAGGGAGGAAGTACTAGAGAGGCACAGTGGACATCATGGATTGCCCCTTTTGTTGCTCAGTGGGCCAATGCTCTGACCACCTTCTGGGCTAAGGAGTGACCCTTCAACTGCATCAAGTTGGAGGCTTACCTACAGTGGTACATGTCATGCACGCACGTCCACTTTATTTGTGGAAGCGAGCCTCCTAGCAACGCGAGTGCACAGACGATAGACATGTACCCGATCCATGCAGCAGAAACTTTGGACTTGGCGGTTAGTGAAATTCATAGTTCACTTCCTTATCTTTACTTTCTCGTAACTTATATGCGAACCTTTGATTCTCAATTTTTAGGGACAGTGGGCGACTGTGGCAGCATGAAGGCCATCACTATTCTTCAACGTCACCTCGTCGACACTGAGGATCGCTCCGGCTTGTTCAGGGTGGCAGAGTACACTAAGAAGATCATGGAAATATTCAAGTGCATACGCAGAGATGACATCGTCGCGGGGATTGGCGCAGACCAAGGAGCGCACCGACCACCACGCTCTACACAGCCGAGGCACCATCGGCCTCCCACCCCGCAGCTGCCAGGGCCCACGGAGGCAGGTGGTTCTGCGTGGCAACACAGTGCGTCGCCACTCTTAATGAGTCGCCAAGGTAATGCATTTCGTGGAAACAGTATTTATTTATATTCAAATGCTAATTAGTTTCGGTTATATACAGATCATGTCCTACCTTAGGAAGCTACTATCTGATTGACTTCCTCCTCGATAGTCCCAGCACTCACCAATTCACCTTTCATGACGAGGTGGACGAGCTGGTTCCACCTGGGCAGTCCGACACGACGCAGTAGACTCAGCCATCGTTGCCCACACAGGATACATAGGAGACTACAACACAGGACCACGAGGATGAGGACCTGACACTAGGGGTGGGGAGGGCTCATAGAGTGGGGGCGAGGCAGGCTAGACTGAGGTACCCACCATCACTGATTAAGAAGAGATCAAGATGACGCTAGGCATGTCGACGACTATTGTGTTATCCTTTGTTTTAGTCCATGCTGTTGTACAGACATTTCGTAATGTACGAAATAGTGGACTTTGATTTCTTATATTCACTGCTAGATATTACCGCATAGTGTTCAACGATCCAGAGTAGATTAACATACGGTTCCAGTTTAATAAACACATGGTATAAATCTGCATTACATAGCTACATTGATCATACAGATAGCCAACACAACTTCAATAGAGACAACATAGATACAACAATAGCCTCACTTTAAATATGACTACATGAAATCATCTTCGCTATCACTTATGAAGAGCCCTGGATTGGGAGCCTTGAAGCAAAAGACCTTCGGAAAGTCCTCATCACTCCACTTGTTCGGCCCCTTGCTCGATAAACTCGTTGCGCCTTTATCCATTGATGATCTTGCTTGTTTCTTACATGTTCCATGACATTTTGACAAAGGAGGAAGTCCACAAACCCTCCTTTCATCTTCTTCAAATGTTGTCTTTATTAAGTGCCTCCTAGCAGCAAAATAGTCTCCCTAGATGAGGTCTATTTTTTCAAAGTGATAGATCTCTTTATTTAGCAACCTTGCATCCTTTGGATGCGTCTACACACAGATAATATCATGTAACAAATAGACACAACACGAAAATGGTAAACTAATTATTAGGAAGGGATCTTCAGCGTACTAACCCTTATTTGCTGACTGTGCTGAGATTCTAGAATAGTTATGGTTATACTACCAAAATCATCTTTCTTGACCCTTGTCCCAGGAAGTTATTTAAGTTCATTTTCCCTCTCCCATCTCTTTTGCAACTCTCGAAGATACTTGCGTACCTACTTGTAGGTTTGTACGGAGAAACCATTTTCCGGTAACGCCTCCGCAATCTCCCACATATGAGCTTTCTCCCAGATCCGCGAACAAAGTTTACATTCTGTCTTCGTACGCAAGGTAGCACGAAGAACTAAAAAGTCCATTAACTGGGTCCATACAAGATCTGGAACATCTACCGATTTGCACAAGAAACAAATGTAAAAAAATATCCCATCTTACATATCATAATGTTCCTATTATACCGGCATGTAAATAAGTAGAATATTGATGAACTTACTCCCACCACCATCCATCGGCGCCCCACCCTTCTTCTTCTCATCTAAAACTCTCTACTAGAAAAGCTCAATTATTTCTTCAGAATCTGAGTGATGAATGTATGACAAGACACGCAATTTATAGGGGGGAAGGGTGCTATTGCCACAGGGGATGGCAATTATGGGCAATCGCCATTCAGTGTGGCGATTACAGGAAACCACCAAGCTATGTGGCGATTACCACCAATCGTCACTCCTGCTGGTGATACAGTGATGAATGACAACCCAGCTGGGGATTAGGGGCCAACCTAATTTGAAATTCTTTTGATTCCGCTAATTTTTTCGCAAAAACCAAATAAAAAATATTATTTTAAAAAACTCGCCCAGGTGCGTCTGGCTCATTTAAAGTTAGGTTCTACATGGGCCCAAACTGTGCTTCGATGAGCTGACCCATCTAGCGGATCGATAGCAATTTAAACTTGTGGATCTATTTGGTAATCCATGGTTCCTTATTCTTACAATTGAACCATTGGAACAATTGCAGCCCATCGCGGCCCAACGCCCACCGTCCATCACATGGAATTAAAAAACTTTATGCTTGTATGAAATGAAACCGACACGTACCACAACCAACCAAGCTCCCATGCAACTAGGCTAGCATGACACTTCTGAGTGAAGAGGAAGCAGTTTAACTACAACATAGCAATTGGTAATAAATGGGAATCCTAGGCAGTGGTCCTGCCCAGGGTTTGGCAGTTTGGTTTGTTTTACTGCCACTTTTTGCCTAACCTTATGGCTTCTTAGCCACCTTTAAACCTTATGCTGTGTAATTGAATTTTTGTGTGAATACGTCGTTAAGTTTCTAAGAACTTCTAGTATTGTTGTAGTTTCGGTCTAGAGTTATTGTTGTGATACTTGTTTGTTCTCACTTGTCTCATGTGCTATGCATGTATGGTTATTAAGCACATGAAGCGGGTAGGGTTTCAGAGTCTATGATATAGGATTTTTAGGTGTGATCACCCCTGTGAAGTGACTCTTTCACTGAGAGTTTGAGAACTATGTTACCGTACTCTAGCGGAGCATTAATTTACAGGGACGAGTTTGGGGTTAAAGTTCCAGCTCAGTAAGAAAAGAGTGAGGAGATCATATCACCCTACTTAATCTATGCATTAATTTGCCGAAATAAGTTCGGGGTTAAAGTCTCCGGCTATTCGAAGCCATATCAGTCCACTTCTCTTGAAATTCGTGCCCAAGGGTCGAGGTCGGGGTTGACATTTTGACTTAGCGGATGATTCCACCTAAAATTATATATTATAAACTTTGGGTCCTGATAGAGAAGTACCAGCCTGACAACACATTGACCATTTCTTGGTTAATGATTTTGTTCCAGGTAGCCCATGTAGAAAAACGAAAGAAGAACTACATTTTTTTTAACCTTTTGAAACTAAGAAGAACGAGAATATTAATTGAATAAGTAATATAAAATAAAATATACTAGTGGAACAAAATCTAAAAATTTATGAAACAAATTGGTAGTGCTCATCGAACAATTCACAACTATTAATGGCACAAAAATAAAAGAAATTAATGTACTGAAAATTATTCAGTTTATAGTGGAAAAAATTAGGCACCTGAAATAAAATTTTCTTTCGTCTCGAACAAAAAATGTGTTGATGGAACATAATTGTGGAACATTTTTCAACGTATGTTGAGACTAAAACATTAGTCGGCTGGAATAGAAGAAGTTTCTATTGGAACAAAAAATATGTCGATGGAACAAAATGTTGCATTTTATAGAATATTTTTTTGTGTACGCTGAAACAAAAAGCCTTACTTAGCTCAAACAAGAAAATCTCTGACCTGAAAAAAATGAATGACAAAATACGATAGAACAAAAAAGGTAGTTCGCTAGAATAAAATGTATCAATGTAACAGAGATTAACAATCTGCAGAACAAATTGAAACGACTTATAGAAGAACCATGCACGACCATCTCTGGAACAAATCACAATTTCTAGTGAAGAAAAAAAGTAGAATGGAGGAGATATCCTTCTAAAATGTAAAGGCGCTAAATGCAAGCGATGAGAGGCTTCCTGGACTGATTTTAGTCCAATAACAGCATGACACGTGTCATGGATATGTAGTAAATTTTTCTTTGTGTCCATGGGCTGCTGCATGCCGGACAGATGGGCTGCTCTTGGGCTTTCACACGTTAGTATCTATACGACCTTATAAAAAGAGGAGTTTTTCTTTTCTAACTCCACCTCAAAAATTGTACCCAAATAACTCATATCTGTCTGATTGGGAATATCTAATGGTTAACATTAACTTGATGGTCTGCCAATCCAATGGCTAATACTCAATTGATGGTCTGCTAATATTGGATCCTACCTCCCCCGTGAGCTCCAAACCCTACCCTATCTTCTCCACCGCCGCCTCCTCCTACGCGCAGCGCGGGCCTCCAGTACCTCCTCCTCCTCCTCCTCACTCGCTCGCCGCTCAACGCCATCCGTCGTGCGCACGTGCCCACCTGTTGTGCCTCCTCCTCCGCCACCGCCTGCAGCTGCACCACCGCCTCCTCCTCCACCGCGTCGGCGTCGGCGTCCCGCTCCACCTCACCCCTATGGCCGTGCCGACACGCTCGCCCTGCGCCTACACCCACGCCACCAGGTGCTTCGCGTTCATGAACGTCCACCGGGTCGACTTCCCCACCGCACCACGCCTCATCAGGGGCTCCGACCAAACCTCTGCCGAAGGCTTGGTACCGTACGTGCAGCAGCAGGACGACTGCCTGTGTGGGGAGTACGCGGCGGCAAACAAAAGCGCTTGGAAGATGTGTGCGCTTGGAAGATGGCCCGGATTCAACCATTCAGTCAACAAGCAACCCGTTCTACTTTCAATTCGTAACGTAGTAAGGAGTATTGTTTATTTCATTTTTCATTTTTCGCTTTTGCTAAGCATCTGATTCCCGATCAAATCCGCAGAGGATAGCACGCGGATGACCTCGGAGGTGAAGACATCAGAGAGGCCGTTGGTGGCCGCCAGATCTACGCGCCGGCTGCGGGACCAGTGGAGGATGGTCACCGGTGGTAGGTTGCAGTAGGAGGTGAGGCGGCCACATGTTGTTGCCTGCGAGGTGGACGAGCTTGACCGCGAGAGGCGGAGGATATACATGGTCGTTGTCGGTCTCGACATCGCCATTTGGACAGCCTCCATGGCATCCTCCATCTGGACGGTCTCCGTCACGCCCTCCATCCATGATGAGGACGAGAGGGTGGAGTGGGAGGTGGTCAACAGCCCCGTTGAATTCATCGGGCTCACGTCGTGCAACGCATAGGTCATGTACGGGCACTAGGTAGGGAGCAGTAGGCGGTGCTGCTAGCAAATGCGTCGGACGTGAGCCACTTCGACTTCTTCCAGCATCCCGCCGCCCATGAGTTCATCGTCTTCGTCGCCCGCACCATCGCCCTCCGCACCCCCGCCAGCCGCCGCTAGTCCATCCAGCACGAAGGCATGCACCCGAGTTTATTGCTTTCCTGTGTGTTTAGTCAATGATTAGTTTAGTTGTCCCGTCATATGTTGTTCATCGCCGGATCATTTTGCAACAGTTTCATCCCTTTACATTAGATTTTGCTGGTGCTCTGAGACCAGTCTCTTGTAATTATGGATATGATTGTTTTGTTACCATCAGTCTCACAAAGGTTATACATTTGAGTTCTGCAGGTGCTGGAGACTAGATTATTGTAATACTGAATTTGGTTGTTCTGTTCCCATCAGTCTCACAAAGGCTTATTCCTTTTGAGTTTTGCAGGTGTTGGAGGATTACCAGATGAATTTTGGCGAGTCATGGAGAACAACAAAAGATGATGCTACCCAGCCTTGGCAATATTTGAATGACACCTTAACTAAATACCAGGTTTGCTTATTTGATCATCTCTAATGTTTATTTGAAGGACAGAAAAAGTAAGCAGCTCTTTGGGGATTGTGGCCTTGAAAGAACTAATAGCACATCTCTACTGAGTGTCTGAAGTTTAGAGATTGTTTTTAAGGGATTAGTCAGGTCGTCCCTATAGAAGGGATAGCATCATATCCATTAACACTTAATCGGGGAAGAATTAAGTCTCTCCCATATAACATTGTCTCTTCCCAATCTATAGTTCAAGCTCACCTCCATCTGGTCTTTTCTGTAGGGTAGTTGACCATTGGGAGCTAACGTTCTCAACAAAATTACTTGTTGTTTTGCTCCATACACATAGAATAGAGTTAATGCTTCAATTGTTGACATGATTTGCCCCTAATAATTGTTGTTGACATGATTTGCCCCTAATAATTGTACAGCATCTCTCTAACATCACTGCCAATAAGAAATCATTAGGTTCGTTTGGTGGATAATATTACCCAGAAAAATTCCCAAGTAATCAAAACCACCTTGCTAAAAACATCATCAATTTTAAACTGTAGGTAGTCGCTTGCCCATGGCTATAAATTATGTCCCACACTATCATTTAAATTTGATATGTTTGCCTTCCAATTATTTTGTTGCAGGATCCTGCAGAGGCTGACAAGCTATTGAAAATTCAGAGGGACTTGGATGATGCCAAGATTATTCTCGTGAGTACTGCTGTCACTTCTGAGCAAATATATTCCTCTTGTGTATTTTTTTAATGGATGTGGATGACAATGATGATGTATTTTCCAATTGTTAGTATTCAGCAAAGACTACTTTTTTTATATGTGCTTTGTATTTAATTCAAACTGGAAAAGTTAACCAGCTTGGCGCTTAGCCCAAGCTTTTGCTCTATCTGGTGGGAGTTGTTGTAAGTTTAAATTATTAAGTCTTGTTTCGCCATGAGTGAGCTTTGCAAAATCCAGTAGACTTAAAATTCGATGTGCATATGTGTACGTATGTCATACATAATGAATAAGTTGGGTAAATTTTAACTAGGCAAGTGGACATATATTGGAAAGAAACTATCCGGTGAAAGTTGATTTGGAATTGGAGGGGGAGGTGGGTATAAAGAGATATTTTGACGCCCTACTCCTTCTGCCTGTCTAAATTCACTTTTGCCATGTCAAATGTGTTCCCCATAGATTTACTAGCTATTCTCACGGCACTCACTTAAACAAACAACGCAAAGTTGAACCTATGGGAATTCATGTTTATTGAATGACATTTTGGATGTCATGGCTGTGAACAATGAATCAATGATCTGTGCCTGGTGTTTGCTATTATTTTAATGCCCTTTTTTCAGATGTTTTCCATTTATGTAGCTATATGAGTACGCTCAAGAATGACTGCTGAAACCAAGGCTGGTGCCTGATATGAAGAAAACCAAGAAAAGTCATTTCTTGATATATCCTGTTTGTGTGATGTTACTCTCATACTTATTAGGCACGCCTACATATTAAATTCTTAACACTGGGACCAGTTGCTCTATTGATATTTCCTCTGAATACATTTGCATATGCATGTACTGGTGCAGTATACTTTCTGTATCAAGTCCCATTTAGAATTTCTTTTGTATTTTTCTTCTGCTAGAACAGATCAAATTGCCCCATGATATTTGGATTAAGCTGTTGATCTTACAAATCCTCTTATGAAGTAGGACCAGTTAACTTGTGTGTTTAAATTACATAGTAGACTTCAAACAAATTTGAGAATCACTTTTAGTGAGGCATCACTAGCTTTCAGAAAATATAAGATCTCTGCTAAGAAGTCGCTGGGGCATAAAGTGATTACAATTTTCAGGTTTTTAGGCTAACTCTTATCCTGGAAAATGGAAGTGGAGTGGGAAATGAAAAATTGTGACTTGTTTGCTGCTATTCTG
The DNA here is from genome assembly GCA_019208055.1 of Stipa capillata. Lineage (NCBI taxonomy): Eukaryota > Viridiplantae > Streptophyta > Magnoliopsida > Poales > Poaceae > Stipa > Stipa capillata. The sequence goes on from JAGXJF010005410.1 coordinate 164,743, forward strand.
CACTAGATCTGTGCTTACTATGGCTGTTGCATACATACAAGAGCAAGCTTCAAAAATTAAGTTGGTAGACCAGTCTCTTTTTTGTGATTGTGGAGCAATAGGTGGTTGTGTATTATGGTTTCAACACTTCCTATTTCTATGCCACATCAGTTGGTGGTTTAGATAGATTACATTATTGTAACTCAGGTTGTATAATCCTTTTTTATGATCAACCTTTTCATTTCTTTCATCTAAAGATATGTTTTTTACTATCATAGATGATTGCAATAGGACATTGAATAGTCCATATTTGATTCATGTTGTATCTGCATACTGGAGTTTCAAGAAACAGTGTGTACAATTAGGAAGTGTTGTGGTTACAATATCTGTTATTTCTATTTTAAAGCATGGGTCAAGTTGACAATTTTACAACAAATTTTCAAAAAATAAGTTCAATATTTTAGTGAGATTTTATTTTAACAGATATATTTTCAAAAATTTAGAAATATATATTTGGTCCAATCGTGCGTTGCACATGCAACACTACTTGATCTTCTATCCATTTCTGATCTTTGTTAGACTCAAAGAGGAGGAACGAGTTTGGGTTCATTGTTTTTCTACAGAAACTGGTAATTAATTAGCTATGTGACCCTCTTGCAGCTTCCCTATAGATTGATACAGAGTAGTATGCTACAGATAGTTAAACGAGATATTTACTGAGCTGTAATATATATTTTGGATTATTATTCATAGCTCTCACCAATGACTCTTTTCTGTTCATTAATTCAGAATTCTTAAGCACAATATAATGTGTAAGTCACCCTTTCGTCCTTAAATGATCTAACTTTGCACGTGCAATATTGTTTTACTTAACAGATACAGTTTGGGAAATGTTGCTGTCTACTCTGGTCATACTCAAAATTATTGGGGACGACTAAGAAAAACGTCACATTATGTGAGCTTTATCTCAATAATGGCTGTGAATATTTGTCTGACTAATCTTTTCAAACAATATATTTTTCTGAGAAAGTAATTTCAAAATTTGTTAGGATTATATTAGAGTAGATATGACTTCACAATTTAGAAAGGAGCTCATATTTGGCGTGGTATATATTGGGCAATAAGATTGTATTGCGTGGATTAAATTTTGTAAAATTGTACTATGATCAACATGTTTTATAATCTTTTATAGTTGTAATTTGCATCAGTCGAGACGTGTGCTGCTCGTGCACGCTTACTAGTACTGAAAGGGATAATATCTTGCGTTCCTCACTTCTAACATTTAGCTCTTCAGCTAAGCATGATTATGTTTAATATTAAAGACATGTAGGAAGACAACGTCCTCTTAATTCTTCATATCATCTAAAGATGACAATAAAAATATATTATATAATATGTTATCTCTTAGTGTTATCTCTAACAATTAATACTTGCATGCCTCTAAAATTATGTCGTGACTAAATTTTTATTAGATAATGTGTGACGAATGGATGACATCCGATATAATAAATAAAAATGTCTTCCTTAGGCATCGAGTGAGCGGCCTTGACTAAGAGGAGTCAATCTTCTCTCTCTGCCAACTTAACAAAATTCCTACGCAACATCTTTAACGAAAGGCTGACATCATCCCACTGTATATGATCTAAGTTTGTCTTTCATTTGATCTGCTAATAGAGGTGCAGAGTCATGGACATGATTTTACTCACTAGGATTCAAATCATGGTGCTTACATTTACACATACACGGGTACTTCAGCAAGAATTTAGTGAGATCCAAGGATTTATCCCCAGTCTTCCTCAATTCTACCGCGTGATTATGGGCTGGATGCGCTCGTGTAGTCGTGTGGATGTGTACATACGGTGCGCATGTACATCTTTCTTGTAATCGTAAAAAAGGTTATTTCATAAATAGAACTTCTGATTTTTTTTAATATTTGAAGCCCCAAGCACTTGGCCTGCCCTATAAGTTAGCGTGACATTATTCCAGTATAGTCTATATGGCACATACTATTCTATTTTTCTTCTAAAAATGTATATCATAGAAAAGTTTTATCTTTGTTTAGTGCCTCATACATGGACAGTCTATATTACCAGACAACAATGCCGCAACCAAGTCCTCATCTATATAAAGACAGCCTGTCAATCATAATCACTGTTTCAAGGACGAAACAAATGGTGGTAGATGTACGTCATACGATCCATCTCATTCAATGAATGCTTTGTCTGCTTGGGTTAATTGCATAGAGTTATATTAGACTAGATTCACCATCATCTATCCAGAATAGCGTCAAACACCTGATGTACAAAAAGAGAAAGGGACGTAATAATTGTAGAATTCACTATGTTATCCTGCTTGTATAGAAAGCGACATACAACCTTACCATACAATGTATTGCTGCTTGTTGTACCAACGGAAGCTTTAAAGCGCATGCATCTTGCTTAAATAAACAAAATGGCGTATAAAAGAGCAGCACATACAAACATATGTGAGATTCAACAAAGCGCGCTAATTCTTCCTAGTAATAAGAAAAGGAACAAGGAAAAAAAGACATATGTGGATGTCCAACACCAATGATACATGCGTACGAATTGAGAGAAAGGAGAGAGTCTGAAAAATAAAGAAGAGGAATCGTCAGGCTAAATATCATTTTCTTTCACACATGAGTGTAAACCAATGCTTTCTTAGATAGTTTTTATTTTCTCTTTTAGGTACTCGTACTTGCTTAGATGGTTGTGCACGCGTGACACAAAGGCTAGAGGTCTCGCGTTTGAGCCCTGCTCCCGTATTCAATTTTTTCTGCACCTAAGTCGAGTTCGTGGGCCATGGGCCGCGTGGGTGGCGTGTAGCTATGCACCACGATTTTGTTCGCTACCGCCCACTGTGATTTGTACGGCTGACTCGCGCATGGCCACGGCCCATGTGCAGGGATGCAATCAAAAATTTAAAATGGCCTGTAGCCTGGGCTATTGGATGGAAAGATGGGATTTCGGCCTGGATGAGAGGTGCAACCTAGTGGAGTGTAGCGGATCGTATTTGGGCGGCTTAGGCTATAGGAATAAACCTGGTACACTCTAATACAGTAAATTTCTGTTTTCTCTTTTTTTTTCTTCAGTACATTTCTGTTTTCTCTTTTTTTTGTTCTTTTTTTCTCTCTCCTTTTTTGCTTTCATTCATAATTACTCCGTATATATTTATTGTGGTTGCGTTCTCTCTTCATTTTTCCATCTTTCTTTGTTTCTCTTTCATCATTTTTAAGCTGTTTTTTCTTTTTTCTTTTTCTTTTCTCTTTCTTCCACTTTTTAGCATCTTTAGTTGTTTCACTAAGAGAGAATTTATTTTACCTTCTAGTTTATTTGAATGTTTCACTAATAGTTCTATAGCCATTTCAATTTGTTCTGCTATTTTTCACTAGTAATTATTGAATTGTTATATGAGCATTTTCAATTTGTTTCACTAATAATTTTATTTTATTTTCACTAGTAATCTTCTATATGTTTCTATTTTTTCCATTAACCTCTTTTCCTCAATGCCCCAAAATTATTCTATGAGTACTGTCTTATTGTTCTTCTAGTTCTATTTTTCCCACTACTAGTCATGAATAGTTCATATGCATTTTCATGTTTACTTCGTAATAGTCACGAGTTATTCAATAAGCACTTTTTTTTCGCACCAATTAATTTAATTATTTTTTAGACTATTAATCGTGGATTTTCATGTGCATTTTCGTTTTGGCTAGCATTATAGTGAATTTTTTCATGAGCACTTTCTGTTTGTTCCACTTAATCTACTTCCTTGTTCCATTAGTGTTCGTGAACTGTTCCATGTATATTTTCACACTGTTCTTCGTGAATATTTTATGGGCACTTTATTTTTTGTTCACTCATAGTCGCAAATTATTTCATGATTATTTTTATTTTATTGCACTTATTATTATTTTTGTTTACTAGTAGCCATGAATTGTTGCATGATCATTTTACTTTCGTTTCACTTATTTTAATCTTTGTTCTATAAATAATCGTGAATTGTTCCATAATCACTTTCATTTTATTCTAGATATTTTAGTTTCTTGTTCTACTTTCACATTGTTCTATGGCCGTCATGATTTGCTATATCAACTTCTTTTTGTCGTACCGTTTCTAAATTTGTGTTCCGCTAGGTCTTTTTTCTTTTTGAGGGCTCCACTAGGTCTATTTTGTTTCACTAAATTATTTCTTGCGTTGTATAATTATTTAGTCATACACAAATAGCAGCACTCGTCGCTGGTTGGGTTCAGCATTCTCGTATAGGTTAAAAACTGAAATTACGATAGAGAGGAAAAGAGAAAAATGACAACACGTCGTCTTGGTAACGAGCATTAGGATATTAGAGTATTTGAATATTCCGTAAAGATTCTTGTAAAATGACCAAAATACCCTTGAGGGTGTGTTGTTGCCCGAGGGGCATAATTATAATCTCTCACATCCATCTCTCAACCCCTATAAATAGGACCCAGAGGGGAGAGAGAAGGGATCACTTTTTAGAAGAAAAACTGTAATCCTTGAAATCAATACGAGAGTTTTCGCTTCGCTCCGACACGAGAGTTTTCAATTATCCTCAACGCGAGCGTTTCACGTTTCGTCTCAACGATCGCAGTCACACGCGCTCCTCCTTGACGGACACCACACTTGCTTGTACTCGTTTGATACTCCCGGAGGTCAACGTAACCGATCGGGGTGCCTCAAATACACTGCCTAGTCCTGTAGCTACGACAGTTGGCGCTGTCTGTGGGAACCGAGCAAGAAGTCATGTCAACTAGGATTCCATCGGGGAACTGTGATGCGCATAACCTCTGCCTTGTTTGTGTGCTTGCTCTTCTATGACAGCGCACACAAGCATAGTGGCTCGTCGTCGATGTCGCCCTCACGCACTCTCGGACTCGGCGTCCTCTGTGCTCCCCCCCTTGGCGACACCAGGGGCTCGTCGTCAGCATCACCCTCCACCGCCACATGAGCAATGTCTCCGTCACCGTGTCGGGATTACATTGGCTCCACCGTGGTGTAGAACACGCTCCGACGCAAGGTAGAGGGTCCCCTCACCGCCACGTGAGCAACGCCTCTGTCGCCGTGTCGGGACAACTTTGTCTCCCCCGTGACGTAGAGCACGCTCCACTGCGGCGTAGAGAATCCCCTCACCGTCACGTGAGCAATGTCTCCGTCGCTGTGTCAGGATTACATTGGCTCCACCGTGGTGTAGAACACGCTCCGACGCGGGTAGAGGGTCCCCTCACCGCTACGTGAGCAACGTCTCCGTCGCCGTGTCGGGACAACTTTGTCTCCCCCGTGACGTAGAGCACGCTCCACCGCGGCGTAGAGAATCCCCTCACCGCCACGTGAGCAACGTTTCCATCATCATGTCGGGATTACATTGGCTCCATGTGGTGTAGAACACGCTCCGACGCGGGGTAGAGGGTCCCCTCACCGCCACGTGAGCAACGTCTCCGCCGGGACAACCTTAACTCCGCCGGGGCGTCGAGCACGCTCCACCGCGGCGTAGAGCGTCCACTCACCGGCGCCTGTGAGCGACGTCTTCGTCACCGTGCCGGGACAACCTTAACTCCGCTGGGGTGTCGAGCACGCTCCACCGCGGCGTAGAGCGTCCACTCACCGGCGCGTGAGCGACGTCTCCGTCGCCATGCCGAGACAACCTTAACTTCGTTGCGGCGTCGAGCACGCTCCACCGTGGCATAGAGCGTCTACTCACTGGCGCTGTGAGCAACGTCTCCGTCACCGTGCCGGGACAACCTTAACTCCGCTGGGGCGTCGAGCACGTTCCACCGCGGCGTAGAGCATCCACTCACCGGCGCGTGAGCGACGTCTCTGTCACCGTGCCGGGACAACCTTAACTCCGTCGGGGCATCGAGCATGCTCCACCGCGGCGTAGAGCGTCCACTCACCGGCGCGTGAGTGACGTCTCCGTCACCGTGCCGGGACAACCTTAACTCCGCCGGGGCGTCGAGCACGCTCCACCGCGACGTAGAGCGTCCACTCACCAGCGCGTGAGCGACGTCTCTGTCGCCGTGCCGGGATAACTTTAACTCCACCGAGGCGTCGAGCACGCTCCACCACGGTGTAGAGCGTCCACTCACCGACGCGTGAGCAACGTCTCCGTCGCCGTGCCGGGACAACCTTTACTCTGCCGGCGCGTGCTCGCTCCACCACGGCGTAGAGCGTTCACTCACCGGCATGTGAGCGACATCTCCGTCGCCGCGCCGGGACAATCTTAACTCCGCCGCGGTGGAGCGAGCGGCGTAGAGCGTCCACTCACTGGCGCGTGAGCGACGTCTCCGTCGCCATGCCGGGACAACCTTAACTCCGCCGCGGCGTCGAGCATGCTCCACCGTGGCGTAGAGCATCCCCTTGCCACCACGTGAGCAACACCTCCGTCGCCGTGCCGGGACAACCTTAACCCTCCCTGCCACGTTGTCTTCGCGCCGTTCGACCTTCGTCAAACCGCCAAACGAGCAATGCTTGTACGACAGTCAGGCTAGGGGCTGGGTGCTGTGCCGCCTAACCACGACCTTTCGCCTCAAAGCAACAGCCTGTAAACAAGGCAAAAAGAAGAAATGAGGCGGAGGCGACGTGGCCACCCGTGGCCGGAGGCGGCGCTGCAGCTCGGGACCGGTGGTGGTGCAGTGGCACGTCGGGGCCGGCGTCAGCACGATGGTGCAGCAACAGGCGAAGCAGTAGGGTCCCAGCACCGGCAGGGCAGCGGGGCGGCCGGTGCAGCAGCAGGAGAGGCGGCGGGGTCCCGGTGCCAGCAAGGCAGCGAGGTGGCGGCTGGTGGCACGCTGGAGGCCGAAGGAGGCAGTGGCGCGTGGAGCTCGGCCAGCTCGACCGGCGGCGTGGGAGGAGGCGAGACGGCGGAGCTACCCGGCAGCACGGCCCGTGGAGAAGCCACGGGGCCGACGTGGGGCCGGGGAAACGGCGGCGCTGGAGGAGGCCAGCCGGCGGCGTCGGGCGGCGCGTGGGGGAGCCGGACCGGCACGTGGGCCCGCAGGTAGTGGCGCGTGGAGCTCGGACAGCGGCACTGGAGAAGGCGAGCCGGTGGAGCTACCCGGCGGCGCGGCATGTGGAGAAGCCGTGGGGCCGACGCGGGGCCGGGAATGCGGCGGCGACGCGCGGGCCGAAACAGCCGGAGCCGAAGCGACGCGCGGGCCGAAACGGCCGGAGGCCAAGCGGCGGCGACGCGCGGGCCGAAATGGTCGGAGGCCAAACGGCAGCGGCGGGCGACGCGTGGGTGGGCTGAGGAGTCAGTGGAGGCAGCGGCGGGGGAAATTGCGGCGGCGACGAGCGCTGCGGGAATCGGGGTGGCGCGGGGCGTGAGTGTGGTGGTGGTAGGGTTTGGGGGGAGAGGCGTCGGTGGCGGGCCGTATATGCCCCCGCCCCCAACCGACTAGAGGCGATGGGCCGTGGCCCATTTAGGTAGCTGGGGCGGTTCCGGCCAAAAAGGAGAAAGAAAAGAAGAAAGGAAGAAAGGAAAGGAGGAAAAGAAGAAAAGAAAAGAAGAAGAAGAAAGAAAAGAAAAGAAGAAAAGAAAAGCAGAAGAAGAAAGAAAAGAAGAGAGGAGAAAATAGGAGGAAGAAAAAGAGGAAAAAGAAAGAAGAGAAAAAAAAGAGAAGGAAGAAAAAAAAAGGAAAGAGAAGTCGTCGGTTCGGCCTGCGCGCCAACCTCTCGGAATTGGTGCGCCGGCTCGGCCGGGCGTCACTCGACCGCCCAAACCGGCAAGGGGCTACTGTTGGGGGAAGGGTCCCCGTGTTACCCCGAACCGACGAGCTCCTCCCTGACAACGTTAAGATCCCCCTTCCTGCGTCAACCTGTTTCACCCAGCATCAACAAACTCCGCTGGCATCGCTGACAGCGTCGAGGTCACGCTCCGTCCCGGCGGACGTCGAGGCCGTGCTCCGTCCCGGCAGACGTCAAGGCCGCGCTCCGTCCCGGCGGACATCGAGGCCGCGTTTTGCCCCGTCGCCAAGGACAACACGTCGTCTTGGTAACGAGCACTAGGATATTAGAGTATTTGAATATTCCGTAAAGATTCTTGTAAAAAGACCAAAATACCCTTGAGGGTGTGTTGTTGCCCGAGGGGCATAATTGTAATCTCTCACATCCCTCCCTCAACCCCTATAAATAGGACCCGGGGGGAGAGAGAAGGGATCCACTTTTTGGGAGAAAAACTGTAATCCTTGAAATCAATACGAGAGTTTTCGCTTCGCTCCGACACGGGAGTTTTCAATTATCCTCGACGCGAGCGTTTCACGTTTCGTCTCAACGGTCGCAGTCACACGCGCTCCTCCTCGACGGACACCACACTTGCTCGTACTCCTTCGGTTCTCCCGGAGGTTGACGTAACCGATCGGGGGTGCCTCAAATACACTGCCTAGTCCCGTAGCTACGACAGACTGGTTGTCTAGAAAAGCTGTTATGACTGTAGAAAAGTGGTTGATCTAAACTATCTACAACATTTTAGGAAATAAGTCCTAAATCTTTACCATATTGCAAAAAGCTGGAGGAAATAAATTTTCTAAATAGTTAAATTTACACTGCGAAGTCTACAGTTAGTGTTGATAAAACCTGCTCCAAAACTAGCTGTTTGATTAGATTATAACTTTTTTAATAAAAAACTACTGAAAAACTCAATCAAACGGGCCGAAACCTTCTGCCTCCTGCGTACGGCCTCTCTTCCCCAGCCTACAAGCCCACCCAAACCATCTCCTCCTTTGAGGGCCAAGGCCCAGAGCCACCAAACGGCAGTGACGGCATCCCTCCCCGACCAAATTATCCACACGGACGCCTCCGCCTTCCACTCCCCGAGCTCGCTCGCACGCCGCGGCCGAGCACCCCCACCCCCACCGCCACCACCAGCCAGCCACCATGGCATCCTCCTTCCTCTCCCTACGCCTCCCCACCCCCACCCCGGCCCCCGCGCCCTCGCCCCCGTTCTCCCCGAACCCCCTGGTCCGGTCCCCGAGGTGCGGCGCGCCGTCCTCGGCGCTGGTGGCGCGCGCTGCTGGGGCTCCGTCTCCGCTGTTCAACCCGAGGGCCGACCCGTTCTTGTCCACCCTCGCTGCCGCTTCGCCGGAGGAGCTCGCGGCCGCTGCGGGTGGCGAGCGCCGCGGCGAGGACCACCTGCCGTTCCTCGAGATCTTCCAGAACGCCAAGCTCATGTCCTCGCCCGCGCAGGTGATTTTGGGGTTCCATGCTTACTTGCTTCGTGCTCGTCTCGGCTGTGGACATGGAACTGCGGTTTTATGATTTGGTGCTGGTTTCAGTGCAAAGTTAGTTGAAATACGTAACTGGTGCTTATTGGGCACTTGTACACATGAAAAACATTTCATGGGATTGCTTTAGCTTCTCATTTGTGTTAATGTTCAGCAGGAGTGTAATGATCCATATAGTAGCACTAGCACATATCAAAAGCTGTGCTCAGTGCCAGCTAACATGTCTAATTAGGCTGGTACGTCCTAAAAGGTTCTTCGCATCCAGTTTATAATTGTGATGCTACAAACTTATTGTACACAGAGGTTTCAATTTTTGAACTTGCTTGCTTGCATATAAATGTTGTCGTTCTTCACTTCTAAAATTGCTAAAGTGAACTTTACCCAGATCAATCTTTGATATGTGCACCTTGATCTTTGATATCTAGGAGTATATTGCAAACTGAGCTTCAATCAACTGTAACTGACAGGTGGAACGTTCTAGCAGTTCTTACAGCCAGCACAGGCCTAGAAGGCCTCCCCCAGATTTGCCATCATTGCTTCTACATGGCCGAATTGTTTATATTGGCATGCCGGTATGAATTTGCACCAAGGTTCAGTAGGAAAGCTTTTGTTCATGTATTTTTCTATTTTGAATTTGTGGATTCCAAACATGGTGACAAGAAACTATGGTGAGTCAACTAGCCTTGATAAAGTATAAACAATTGATAAAATGTTATACCCTGAGCTGTCAGACATTAGAAACAATGTTGTACTGGAGGAGAGGACCTGGCCTTAACAGTTCATGTTTTGTATTTTATTTCCTTGCATACGCGCAAAATAAATAAGGCAGAGTGCAATACTGTGAGCCCTGTTTGGCATAACTAGTGACTTGGTGTTTAACAAACCTTTGGTCCTCAATAGCCTTTTTCTTAATTCATAGTTTCTTACCATCATAGAGTATTTACAAATTTAGATTTCAATCTTAAAGGGTTATTAGTATTACTTAATCAGGCGGAAGGTTGGGATATGCCACCTGCATATCTCTGATTATTATATGTAAAGGAGTTGGTGCAATAAAGATCTCACCACTGCCAGTAAAGAGGGCATGTTTCACCAAATCTTCTTTTCATTAAAGGGGATGCTTTGATCCAAGGGTACAATACATGTTGCTGTAGCATAGTTTCTTCCATGTATCCAGTATCCACTAGTGGCTCTAAAGGCAAGATTTCCTGCATATAGCTCACTTTGAGCCTCTACTTTTACCACATTACTATGGAACAGACATTCTTTAGTTTGTCCTCTGCGAATGTTGGCCCATTTCCATTGTACATTGAACTGCAATAGAATCGTCCTAGTTAAAATGTAGATTTCTAAATATTGTTGATTTGATGCTAGGTCCAAAGTCTATTTTCAGTATACATATGCTTGGACAATATTTTATTGGTTATCCTGCAGTAATTAAAATGGGAGCTACTCCCTCCATCCAACAATGTAAAGCGTGCACGCATTTCAAGATTTACAATTAGACTTATAATATTTTGATTATGTGACACAAAAGTGATATCATTGGAAAATACTTTCGAAAACGAATCCAATAATATCACTTTTTTTTATCACATAACCAAAATATTATAAGTTTAATTGTAAATCTTGATATGCGTGCGTGCCTTACATTGTTGGACAGAGGGAGTATATCTTAGAAGCTTAGCGCATTGTTTTTGTAGAGCATGCTATACTGTCAGTTATTCTTGCAACTGTTGAAACTCATAACCTCATGAGGTTGTCTCTTCTTGCTTTGGTAGTTGGTGCCAGCAGTTACAGAGCTTATTGTTGCCCAGTTGATGTACCTTGATTGGATGAATAGTAAAGAGCCTGCCTATATATACATCAACTCAACAGGAACAGCCCGTGATGATGGTGAACCAGTAAGCAAGCTAGTCTTGTTCAATCGATTACTCATGTTCAACCGTGTTCTCTAACATCGTGATTAAGTATCTATTGAATATGGCTTATTTACGCCATGCTAGATGTGATACATTCTGATGTCTCGTAGCCTTTATGTTCATTGTGATGATAGTCAAAATGTTCTTAAGTGTAGTTTCTTGGACTTGCCAGGTTGGGATGGAGACTGAAGGTTTTGCTATCTACGATGCAATGATGCGGATGAAAACTGAGGTGCCATATTTTGCATTTACTGCATGTACTCAGTAGTTCAATATTAAATTATTAATCATTTGGTATTGCTTGCTGTGCACTAAAATATAATAACACACTGCAATCTGGATCAAAGTTGCCCTATGCCTATTTTAGCTGGATTTTGTTGATGGAGATTCTTTGATCATTTATTTTGAACCACCCGGAGCATGTAAAAGATGAAGCGACCTTGTCTTATTTCTTTATGCATTTATTCAGCAAGAAAATGGTCCTAATGCCAAACACGCCACTTATTTCAGGACTGATGTTTGGCAACCTATTAGGTGCAACCCACTCTTAGAGTGTAATCGTGCAACCTGGCTTCGGTTGGGGCACCAAATCAACGTGAAATATTCTGAAAAAAAATGATGTAGGCTATGGAGTGTGTTAGAAGAAACAAAGCATATGTTTGATATGTTAGAATGGCTTTGGTTGCGTGATTACACCCTCAGGGTGGGTTGCACCTGATATATGTTGCCTTGATGTTTTGTCATGGGCAAAACCATGTTTATCATTGACATAAAATTAGGATGAGCTGTTTGTGTTTGTGCAATTGAACATTAGTGCGTTAAACTCTCTGAATTTGTAGACACTATTATTATATTCTGCACATATGGTTCTCATGATGAATCTATTGTTCACTGTGCAGGTCCACACACTTTGTATAGGAGCTGCGGCAGGTCATGCTTGCCTTGTCCTTGCAGCAGGAAAAAAAGGCAAACGCTATATGTTTCCTCATGCCAAAGGTAGTAATATGTAGAGAATATGGATCTGTTTTCTTTTGGTTGATTCCTGCTAATGACAGAAACATACTTGCATGTCAGCTTTGATTCAGCAACCTCGTATTCCTTCATATGGGATGATGCAAGCATCTGATGTTGTTATTCGTGCGAAAGAGGTGTGACCTGTGATTTCATTTCTTATTAGCTTCTCCTCTTGAAATCTAACTTGTTCTGATGTATCATGTATGCCAAGCAAGTGATGAAGCATTTACATATGGTTACTTTTATTACTTTGGATTCTGTCAAAGGTGAATACTCCAGTTTCTTAGTCAAGAAAGTATCTCCATCGAAGCTTTGCTTCTACTTTAAGAATATCTCAGTACTGAATTGTATATGCCATTGATATTTGGAATTTAAGTCCATTTGGTTAACCAGGACAGATGACAAGTTTCGATGTTACCTAGTTTGGCTGTCTATGCTCATCCACATAAAGTTGAATTGTGGGCTGTAGTCTTTTGTTCCGTTTCCCAGGTTCACAGTTAATCATGAATCACGACCTAATACCTCCTTATTTGCTTCTTGTAGGTCGTGCACAACAGGAACACCTTGGTCAAACTTTTAGCAAGGCACACTGGGAATGTATGCACAACTTGTAATTAATTTCTTGTACTATTCTTGATGCTCGTTTCAGTTGGAATATAACTTATCTTTATCAGCCACCGGAGAAAATAGACAAGTTGATGAGAGGACCATTCTATATGGATTCTTTGAAGGCCAAGGAGTTCGGGGTCATTGACAAGGTATTCTTGTCTCTTCATCATGGCGACATCACCGTTTGTGATGCACTCCTGCAATCAACCTCCAGTTTGGGCAGGGGTTGTACAAAAACGGTTTCAGGAAACCGGCTAAAACCCGTCCAACTTTTGTGGTTCAAAAATGCATTAATGCTCAGTGCTAACTGCTGCAAACCTGCACAATTTGTATAGCTAGCAAACCTGGCAAAAACTAGCCAACCTGGTTTTGTATACCCTAAGTTTGGGCATCAAATCAACATGAAAATTTCCGGAAAAGAAAAGGATAATTACCATGTAGTTTTTCTAGTGCCCTTCAAAATTTCAACTTCAAATTCAAAATGTATTTAGAAGAAACAAAAATGGTAAGTTTCCAATAGATAGTAATTTTATTTCTCTTTTTTTTTCTAAAGACAGAATGAATTTGGACTCGAAATTTTACACATAGGTATTAGGTAAAGTGAGAATTACATATAGTTTCTTTTTGTGGAAAAATTTCACGTTAGTTTGATGCCTAAACCAAATAAAAATTGCATGAGTGCACCATAAAATACCTTGGTTGTAAGGCTGTCCTTGGCATATGTGGAGTTTGAGCAGATACTTGTTATTTATTGTTTAGGCAGCCATAGTAATATTGCAGAATGTGTTATTATAAAGCTTCTAAGTTGCCCATTGATGGTAGTGTGCTAAAATGTATGGCTGCATAGAGTCTTGCTCCACGCAAATCAGTAAATTCTTAATCTTGTGGGATGCCAGATCCTTTGGCGTGGCCAGGAGAAGTACATGGCTGACATGCTCTCTCCTGAGGATTGGGACAAAGTTGCTGGCGTCAGACGCCCTGATGGAATGTGAAGTTGTACATTGGGATCAAATACTTAGTAAGATTTTCAACTGTCCTGTTGATGGGCTTTATAATTTATTAGTGGTTATTTCAATCCAAAGCTGTGTATAATCGTTCGGAGGTTTGACATTCTGTAGGTTAGGCCTCTAAGCTCGCAGGGGGTGAAAACAGCTGTCACTGAACAATCCTGTCTGTTGACGATGGCAGTTGGTAAGAGCCGGGGGAAATTGTTTTACTGATAAGCGTTAGATTAGAGCTCTGGTGATCAAGTTACTGCGCATGGTCTCTGGATAAGGGCTAGCAAGTTTTCTTGGTGGGGCTATCCTTGTTTCTCTGCTCATTTCCAGTCCAGATTTTGGTATTCACTGCTAACATGGTGATGGGTGAGAAATACTGTCCTTGAAAATCCCTTGGTCGTTATGCACTTTATAGGAAGGAATCCGATGGATGATGGATGGGCTTTGTGCCTTGCAATCATTAATACACTCAGTTTTTATGCTGGATTCTGCTTGAGTATACTTTTGTATAAACAAGCTGTATCTCTGTGCCTTTTCATGTTCTAATATTGTATGCGAGCACCAGGGATTGATGCATCAACAACGGATGCACGCCACCCGTAGCTGCTTCTTGCCGAGTGACATGCGTGCAGCAATAAATCACGGCGATGCTGTGTGTCTTTGCAACGTGGGCGGGCGGTGCAAAGGCGCTCGCTTTCAAGCAGGCTCCCTGAGGGGTCGGCTGGCTTTTGGGCACGCCGAGAGGGCCTTCGGTTCGGAGCGATCTGGTCCTAACTTGTGAATTCGGATACGCAGCAGGGACCAAATACTCCCTCCGTCTTTTGTTTCGTTAAGACAAGCCGTTGATCAATAATTACTCTATAATATATGATATATGTGACATAAAATTGATGTCATGAGATTCGTATTCAAAAGTACTTTCTTATGATTATGACTTTGTGTCATATAAACCATATATAATAAAGTAATTATTAATCAAAGCTTTGTCCTAATCAAACAAAATATGTCTTATATTTTGGAATAGAGGGAGTAGTTTAGTAGTAGTATTTGTTGCACGTTGGTGTCCCGTCGTAGCTGTTGGATTGGATGTGACCATGACTTGTGGTTCCGGCAATTGCAGGATGCTGCGTCGTCGCGGCGGATGGCGTTCGTTCGGCCCTAATTACATGTCCCGATGTAGGCGCATGATGCCTACGCTGTATCTGCTGTTGAGATTCTTGGTGTGTCCATGGAATAATTAATGCTCGTTTTGGCGCTACTTACCTCCTCTTTCTCCTGGCGGTAGCGCTACTACTAGTGACTTGTGACCTTGATGGTTGCATTGCTTGTCTGGGGGCGGAGCACGGAGCTTGACCACAAATTAAGAAAGGGAACATCACCCAAAGGTGGACAAAAATGCACATTAAAGAGGTGGCCACTTTCATGTTTAAGTAGCTATTGAGCCTTATGTCTAATGTTCTCTCCCTGAAAGGGACTGCAATATGAAGGGGGTCATGGTCTGTAGTTACCGCCACTAACCTCCGCCCTTGTTGCAATCTCTCAGAGCTTACGCACGGCTTATCCGGTGCGCTGCGCGCGAAGGCGATTATGATTTAATTTTTAGAACCCGTCAGTGAAGTGTATAGACGTTCAACAAACTTCGACACACTGCTAATGATGACCCATTGTGTGGAAAATCATAGCTAAGGTATATTAAGAGACTACTGCACGTACGTCTCCATACAACTAACCCCTAGGCGTATTCTTGCTTCCATTTCACTTGTCTTACCCTAGCATTCCCATTCTTCCAGAGTGTTAGGCATGTGCCTCTAGAATAGCCGCGGTCCATGTGGAACGAGTGTGATTCTTCGTCTTCGTCAGGAGATCGTTTTGTTTTCTCTACAGCTAACAAGATTGAGATCCACTCAGAATAGTTAGCTACTAGCTATGTAAAGGGCGGAGTATTGTCTATCAGATCAGCTTTAGCAATAGACCGGTTATGGAGTATATAGCCTTAGTTGTGAAGTAGGAGTAATACGGTATGGCGTATATTTATACTCAGCTACGGACCTATGGTATCTAAAAGCTCAAGTGGATCCAATCACATCGTGCCTAAGCACATGCAACTTTTGCTGACCATACTAGTCCTTCGTGGATAACACATAGCCAATGGATCTCTCCAAGTACTCATGAAGTGTAGCATTTGCCATACCGGGAGCTCTTTTACCATGCTCCATATTAGTAATGCAGCGGAGGAATTCACACTGGTATGGTCCGGGCTGCTTCAACCTACCTCATAAGACATACGAGGAGTATTTGATCTCAGTCAATTGGATTTGGATAACATTTGTAATGTAAATATTATAAATGAGTGTGGAGTTTTAGCTCTACAGAGCCATGACTCCACCACCCTCCAGCACTGTTGGACGCATATTGTCCCACATAGAGATGCATGCTGATTTCTTAGATTTTAGTTATATAATTATGTTAATAATAGTACTTTATCTAGATTTATGTGTTCACGCACAAAATGATTTATCCACTAGCTAAACACACTCTTTTTCAATAACTTTTTAATGTATAGAATGTCATGATTAATACCTCCCCCCTCTCTCTCTCTCTCTCTTAATAATCTTTTAGTGAGTACAGCAGCACACATCTCATAAGGCATCTAATGAAGATATTGGGGTGTAACTATGGCTCCATGAGCTGACAAACATTTCTTACTATAAATATAGCAAGTTATTATCCATGTAAAAAAGAAAATATTTTAAACGTATTTAATTACTTATTTCCAATGGCTCATGTATATACCATCCATACCTTATACTATAGGAGAGGGCTTCGCAACGGTATGACCCGCGTGCTCTTTTACGATGCTCCAACTTACCTCCTCAGAGGTATGAGGAGTATTTTGACCTCAACCGTCAATTGATCAAGAATAATTGGCCATATAAATATTCTAATATAGCAAGTTGCTAGACACATAAAAAGAAAACATCCTAAACGCATTTAATTATTTATCTCCAATGTTACAATCGATTCGCACAATGACTCATGTATATACCATACATACCTTATACTAGGGATTTCCATTTTTGTTTTTCCTTTTACCATATGTGCGTTTCCCCCTAATAATTATACATGTGTTCTGTTCTCCTAGAACCGTTACAGAAAACTGTTTATTCATACTTTAGATTAGCATATATCATACTATCTCCGCATTGTAATGCATGTTGTTTTGGACATTGATTTAGTATCTATGGTTATATGTTTTGGGACATTGATTTAGTATCTATGGTTATATTTTGGTCGATATATTATGAACGTATATTTCATGATGGACCTAGAATTATCAATTTGGTGTTGTAGATATTGATAACTTTTTTATATTGGCGGTCAAACCTTAATGTTTGACTGATTCAGATTCTAAACGATATGTATTGTGACACCAATGTATATTACTTGTATTTATTTTGTATTTTCTAAAGTAGTGTGCAGTTACTGTACTTTGATTTATTTTGTATTTTGTACGAGAGTTAATTATTTTTGTATTTGTATCTTGTAGGATTTCACCAAAATTATGTTTTTCGTGTATTTTAAATTATATTTGTTTCTGTCTTTTTACCTAAGGTAGCAGCGTGAGGAAGCGGGAGTGTGGGCGGGGGTCGTGTAGTTAGGTATTCATCCATGGGTTGCGAAAAAGTCAGAGTATTAGCAAAAATTTAGCAACTTAATGATATACAGTGCATATTTATTTATATATATTGGCAAAGTATTAATTATTTAATCAACCTATGCAAAGACTCAATGCTCGGAGCATGTTACAGAGCCAAAAGTGGAAGATACTCCCTCTGTCCAGAAATGTCAGGCGTATTTTGGTTTGTTAAGACAAGACTTGACCAATAATTACTCTATTGATATGCGGTTTATACAATACAAAATCATGATCATAAGAAAGTACTTTTGAATACGAATCTAATAATATCAATTTTATGTCATATAAATTAAATATTAAAAAGTAATTGTTAGTCAAAATCTTGTCTTAACCAATCAAAATACGTCTTACATTTTTAGACGGAGAGGAGTAAAAAACTTTAATTGGCAATACTACTTTTCCTTGTGTTATCGTCGTGATTGCATTGTTATTGACTTTCTTATCGGTGCAAAAAGCAAAGTCCATATTAACCCTACAAGGTCATTAACCAAGAGGCAATAGTAGATACTGGCTATTGGATCTCTCAAATTAACGGCTCGCATTAATTGGAAGCACCCTAAAATTCTCGTGACTCGAGATAAAAATGTGCGATTAATCTCAGCATCCAATACTAATGCAAATTACTCCTGTCGTTTCACAATAAATATCCTTTTAGAGTTATACACAAAAATTAGGGGTATAAGGTAAATGACCATACTATCCCTCAATCACTCAGCCTATTAAATGTTCTCCCAACATAACTATTAGGCCCCTCCTAATGTACATGTGCTTAGATGAGGTGCTAAGTGCATGAAAGGATTAGCAACTAAACTCTCCAATGCATAGGTGCTTAGCTTTTTGTAGCTAAGCTTCCTTCATTTAATTGTTTAGCAACTAAACTCCCCAATACATAGATGCCACATAGGCGTTTTGCATAGGTCCACGCACTTAGCATCGTTTTTTTCTGGAGACACCAAAAACTATTTCTCTCCTTCTTAATTACCCCGCCACATCATCTTCTTGCTTATATGGCATGTCTTAGCACCAGTCCAAGTTGGAGCATTGGGAGAGGCCTTATTCGTCCATAAATCTCCTCTCTAGACACAATTACTCCACGCATGCATGCGTGAGTACTCCATGCCTAGTTACCGAAGAGACACTCTTCCGTGCATGCATGAGCCAAATAGTATTTGCAGGGAAGAAAATTTCACTTGGAGCCAAACTAACTTCGAGCCAAAATGAAATTAAACGAAAATTTCAGTTGAAGCCATAATGAAAGTAAACAAAAATTTCAATTGAAGCAAAAATGTATCGATTCTGAAATTTAAATGAAAATTAGACTTGGAGCCAAATAGACAAGGCCAAGACGGTGGCCAAGAAATGGTGCCGCTGCTTCTAGTAATTCAGGTATGTGCGACTAATGTGCATGAGTGTACCTGCTTGCTCGATTGGTCAATGTTGATTTATGTACCCATCGGTTCATTTTTTGGGGGTCATTATGCAGGTTCAGCTGTTGAGCAACAAAAAAAAGGCAACAGATAACAAATGAACAGAGACTTGCAATTTATTGAGCTCTGCTTGCTAGAAGTTCTAACAGAAAATTAGCCGCAACACCACTCGTGAGGTTGCTTCATTATTTCACGTATCTTTGAAGGCGGTCCAGTAGATTTGGAAGCGCACAAAGGATGCACAAGAGGAAGATGTAGACATGACTTATAGAAAAACAATGAATTGTGGCCATAAGAGAATTCAGGTTGATCTTTCCCAAGTTGCGAATAACCCTTTAAGTAAAAGAACAACTTTAAGATCGTTAGCTGAGAATATGCCTGTCAGTGTCGCGACATTGTAAAGACTTCTCAAGCAAGGAAAACTTCGTCACCAATCAAGTTCTCTGAAGCCTCTTCTAAGGGACGAGAACAAGCAAGCTCGGGTGCAATTTAGCATATCCATGCTATCTATGCTAGACCAAAAACACTTTAGCTCATGAACCAAATTTTGACGATATGTATAATATTGTACACATAGACGAAAAATGGTTCTACATGACAAAGAAGTCAAAGACTAATTATTTGTTTCCAGATGAAGAAGAACCACTGCAGACATGCCAAAATAAAAAAATTGTTGGTGAAGTGATGTTCCTAGTGGCACTGGCTCGGCCAAGGTATGATGATGAGGGAAATGAAACCTTTTCTGACAAGATAGGTATCTTTCCATTTATCACAAATATATTGTTTTGATAATACTCCTATTTTTCTTTAGATGTTTTTCATTCCAATATTTGGTTTGACAGTACATTTCTTTTTGGAAGCAGTTGCCAGCACAAAGGAGAAGTAGAAACGGAGATGCCAGTACGTTGGTGACGAAGTCAATTACAGTGAGCAGAGAAGTAATGAGAGCGTATTTGATTGAGAAAGTTATCTCGGCCATTCAGTCTAAGTGGCCTAGAGAAGATGCTGGAAAGACTATTCCAGCAGGACAATGAAAAAAACACATGTAGATCCATCAGGTGAGGAGTTTTGCACGGCAGCTTCACAAAGTGATTTTGATATCCAATTGCTGTGTCAACCACCAAATTCACCGGACTTGAATATTCTAGACCTTGGTTTTTTAGCTCAATTTAGTCATCGCGATATAAGAATATGATGTGCACAAGGTGAACAAAGCTTTTCTTACTCTATCTCATGCATGATCGAGATCTTAAAATGCCGAGTGTGCAATGGCTACAAAATTCCGCATTTGAACAAAGATGGCCTTGATAGAGAAGGCAGTCTTCCTTCGCAGCTTTCGTGTGATGTTGAGTTGTATCAAAGTGTCCTCGAATATTCAGGGTGACAATTTAAACGTGCTAGTCTTTAGAATTGTACTGCTGC
Source organism: Stipa capillata (assembly GCA_019208055.1). Taxonomy (NCBI): domain Eukaryota; kingdom Viridiplantae; phylum Streptophyta; class Magnoliopsida; order Poales; family Poaceae; genus Stipa; species Stipa capillata. The sequence goes on from JAGXJF010005410.1 coordinate 185,067, forward strand.
ATTGCTTTTTTCTACTTCGCCTTTTTTTCTATTCCTTCTTTACGTTTACTAATCGGCATCAAACAAATTAATCCCATGAATTAACTTGAAAGCCACAGATACCAATCAAACAACACCAAATTGCAATTTTCAATCTAAACTAGTAACAAATGATACGACAACGCTGCTAACACAGGTAACAGAGAAGTTAATCTCTAAACAAGACAAGATAGGAAGGTAAATTCCCAAAAGGGTTGTTCGAATATCTTTTCAAACTCATCTTCAATGAAGTCCTCGTTCGCGTCCGTGGCGGCCATAGCTCCCTCATTACTGTCGCCCTGCGAGTCTTGAACCATCATGCCCGTGAGCTCGCCGTTGCCTTCGTCTTCCGAGTCTTGAACAACCATGTTCATGAGCCTGCCGTTGTCCTTGTCCTCTGAAGCTTGAACCACCATGTTCATGAGCTCATCGTTGCATTCATCTTCCGAGTTTGGAACCATCATGCCTGTGAGCTTGCTGTTGTCTTTGTCTTGCGAGTCTCGAACCACCATCTTCATGAGCTCATCGTTGCCATTGAACTCTGAATCTTGAACCACCATGTTCACGAGCTCATCATCCTCATCACTCCGGTCCTCCTCTTTCTTGTGTACTCTTTCTTTCTTCATTGTTGTGTGCAGTACTACTCGTATGATTCCTTTCCAACCATGGATGATATGAGTATATATGGACACCATGCAAAAGTGGGCATTAATTGGGTAGTGGAAGAGACACAGAGTAGCTAAGCATGCATGCAAGTCTAAGGAACTGTCACATCCCGATTTCCAAAACCCAAAAATTAGGGCTTTCAAAAACTTTTACGCTAACAAGCATAATCAAATACGCTTTTATCCGAAACCACTTTATAGCGAACCCTAGTATGACCACGTATACATGTATACGTGACATGTGGTCATGCACCGTTTTGCCGTTTGGATCTTCTCGATGTTCTTGGAATCATGTCATAGTGGGTCATAGGCATTCAAATCCAAGCCCTTGGTCGGCATAAAATGGGGATATACGGGTATACATGCTAACCCCAATAATACTCCTTTCCCGGCAAATCCACGAAGTTTTAGAAATCGGTAAATGACCCCAACCACCTAACGAGAATAATCGGCAAGGCACATATTGTCACCTTCTTTCCAGAACCCCGCATGACATATACACGGTATATGGAAACCCTAGCGTCTTCCTTTCGATAAAACAATCAAAACCCTAATTACGATCTTTGGTCACGTAATCTAAACAAGAAGGACTAAGTTTTTGCTAAAACCCTGCCTGACACACACTCTGCACACACAAACCCTAATATTGCCCTCGCGGCGATTCGACAAAACTCTAAAACTAAAACCACGTCAACGTGTCAGGGCACTCTATTATCTCCGACACCATCTATAAACCACTTTTCTCGGAAACCCTACCCCGACCCATATACACCGTATACGCAAACTGTTGAATCGATGACTTCCCGACAGAGGGGGGGGGTGAATGTCGGAAACAAATTTTTCTTCAATTCAGATACAGATAGCAATTGAGATACTACTGTAAATGATAAAGAAGATGCAGCGGAAAAACCCTAGAAAGTCCTTGATGATGTGGAGCTCGTCGTTAGCTTCGAAACGAGTCCAAGATCACTGAAAACAGAGTCCGGATGCAGAAGTTACGGCCAAAACAGTGCGTGCAGCGTAGCCAGATTTTGGCTACTCGGACATTCCGGATTGGAATGTCCGGACACTCCAGGTGTACATTTCAAAACTCGATTCCTCTCGGGATGATGTCCGGAGACTCCGGGGGTTGAGCCCAGACACTCCGGATGTGTATTTTCAAGCACTCAAATTACACATCCGGATATTCCGGATATTCTTGTCCGGAATCTCCGGGTGTAGTCCAGAACTTCGAAAACCCTATTTTTCGTTGGAACTTTTGCCCCCGTTTAAAATCCGTCCAACCAAAAGAAATAAACTTTGTAGATGAGTTTAGGGATACTTTGTGACTATGAATCAAGTGATGATCATCATAGAAACATCCCAAGGCAGACCTTTATCATGATCTTCCTAGAACACCTCAAAAGTTGGATGAAAACGAAATCTTTGATTTCTTGTTGCTCGCGAGGATTCTTGATATGAAATTGTCGGCGGAATGGGGCCCAGGGTCCCCCGAACTGCCGGCGGAGGCCAACCAGATGCCGCAGAGTGAGACACGTGGCGGGCGGGTCGGTGTAGACCCCGCCCCGGTAGTCAAGTGGATCGGGCGACCAAGCCTAAGTGCTCGGGGGCCTCCCCGGGCATCGCTCCCGCGCAAATAACCTGAAAGGGCCTTGGGCTCCCGAGAGTCCAAGGCTCAGGAATCTAGGGAGCGCTCGGGACCCCTTCCCCAAGCGCCCGGCATCCCGAGAGGTGTGGGGCCCAGGGAAGTGCTCGGGATGTCCCCCCGAGCACTTCCCCTGGAGCTCCCCCGTAAGGGACCCCAACCGACCCTCCAACGAGTGCTCCCCGAGCGCTCGAGGTCACCCGGGGATAGCCTGGGACAGCTGGCGCCCCTCCCAGTGAAGGAGCTGCTCGGGGACGGAGTGCTCGGGGGTCGCCGTGCCCCCCCGTGGGGCTCACCTCTGGGCACGTCATCAAGCGGATAGCTTCTCCAGCAAGCCTCAGCCCTGGCAGAGGCATTTAATGCCCGTCATTTCGGCAAGAAAACCTAAGCCCTGTGAGGACATGATGACGGTCAGGCCGGGCCCCACCCGCTCAGGCGAAAGCCCCGTTGGCTATCGCCCCTGCCAAGTGATGGGCCCGACTGACAGGTCTGTTGACCGACCGGGCGCGCCGCACCGCACGCCCCTGTCGCTGTCAACCTTTTTGCCCCCTTGGGTCGCGTCATCGCGCGCCCCGGTGCACGGGTTCGGTCGCTGACGCCCGGGGTCCAAGAGCGGGTGGCGCACCAACCCTGTCAGAACAAGCCCGGTAAGTCTTCGTCCGCGGGACCCGCCGAGCATAAAGATGTCAGAATCCCTGTCCAGAGGCGCGGCGAGGAGACGTCCGGCGCGGAAGTCCGCGCCGCGCATTAAATGTAAGGCGTGGGCAGCCCTGTAGCGCCCACGTCGCCAGCAGTACCCTTTGGCCGCTGTGGTAGCCCCCCGGGTATATAAGGGGACGACCGAGGCCATGCAAAGGGTTCGGCTCTGTTAGAGAATTCTTAGACTCTCTTGGAGAAGAACTCTAGGGTTAGATCCCTTAGAGAAGAACTCCCCCTGTAAGAAAAGAGCCTCTGTAATCCTCCATAGATCAATACACACACAAAAGCAGGACGTAGGATTTTACACCTCCGAGTGGCCTGAACCTGGGTAAATCCTTTGCGTCTCCGGCATCAGATCCACCCTCTCCAGAAAATCATCACCGGCTCACAAGAGAAACTCTACTGCGCCCCCGGTCGAATCCCAAAGGGGGTCCAACCGGACCACCGCTAGGGGCGTCTCTACGCCGACAGCTGGCGCGCTAGGTAGGGGGCGCCTAGGGTTTTTCTTCGAGCCTACCTCCATGGTAGGTTCCGGCCTGCCTTCCGATGAGGAGAGGTTGAATTTCTCCTCGTCCACATCTCATTTGGAGCCCCCCGTCGGGAAGGGCGCCGCAACGAAGCCGGTGGTACGTCGGCAGCCGCTGCCGCTCAGCCGCGGCCACGGCCGCGGGCCTCTGGGCCCGCCGCCGCCGCCTCGTCGCCGGCTAGACTTCACCGAGCCCGGGGAAGAGAGCGCGCTGCACGCGGCGCAGCTCCTCCTCTGGCATCCTCCAGTCCCGGTGGAAGGTGCGTCCCCCGTGGGCCCATGGCTCCAGGACGTCGCCAACCTGGTCGACACCGTCCACCGTCAAGCGGCGGCCAGGAGCTCCCACACCTCGTCCGGGCGTGGGGGCGCCCGTGTTGGCCCCTCCGCGGCTTCGCCGTCGGTGCCATCGCGTCCACAGCGCAGATCAGCCGGCGGCCGGCGCGGTGGGTCTCCCCCCCTCGGTTGCTTCTCCTCCCGCCCGGGGAACGCCCAGGATCTTCGCCACCCGCCTCGGTAGGCGAAGGGAAGATGAGGACGCCGCGCACCATCATCGAGCGTCAGCGTGAGCGCGATAGGGTGGACGAGGGCCATCCTCCTCCGGCCCTATCGCCGGTCGCAGCGCGCTCCCGGGCGCACCACCGCGTCCAGCAAGGTGGGGAGACTAGCACCCCCTATATGGGACGGGTTGCCAGGCCTTCACCGCCGAGCTTCGTCACGTCACCTGGCCAGGCAAATTCCGGCCAGAGTTGCCGCAGAAATACGATGGATCTTTCCATCCCGAGAGTTCCTCCAGATCTACCCCACCGCGGTGGAGGCCGCTGGAGGCGACGAGAAGGTCATGGTCAACTGGTTCCCGATGGCCCTGAAGGATTCGGCCCGGTCTTGGCTCATGAACCTTCCCCCAGGTTCTGTCGCGTCCTGGGAGGACCTCTGCCACTAGTTCGTGGCGAACTTCCAGAGCACCTTCGAGCGCCCTGGCACGGAGAGCGATCTTCACGCTCTCCGGTAGCGAAAAGGGGAGACGTTGCGGCATTTCATCCAGCGGTCGACGGCGCCGGCCCTTCTCGCCCCCGCTGGGAAGCAGGACAAGAAGGGCAAAAAGCGTAAGTCTGAGCCCGTCGCGGCGGCGGAGGCCAAGCCTCGTAAGCCCCCGCGCGGCGGGGCAAACGGCGGCAAGAAGCCACCCGAGCTCCCTAGCAGAGCTCGGGCCTGTGGTGCCCGATCCACGAGACCGACCGGCACGACCTCTCCGAGTGTCGGACGGTCAAGTTCCTCGCTGAGAGGAACAAGAAGCAGCGGGAGGAGCGCCGCGCCGAGGGCGGCGACAACTCCGGCGGACAAGAGGAAGACCTCGGCTTCTAGGAGCCGCAGGCGGTGGCATGCATCAGCGGGGGCGCCTTCGCGCCCACCTCACGCCGTCAGTTCAAGCTCTTGGCGCGTGAAGTGAGCTCGGCAACCCCGAGCGCCGACGCATCCCGAGTGCTCAAGTGGTCGGGGTCCCCGATCACTTTCGACCGATCGGACCACCCCAAGAACATCTCGGGAGTGGGCTGTTTCCCGCTCGTGGTCTCCCCCACCATCTGCAATATTAAGGTAACCCGCATGCTGATCGACGGGGCGCAGGACTTAACCTCCTGTCCCCCGAGGTGTTTGGCAAGATGCAGGTACCCCGGGGGGATCTGAAGCCGACGCTGCCGTTTTACGGCGTCTCCCCCGGCCTCACTATGCCTTTGGGCCAGGTGTCCTTGATGGTCACCTTCGGCACCAAGGGCAATCACCGGACCGAAAACATCATCTTTGATGTTGCCGAGTTCGAGCTCCCCTACAACGGCATTCTGGGGCGTCCGGCGCTCGCCAAGTTCATGATGGCCTGCCATTATGCTTACTTGACGATCAAGATGCCGGGCCCCAACGGCACCATCGCCGTGCCGGCCGACATCCAGGGCTCCGTCGCCTGCGCCGAGCAACTCTTCTCCAAGGTTGCCGCGGCCATCGACGACATCCCCGAGCTCCCCGAGTCCTCGGGTCCGCCCCCGACCAAGGCCCGAGTCGCTGCCGATGACTCTGTCCCTGTGAAGGAGGTGGTCCTTGGAGAAGATGCGTCCAAGACCGTCAAGATCGGCGGCCGCTTGGCCGCCAAATAGGAAGGCGCACTCATCACTTTCCTTCGGGCAAACGCTGACGTGTTTGCATGGCAACCGTCCGACATGCCCGGGGTCCCTAGGGAAGTGGCTGAGCATCGCCTCGTCGTGCGTCCCGACGCTCGGCCGATCCGGCAGAGGTGCGCCGTCAAGCGCCAGAACGACAGGATTTCATCCGGGAGGAAGTCGGCAGGCTCCTCGCAGCCGGCTTCATCCGGGAGGTCCTCCACCCGGAGTGGCTCGCCAACACCGTGGTCATACCCAAGGCCAATGACAAGCTGAGGATGTGCGTGGACTACACGGACCTCAACAAGGCTTGTCCGAAAGACCATTTTCCTTTACCTCGCATCGATCAGATAGTAGATTCCACCGCAGGGTGTGATCTTCTCTGTTTTTTAGATGCCTACTCTGGCTATCACCAGATTAGTATGGCTGTAAAGGATGAGGAAAAAACTTCATTTGCAATCCCTGCGAGGACGTTTTGTTATGTCCGCATGCCTTTTGGGTTGAAAAACGCTGGCCCGACCTATCAGCGAGCCATGCGTATTACTTTGCAGTCGCAGCTAGGCCGCAACGTCGAGGCCTAGATCGACGACCTCGTCGTCAAATCAAGATGCGAGGAGACGCTCGTCGAGGACCTCGCCGAGACCTTCAACAGCCTCCGCGGCACTCGCATGAAGCTGAACCCCGAGAAGTGCATCTTCGGGGTTCCATCCGGCAAGCTTCTCGGTTTCTTGGTCTCAAGCCGAGACATAGAAGCCAACTCCGAGAAGATCCGGGCCATCGACCAGATGCGCCCGCCAGCTCGCCTCAAGGACGTGCAGCGCCTAACGGGCTGCATGGCCGCCTTGGGGTGGTTCATCTCCAAGCTCGGGGAGCGGGGTCTCCCCTTGTTCAATCTTCTCAAGAAGTTGGGCCACTTCGAGTGGACCCCAGAAACCGAGCAGGCCCTCGAGGGCCTCAAGAAGTACCTCATCTCGCCCCCGGTCTTGGTGGCACCTAGACCCGAGGAGCCCTTGCTCCTCTACCTCTCGGTGACACCCCGGGTGGTGAGTGTCGTCCTTGTCGTCGAGCGAGAAGTCGGGTCCGAGCTCCCGGCATCACCCGACCAGGCGAAGGCTCTCGGGTCCCTGCTTTCGAGTAGCGACCCCGAGCAACCAGCAGGAGCCCCCGAGAACGAGCTCCCGAGCGAAGTTCTCGGGGAAGCGGGCAGAGCCCTCGGGTCCGAGTCCCCGAGCGGCAACATTCCCGAAGAAGACCTTGAGCCCCGCCCTCCGAGCGAACCCGGGCAAACCACCTTGCTCGGGGACGAAGTTAATCGCTTGGGGGCTGGGCCCGAGGAGCCTTCTACCCGGGTGCGCGCCCAGCAGCATCCCGTGTACTTCATCAGTGAAGTATTGCGCGACGCCAAGACGCGTTACCCTCAAGCTCAGAAGCTGCTCTACGCGGTGCTCGTCGCATCGAGAAAGCTTCGGCACTATTTCCAAGCGCACGAGGTCCGGGTGGTTACGGCCTACCCCCTCGAGCGCATCCTTCGCAACCGGGAGGCCACTGGACGAGTCGTCGAGTGGGCCATTGAGCTCGGGGAGTTCAACCTGCGCTTCGTCAGCAACCATGCGGTCAAGAGCAGAGCTCTGGCCGACTTTGTCGCCGAGTGGACGCCGGTACCCCAAGAAGAAAGCGAGCAGCTCTCCGCCAACCCGGGACCCGGAGGCACCGAGCACTGGACTCTGCACTTCGGCGGTTCCCTCACGCTCAAGGGCGCGGGGGCTGGAGTGGTTCTCACCTCCCCAACGGGGGGAAACGCTCCAGTACGTCGTGCAGTTGCTCTTCCGCGCCACCAACAACATGGTAGAGTATGAAGGCCTCCTTGCAGGGTTGCGCGCGGCCGCATCCCTCGGGATCCGCCGTTTACTCGTCAAAGGCGACTCCCAGTTAGTCGTCAATCAGGTGTCGAAGGAGTATCAATGCTCGGACCCTCAGATGTCGGTGTACTTGAGCGAAGTCAGGAGGTTGGAGCGGCGCTTCGATGGGCTGGAGCTCCAGCACATCCCCCGCCGCTACAACGGCGCCGCCGACGCTCTATCGCGATTGGCCTCCTCTCGAGAGCCCGGTCCCGGCTAGGACCTTTGAAGAAAGGCTCTCTCGGCCGTCCGTCGAGGCCGCCGACCAAGACGAAGGGGGAACCTCGCGCCAAGGCGAGTCTACCCAGGCGGCGCCTTCAGTGGGAGATCCTCCCGTCAGGCTGCCGCCAGGTGAGCACCTCGTGCTCGCCACCTGTTCTCAGGGCACCTCCTGGATCTCCGAGATCCGAGGATACCTGAAAGAAAACTTCCTTTCCGAAGACGAAGCCGTTGCGGAAAGAATTGCGCGGCAAGCAAAAAGGTACGCGCTCGTAGATGGGGACCTCTACCGGCGTGGTACCAACGGCATTCTCATGAAATGCATCTCCCGGGAAGAAGGCCGCGACGTGCTCGCGGACATCCACGAGGGCGAGTGCGGTAGCCATGCATCGTCTCGCACGCTGGTCGGTAAAGCCTTTCGGCAAGGATTTTACTGGCCGACCACCCTCGAGGATGCCTTTGAGCTGGTTCGACGCTGCGAGGCTTGTCAATTCCACGCCAAGTAGACACACCAGCCCGCTCAGGCACTCCACACCATCCCCCTCTCGTGGCCTTTCGCGGTCTGGGGGCTGGATATCTTGGGCCCGTTCCCCCGAGCAGTCGGGGGCTACGAGTACCTCTATGTCGCCATCGACAAGTTCACCAAGTGGACGGAAGCTGAGCCAGTCGTCAAGATCAATAAGCAGTCAGCGATCAAGTTCATCCGAGGCATCATGAGCCGGTTCGGGGTGCCCAACCGCATCATCACTGACAACGGCACGCAGTTCATGAGCGATGCTTTCCTCGAGTACTGCCAAGCCCTCGGGACGGAAATCTGCTTCGCCTCTGTCGCCCACCCCCGAGCCAATGGACAGGTCGAGCGTGCTAATGCTCAGGTCCTCCGAGGGCTCAAGACAAGATCCTTCGATAGGCTCAAGAAGTGCGGCGCTGGCTGGATAGAAGAGCTCCCCGTCGTCCTTTGGTCTATCCGGACGTCCCCAGTCGGGCGACCGGCGAAACCCCCTTCTTCCTCATTTACGGGGCAGAAGCAGTCCTTCCCTCCGAGCTCGCTTTCCGGTCCCCTCGGGTCGCGGCGTACTCGGAGGAAGATCAAGATCAACGTAGGCTCGAAGACGTCAACTTCCTTGAAGAGCATAGGTGCCGAGCGGCCCTCCGCACCGCCAGATACCAGCAAAGCCTCCGGCGTTATCATCAGCGCCGTGTCAAGCCGCGGTCGCTCAAAGTCGGGGACTTGGTGCTTCGCCGCGTCCAGACGCGGGAAGGGAAGAACAAGCTCTCCCCCATGTGGGAGGGCCCATACCGAGTAACCAGAGTTACCCGGCCAGGCTCGGTGAGGCTAACTGCCAAGGACGGGATGCCGCTATCCAACGCCTGGAACATCGAGCTCCTGTGCAAGTCTTTCCCGTGAATGGCCCGGGTAAGTTTTGGCTTTTTAGGGTCTGCTCCCCGAGTGCCAAAAGTGAGTCACGGGAAGTTCCGGGTCCGTCACCCAAAGCCCCGGCTGCTCGGCCTGGTTCCTTAACCCCGAGCGCCGGTCCGGCCAAAGGTCACCCGAGTATCCCACGCGCTCGCGCCCGCGCTCGGGGGCTCCCTTGTACCCCAAGCTATTCAAATAGCATTATTATCAATATAAAGATGCATTTTCCCTTTTAAGAATCCCCTGTGCAATGTCTTTTTCAATTCAATATCAATATCCCCTCGCTAGCTAGCAAGTGAGTCATTTTCCGCGCGGGTTCCGGAATCCCAAGTCCCCCGCGGTGCAAGTAGGTCCCACCTGTCCGGATATGAGCAGTCAAGCTAATCTAATGCTTGCACGGGCGAAGATGTCCCTCATCATCTTCGTCATCTCGCGCCGCTCGTGGAGGAGCCCGAGCTTCTCCTTCTCCGCCTCCTTCAGCGCCGTGGCCGCTTCCGAAGACTCGCGCTGCCTCTCCTCCTCCACTTCTTGGAGTTTGGCTTGGACGTTGCGCTTGGACACGCGCGAGTCCTCGAGCCGCTCCCCGAGGTGCTGGACTTCCGCGCGGAGCCCCTCCATCTCCTTGGCGAACTCCCCGCAGGCAGCTTTGACGCGCACCTGGACTTCAGCTTCCAGCGAGTTCGACTCCTCTTCGAGGGCCTTCTCGCGTTGGCTGAGTTCCTGCGCCTTCGTCTCAACTTCTCCTTCGCGAAGAAGAAGCTGCTCTTCGCGGCGGGCGACGTCGGTGGCGCGCTGGTCCAGCTGCGCCTTCTTCTCATCAGCGCGCCGCTCCCGCGCCTCTAAGTCCCGCTCGCGCGGGGCAAGCAGCGAGGCCCGCTGATTGAGATTTCTCTCCTTCTAAATGAGCTCCCTCGTCATCTGGTCCAGGGCCTCCCGCTCCCGAAGAATCTCGGCGGTGTCCCTCTCGTACTCCCGCTTGGCGATGCGAGAGCGGGCCAAGAAGTTTTCCGCCGCCTCCGCGAGCGCGGCCTCCCGGTCCTCCAAGGACTCCTCGCGCTCCTCCAAGGACCTCTCCTGATCCTCTAAGGATTTCTCCTTAGAGGTGAGGTCCTCCTGGATCTTGCTAATTGCGGCGCGCGCGGCGTCAAACACGTCGGAAGGGATCCCCCGAGACGTCTTGCCACGGTGCACGGCGGGCCTCCACCCGGGCAGAACGAGGATGTCGAAAAAATCTAGGCTCCTCCTCTTGGGGCTCGGGGCGCTCGGCCACGGTTGAAGCGCCGGCCCCTCCCTCGGGCTGGGTGCCCTCGGTCCCCTTCATCGGGGCCGTTTCTTGCCCAAGTGCCGCCGCCTGCTCCTCGGGCGCAGCGGCACGCGGCTCCTTTTCCGCCGGGACGGCGCTCTCCGTCGCCTCCGGCGCCTCCATCGCCTCCAGCGCGGCCACCTTCGCGCTCGGGGCAGTCGCTTCCTGCGAGGCGGCTTCAGCTCTCGGGGCTGGCACCACGCTCGGGGTCGGGCTCGCGCTCGGGGTGGAAGGCGCGCTCGGGGTCGGGTCCACCGGCTCGCTCGGGGCCGGAGGACAGCTCGGGGCGGAAGGCGCGCTCGGGGTGGGTCCACCGGCTCGCTCGGGGCCGGAGGACCGCTCGGAGCCGTAGGAGCTCTCGGGCCCGCGCTCGCGCTCGGGGCCGACGGAGCCCTCGGGGCGGGAGGCGAGCTCGGGGATGACCGAGACTTCTTACTCTCCCTGAAAAGATTAGCACAAGTAAGTTCGGATCAGCTCCCGAGCAAAACACTTAGGCAAAACAAAGCAGGGAGGGGGAAAATTTTCGCTTACCGCCACGTGCCCTTCGGGACCCTGGTTCCCGAGCCAGGGGGCGTCGGCGGGAGCTTCCTCTTTTGTCCGGCGGCGGTGTCCGCGCCCGCCGCTAACGAGCTTCCGGCCGGCGCAGCTCCGGAGGACCCTTGCCCAGAACCGCCGCCTCCAGTCCCCGGCACCGCCGGGCGCGCGGGCGGCGGAGGCAGCGGTTCGGAGCTGCGGAGGACCCTTGCCCAGAACCGCCGCCTCCAGTCCCCGGCGCCACAGGGCGCGGGGGCGGTGGAGGCGGCGGAGGCAGCGGTTCGGAGCGACGCAGCCCGGAGGACCCTTGCCCAGAACCACCGCCTCCAGTCCCCGGCGCCGCAGGGCGCGGGGCGGCGGAGGCAGCGGTTTGGAGCAGCGCAGCCCGGAGGACCCTTGCCCGGCGCTGCTGCCTCCAATCCCCGCCGCTTGCCGCCTCGTGGACCGCTGGCGGCTTCGGCTTCAGCGCTCGTGGCTACGGTGGCGGGGACGGGGGAGGAGGGGCTCGCCCCCTTGCCCTTCGGGTCGGCGGGGTCGTGGATGGCGAGCGGGGCGCTCGGTGCCCTAGCCGCCCGCGCCGCTTCCGCCTCTGCCTCATCCGCGGCGATCCGGATGGACCCGGCTGGCCTGCGCTCGCCATCCTTCGGCGGACGCACGATGCCCTGCGCATCGCACGTCGGCATCATGTCCAGGATGTCCTGGCGGTCCGCGTCGATGCAGAGCGGCAGGTCCGGCCGCGGCAGCTCGGCGAGCGAGGCGTCCTGGACCCCGAGCAGCATCCTCAGGGTCATCGCCATCGTCTCGGGGTCCAGGTTGCTATCGGCGCCGGTCGCCGTCCGGCCGTAGTCCTGGTCCCCGGTGTACATCCACGCCGGCCGCCTGCGTTGCCGCAGCGGCGCCAGCCGGCGGCGCAAGAAGTCGCCGACGACCATGGTGGCATTCAGACCCAACTCTCGGAGTTGGGAGATGCGCTCCACCATCACCCAAAGGTCGTTGTCGTCGCCGGCGAGATACTCCCACGATCGGTGGTGCTCCGCCGGCGCTTCGGGAAGGACGAGCGACTCCGCCGGGTCGGTGTTGATGTAGCACCAATGCTGGCGCCAGTCGTCCCACTTGTTTCGCAGATCTTGCGAATGTATGGCGAAGCGCCCTTCGCTCGGAGTTGAAAGTTGGCGCTGCCGGTGACCTCCACTCGGGCGGAGCCCCGGCTCTTCTCGACCGAGCGAAGAACGAAGTAATGCCGGAAGAGGGTCACCGACGGCATCATCCCCCACGAACATCTCGCATAGGTGGGCGAAGATCGCTAGCACCACGACGGAGTTGGGGGTAAGATGCAGCAGGTGGGTCCCGTACTCCGCCAGGATCGTCATGAAGAACGGCGAGAAGGGTGGAAGAAGGCCGGCCGTGATGAAACTGGTGAAGATCACCGTTTCATCCGCCCTCGGCTCCGGCGGATACGTCGCCGGTCGCACCGTCGTCGGGTCCGGACGGCCCTCCGGCACCGTCAGCAGCCGGATCTTGTCCATCGCCTGCTCATTGAGGAAGCGGGACTTGGGAAGCACGGCGGGCGGGTCCGAGGAGGTTTGGCGGCTCTTGCGGCGGGCCATGGCGGCGGCAGATTGGTGGCGGAGAAAGTTATCGGGAGGCGAAGGAGGAGGCGGCGAAAGGAAGAAGACGAAGCGAGCGCAAAAGCTTTGGAGGCAGAGCGTTTGTGCGAGTTTCGGATGTTCAAAAGGTGTGGGGTCGGTTTTTCTTTTAAAGAAGAAAACCGCAGAAGATCAACCGCCCCGCACCCGGCGATTCTCGTGCAATCATGGCCTATCAGTTTACTGCCGATTGGCAGTAAAATTTCGTCACGCGAAACCCGGAGTTCGTGTAATCATGGCCTGCGAATTTACTGCCGTTGGCAGTAAAGATGCGGTCGCGTGAAATCCGGGGCACGCAACCGTCCGTGCGCGGCGCGAAAAGTCGAGCGCCTTCCCCGCGCGCGTTAAAGCGCCCCTCCGCGGGGTGCATGAAGATGGGCCGGCATCTTTGCTTGGCCCAAGAAGGAAAGGCCTTATCCCCAGTCGCGGCCCCTTGGGACGTCGCTGGGAGACAAGGCCGGGGGCTGCTGTCGGCGGAATGGGGCCCAGGGTCCCCCGAACCGCCAGCGGAGGCCAATCAGATGCCGCGGAGCGAGACACGTGGCGGCCAGGTCGGTGTAGACCCCGCCCCGGTAGTCAAGTGGATCGGGCGACCAAGCCTAAGTGCTCGGGGGCCTCCCCCGGGCATCGCTCCCGCGCAAATAACCTGAAAGGGCCTTGGGCTCCCGAGAGTCCAAGGCTCAGGAATCTAGGGAGCGCTCGGGACCCCTTCCCCAAGCGCCCGGCATCCCGAGAGGTGTGGGGCCCAGGGAAGTGCTCGGGATGTCCCCCCGAGCACTTCCCCTGGAGCTCCCCCCGTAAGGGACCCCGAGCGACCCTCCAACGAGTGCTCCCCGAGCGCTCGAGGTCACCCGGGGACAGCCTAGGGACAGCTGGCGCCCCTCCCAGTGAAGGAGCTGCTCGGGGGTCACCGTGTCCCCCCTGTGGGGCCCACCTCTAGACACGTCATCAAGCGGATAGCTTCTCCAGCAAGCCTCAGCCCTGGCAGAGGCATTTAATGCCCGTCATTTCGGCAAGAAATCCTAAGCCCTGTGAGGGCATGATGACGGTCAGGCCGGGCCCCGCCCGCTCAGGCGAAAGCCCCGTTGGCTATCGCCCTGCCAAGTGATGGGCCCGACTGACAGGTCTGTTGACCGACCGAGCGCGCCGCACCGCACGCCCCTGTCGCTGTCAACCTTTTTGCCCCCTTGGGTCGCGTCACCGCGCGCCCCGATGCGCGGGTTCGGTCGCTGATGCCCGGGGCCCAGGAGCGGGTGGGCACCAACCCTGTCAGAAGAAGCCCTGGTAAGTCTTTGTCCGCGGGACCCACCGAGCATAAAGATGTCAGAATCCCTGTCCAGAGGCGCGGCGAGGAGACGTCCGGCGTGGAAGTCCGCGCTGTGCATTAAATGTAAGGCGTGGGCAGCACTGTAGCGCCCACGTCGCCAGCAGTACCCTTTGGCCGCTGTGGTAGCCCCCCGGGTATATAAGGGGAGGACCGAGGCCATGCAAAGGGTTCGGCTCTGTTAGAGAATTCTTAGACTCTCTTGGAGAAGAACTCTAGGGTTAGATCCCTTAGAGAAGAACTCCCCCTGTAAGAAAAGAGCCTCTGTAATCCTCCATAGATCAGTACACACACAAAAGCAGGACGTAGGATTTTACACCTCTGGGTGGCCTGAACCTGGGTAATCCTTTGCGTCTCCGGCATCAGATCCACCCTCTCCAAAAAATCATCACCGGCTCACAAGAGAAACTCTACTGCGCCCCCGGCCGAATCCCAAAGGGGGTCCAACCGGACCACCGCTAGAGGTGTCTCTACGCCGACAGAAATCAATAGAGTAACCTCTCACATGTCACAGCAACCTAATCCATCCCTCCAATCATGAAACCAAAACCTCTTCGTGACTCAATTACAAAACCCCATTACTTGCCTTTCTCTTCAAGAAAATTCAAAATTAAGAGAGAAAAAGGGTTGATCCTTGGATATGCTTGGATGGAATCAGTCTAGAGATAATCTCCCCATCACTTACTTGCCATACCACGAATCAAACCACAAAGAAGGCAAGAAAATGAAAATAAAAAAGATTCAAAGAGTGAATGACTCAAGAACACATAGAGATTGAGGAAATCTTTTTGTATTAAATTTTCATGGGTTTTCTTTGGAGTTTACAAGCCTCTCATCTAGGCAAAACACTTCACAAAGTGCAGCTCTCACAAGCTAATCAAAAGGGTTAAGGGTTAAGAAACCCTCTCCCACCAATTTATAGTGGAGGGGGCATCCCCCTCTCCACTTGGGCCTCAAAACCCACTTAGATGGCATGCGCACTTAGCACGCATCACAAAGCATCTAAGCGACCCATCCACCATCTATCCTTTCCTTCCACCCTAAGCATCTAACCCTAAACCGCTTCCCGGCCTCCGTCGCAGTTTCTTGGTTATGCTTCGGTGGATTCCGCGTTTTTACCAAAACGTCCTCGCACTGACTTGGTCCTCACGTCTCGTCTCCACCCGCTTTCTTATCGTCCGCGTACATGCTTTTAAGCCGCACGATGTCGTCGCCACCTCCTTGACCGCATCTTAGCCCTCCAGGCTATCATGCCGGTCCATATGGCCGAACCATCGTCGCACCCAACTCGCACCTGCACACTATAGATCAAGCAAAGCGTTGCGAGCACAAGTTTTCCACTTGACCTAAGTCAGCCGAGAAAAATCCTTCAAACACTCAATTTTTCCTTGAGACAAATTGAGAAATTCAAACAATTAATCATTTTGCAAGTAATTTCAATCTTGAATTCATGCAACCAAATTATTCAACTCCAGACAATATGGTAAAATATTCATCACTTAAATTGTCCACGTCATCACATGACTCACACAAACCTTAATGCCACTCTTCTCGACAAGTTGACTAAGCCCTAAAACATAACGTGCGATCAAATGATTCGGACTAGAGTGAAGTAACCCTGCTAAAACCCTAATACCTCATACACCCCCTTGACCTTAGAGTCCGAACCTAATATACCCAATACTTTCTTTTTGTCGCAAACCCTAAAAGCTATATTTTATGTGCTTCCATTTTTCCAAAAATTCTATAAAAATTTCAGGAGGCATGTAATACTAATCCTCACCAAAATATGAAATAATATAAAAGGGTCCAATTCAATTATTTTGAAATACATGCAAATTACAGCTTATGACTTAGTTGGACGTTGTACTACAACCATAACAAATAATAATCAGAAACATATCATAAAATCACACAATTATCAGCATATGACCATGAACTCAATATTGCAAAAAAATGGGGCACTTTAGTACAAAATTTTTGAACAACAGTCATCGAGCGCTTTTGATTCCTTCTCCTCCTCGCATGAAAACCTAATGTAATCTTCAACCAAATGCCCCAAAAGTTCCTGGACTTCTTTCTGCACCCTAAACCACCTTCCATGCCAAGGGTATCTCCAAGACTAGCTCCAAACAATCATTCCAACCTAAATCCCAGCCCATGCCGACATCGGCATTGATGGAGCTCAACCATCCCCACAAATGCAACGATGCCAACCTCCTTGTGCTTCGTGTCCACGTCCCTAGTTACCTCTGGCGCGAAAAGACCTGACCATGCGCGCCTGAACACGCTCCGGCATGCTCATGCCACCCGGCATGCACACAGGGCGTGCACTGGACATGCGCAGGGTACACTGAGCGCATGCACCAGTGCCGACCTCAGGCACAGTGCACCGCCCCCTGCTCCTCTTCACCGCTCTTCGCACAGGCTCTTGCCACGCCTTCCCCCCCTCCATGATTGCCTTGCAGCTCCACGCCATGCCCTACCTTCCTCTGCACCATTCCTTGAGCCGTTCCAGTGCCGCTCGATTGGTAACCTGCCGTGCCGCCCGTCGACACCAGCGCGCCGCACGCTGCCTCCATGCCGCCCTTCGCACCTCTGTGCGCCATGCCCTCACCCCGAACCCTAGCAAACCCTGCACAGCTTCTGTTCCTCCCGGAGCTATCCCATCGCCGTGTACAGTGGCATCCAGCGGCCACAGCACGAGCCTCCTGTCGCCCGGCCTATTTAAGCCCATCCCGAGCCTCCATTTCCTTATAGCACATCTCCCCTCGTTTCCCCCTCTCAAGCCCTCATCTTCCCTAATCACTCCCTAGGTTCCCGTCTGCTTTCCCTCCGACCACCGCGTCCGCCCCTCTGATCCGGGCAGAGTGAGCTCCACAAGCATCCATTGATCAATTACTAGACACCAATAGATTTCGCTCCTCGCAACGATTCCCTTTCCCTCGTCGTCTTCTAGAATGGGACCCCGTAGCCAAAACGCCCCTACCTCATCGGAGTAACCCGCTGCCGCCGTCTCCATCGTCGGTCCCGAGTAGAAGTACCGCCTCGGTCAGCCGACAAGCGGGACCACCCCAGGGAGGAGCCGCCCGAAGCAGTACGCGCGCCTACAGCCTCTGGCAGTGGGCCTTGGAGCTCAGCCAGGCCTACCCCGAGTAAGTGACCACGCCCACCACCCGGGTCCGTCTCCTCTGCTGAGAGGCGCCTTCTTATGGTATGTCTTTGACGTCATCTCTGAGCCAGGCTCGGTTCAGACCGGTTCAGGCCATCCCTCCCTCTGATACGACTGGTTCAGCAACTTCTCGGCCGGTTCTTCAGGACCTCTTTCCGGTTCTGGAATCCTAAAGATAATTAGAACCTTTTAGTTCAGATAGAAATTTGAAATTGAAACTGGTTCTATTAAAACAGTAGCGATCAAATATTGCATGGAGAGTAAATTGTTTTCAAATTTTGCACGCTGCTTGAAAACTAAATTTAGTCACCCTCTGACCTAAAAGATCGATAACCTCTCAGGCCGTAGTCATTGACGTCCCAATAAAGGCCAAAAATAGTTTATTCTCCCTTTCATCTTTAATAACTAAATATCGCGTAGTGTAGCCATACACCGCATATTCGAGCAAAGCTCTCAAAAGTCTAAGTTAGGTTTCGATATATCCAAATAGGAGAGTAAGGTGTTCTGAAATACTTTAGAGTTTTCGAAAA
Source organism: Stipa capillata (assembly GCA_019208055.1). Lineage (NCBI taxonomy): Eukaryota > Viridiplantae > Streptophyta > Magnoliopsida > Poales > Poaceae > Stipa > Stipa capillata. The sequence goes on from JAGXJF010005410.1 coordinate 202,810, forward strand.
ACCAAAAAGAACTAGAAATCCTAAATGGGTGGACTAGGGCTTGGTAGACCTAAACTCCTTTCTAAGCGCGAATCATCATTTCATGTAGGTTAAACCCTAACTAAAAGAAAACCTAAGATATGTCCAGGGCCCCATAGTAATAGTCCTAGTATTCCTAAAAAGATCTACGGCCCTTCGTACGACAATCATGGAGAAAGCCCGAAACCCTAGAAAACCAAGTCACGCTTATATACTTCCCAAAAGCTCTTGAAACCCTAATGGCAAACACGAGCATTTTTCCCTGAAAACCCTAAGCGCAAGTGGAACGTACAATCTCCGAGAACCCTAGCTCTTAGCACATATCAAGAAACCCTAACGATCGGAGAACATGTTAAAGAACCCCAAGTCCAGCTCGTGCATCTGTACATCTTGCATCTTATGATTTGGTTCTTATCAGATGTTACTCTACGTATTGCCGTATTCTAAGTTTCTCTACTGGGGCATTTATTTGGTGTTCCCCTCCGACGTGTAGTTGACGGAGTGACGTACGTTCACGAGGGAAATCCAGAGACACCTCCATCTCAAGATCAGAACCAGGACTCGCCAGGCAAGCTCTTCTTCTTTGATCATGTTGAATCCCATGTTTGCAAAATATTTATTTTGTTTGCAAAATATGCATGCTATGTGATAGAAATTGGTATTTTATATAGTAGTAGTTATGTCCGATATGATAGAAACCCTAGTCTGATTCCGTTACCTTGTCGCCCTAAGGACTATATATTCCAAAGAAAATGTCGAAAAAACCTAGAGGTAGTATACACATATATATTGCTTAGCTCCGCCGTAGAAGAAAAACTAGGTTTTCACAAAGAGAAAGGATTCCCGATAATCTCAAAAGAGAATAACTTGGGGATGGACCGCTGTGACCATCGAGGATGGGGTCACGGTATAATCCACGGGTTGGGGTCACTACTACAGAATGGCTCATCCTGGACGGCACATCCCAGACGGGTTAGCGTGCCCGTCTAGGATACAAGGCATTCCAGACGGGCCAATGAACAAACACGTCTGTGATGACTTTTGCCCCGGGAGCTAGTGTCTTGGATGACATGTCATCCAACACGGGTCTCAGCCAACCGTCTGGAAAGACACATCGCAGACGGTTCGTCAGTAAACCCGTCTGTGAAGTAACGAGTTATCGCAGACGTCTCGATCGTGAACCGTCTGCGATGACACATCAGAGACGCACATGTTATGAACCGTCTGCTATGTGCAAACACATCGCAGACGGCCTTGTTTTCACGTGTCTGTGATATGTCATTAAAGGCGGTTCAAGTGGGTAAACTGTCTGGAATGATTTCTCCACCTTTATAACAGAACCATTTCTCCCATTCTATTAGGGTTTCCTAGGTCTGTCGGGCTGGTGGCAGCGTCTGAGGCGATTTTGAGGCGATTTTGGGGGAGGAGAAGAAGATTGGAAGGAGATAACTGATTTGGTGTGCCAATAGGTTAGTACATTTGGTTACTTAGTTAGTTTAATTGCTTTCTAACCCTAGATGTAGTGCAATTAGTTCTATTAGAAGGTAATTTTGGTTTAATAGATTTGTAGGCATTGATGAATGGTTTATTAATTATGGTTTAGATGTAATATATACGCATGCTTGAACCCGATAGGTCTAGGTTGGATGGTTTTGCGCATAATTGGAGAAGTGAGAGAGAGTGATGAGTTTAATATTTATTTTGACTCAAATAGATAATTAATAAATCAACATATGTTTATATGTATGTCATAGTGCCGATGGATCGAAGATGGATGTACGATGCGAGCCGTGTTAGCCCTGAGTATATCAGTGGCGTGAACGAATTTTTAAGAGCGGCTGAGGATGATATGTCGAGTAGGAAGTCTGGTCATATGTGTTGTCCATGCTATGACTGCAAGAACGAGAAGATGTTCAAGAACACGGCGCAGTTACAAGATCATTTGATCCGTAGGGGATTCGTAGCTGGCTATACAAATTGGATCCATCACGGCGAACACACGGAGGGGACCGATGAAGGAATGAGTGGCGAAGATTTGAATCCGGAGGCTGATGACGATTCTGAGTCTGATAAAGAGGATGCCGAGATGCGTACCAATGACAACGATCTCGAGCAAATGCTGCGCGATGCTGAAGGTAATGACCTTGGTGGCAGGCAATATGACAAATTTCTGGGTCTAATGGATGACTCGGAGAGACAATTGTACCATGGTTGCAAGGAGAAATATACCCGGCTGTCAGCTGTTCTGGAACTGCTAAAACTGAAGGCAAGCGGAGGTTGGTCTGACAAAAGCTTTAGTGCACTTTTACAACTCTTGGCAGACATGCTTCCCGACGGGAACGAGTTGCCAAGAAGCACATACAAAGCTAAGAAGATTCTCTGTCCGCTAGGAATGGATGTACGAAGAATACATGCTTGCAAGAACGACTGCATCCTCTTCCGTAAAGAGTACGATAATCTACATGTATGTCCGGTTTGTAAGACTTCCCGATACAAGAAGCAGAATAATGCTACGGATGATAACATCGAGGGCAATGAGGAGACGAACGGCATTCCGGTCAAGGTTGTATGGTATCTTCCTATCATTCCTCGACTGAAGCGTCTGTTTGCAAATGCTGAACATGCAAAGAAAATGCGGTGGCACGCGGAGGGCCAGAAAGTTGATGATTTGATTAGACACCCAGCGGACTCCATCCAGTGGAGAAACATCGATAGGAAGTTCCCAAATTTTGGTGCGGATTCTAGAAATGTACGGTTCGGGATGAGTACGGATGGAATAAATCCCTTGGTAACATGAGCAGTCGTCACAGCACTTGGCCTGTGGCTCTTTGTATGTACAACCTCCCACCTTGGTTGTGCATGAAGAGGAAGTACATCATGTTGGCTATGCTCATCGAAGGCCCAAAGCAACCCGAAAATGACATAGATACGTACCTGTCTTTGCTGAAGGAGGATCTGGAAATATTGTGGCACGAGGGCGTGGAGACGTGGGATGCAGACAAGAGAGAGAACTTTACCCAACGAGGATTGCTATTTTGCACCATCAATGACTATCCTGCGTACGGTAACCTATCCGGCCAGAGTACTAAAGGAGCAACAGCATGTGTTCAATGCATGGAAGATACGGCCAGTTTGTACCTCGAGAAATCGCGCAAAACCATATACATGCGGCACCGTAGGTTTTTGCGTCGAAATCATCCTTATCGCCTGTTGGCTGCTGAGTTCGACGGAACCATCGAAGAGGGATCGGCTCCACCTCCTTTAACCGGGAGACAGGTATACGGAATGGTTAAAGATGCTGATGTTCTTCTTGGAAAAGGACGCAAATTAATGAAAGGTTTGTGGAAAAAGAAATCACTATTTTAGGGTTTGCCTTACTGGAAAGAGCTAGATGTTCGCCACTGTATCGATGTCATGCACGTAGAGAAGAACGTCTTTGACAGCCTAATTGGCCTCTTGCTGAATATCCCTGATAAAACAAAGAACGGCGTGAAGGCACGTCAAGACTACGTGAAACTAGGCATCAGGCCTGAGTTAGCACCGATAGAAACCGACAAAGGCAGAACCTTCCTCCCACCTGCATGTTACACACTCTCTAAAGCCGAGAAGATTGAGCTATACCAGTGCTTGCACGATGTGAAAGTTCCAAGCGGGTACTGCGCCAATATCAAGAAGCTAGTTTCAATGCAGGAATTGAAATTATTTGGCATGAAGTCTCACGATTGTCACATTTTGATGACACAGATACTTCCTATTGCTATTAGAGGGATTTTGCCTGGTGATGTCAGAGATACAATCATAATGCTATGTCAATTCTTCGATAGAATATCACAGAAGGCGATAAGTATACCTGAACTGGATGCTCTGGAGGCAAGGCTCGTGGTTGTCCTATGTCGCCTTGAGATGTACTTCCCCCCGTCATTTTTTGATATCATGCCGCACCTTATGAGTCACCTAGTTAGAGAGATCAAAATGTGCGGTCCTGTGTTCCTACGAAGCATGTACCCGTTCGAGAGATATATGGGAATTCTGAAGGGCTACGTACGAAATCGCTCACGGCCTGAGGGAAGCATTGTGGAAGGTTATGCCACCGAAGAGGTCGTTGAGTTTTGTTTGGACTACATGCCGCATGTCAACCCGATAGGTCTACCTGAATCACGACACGTGGGCAGACTCCATGGTACCGGGGTCCTCGGAGCGAAATCCATCACTCCTGATCAGGACGATCATGCTCGAGCTCATTTCATGGTCTTGCAGCACATCTCGGTGGTTTCGCCATACATCGATGAACACATGGAAATGCTAAGACATCAAAATCCAAGAAAAAGCGAAGCGTGGATCAAGAAACAACATATGTCCCTATTCAACCAATGGTTCCAAGACCGGATCACCACCACGTCGTCATCTGATGAAATGCTGACATGGTTGTCAAAGAAACCGTACTTCACAGTCCGGACATACCAAGGATATGACATAAATGGATACACATTTTATACGAAGGCTCAAGATGCAAAAAGCACATATCAGAACAGCGGTGTTCGGGTCGATGCTACCGATTCTGCCGGTCATAAGCACTGTTACTACGGGTTCATCGAGGAGATTTGGGAGCTCGATTACTTCAAGTTCAAAATCCCAATATTTCGGTGTCGTTGGGCCCACCTCTCGCACATTAAGACCGACGAATACGATGTGACTACTGTTGACCTGAGCCGTGTTGACTACGGTACTGAACCATTCGTCCTCGCGAAGCGTGTTCATCAGGTATTCTATATGATCGATCCGTCAAGCAAGAGGCGGCATGTCGTTAGAAATGGAAAAAGAAGTATCATAGGAGTCGACAACGTTGTTGACGAGGATGATTACAACGAATTCACCGAGAATTATTCCAGAGATTTGACATTCGAGGCTGAAGCCATGGAGGGAGCTAGGTCATACTACCGCAACGATCATCGTGAAGGGCTCACTTTCAAAGGGAAGAAGCAAGTAATGTAAATAATTGCATGAATTGCTATGTACTCATGACTTAATTGCAATATTTTGCTTTTCAATGCATTGTTGTGTATACATGCATACACTGCTGGAATATGTTGGAATATGTGTGAGAGTTTTGCTTGCTGGAATGTTTTGCTTGCTGGAATGTTTGAGTTGGAATATGATGGAATGTTTGAGGGAGAATTATATATTTTGCTTAATTGCTGGAATGTTTGAGTTGGAATATGTTGGAATGTTTTGCTTGCTGTGTATACACTGCTATGAAGTCTGCAGAGGGCATGCTAGCATTTCCTAAGGCTAGCCAAAATTCAGGAAGCACATAGCCCCTGTACAGACTCATCGCAGACGGGTCAGACCGAAACACGTCTGGGATAATTGTCATCCGAGACGGGTATAACCAATCAACCGCCTGGGCTAACCATGACATCGCAGACGGTAGGTATCCTACCCCGTCTGTAATGACAGACTCACCGCAGATGGGTAGTTGCCTAACCCGTCTGCGATGACAGTCATCGCAGACGGTTGGCTAACTTAACCCGTCTGCGATGATCTTATTACATATACCCGCACTTAGAAAAATTTCGGAACCCCGCGCGCTCTTCAATTCGCACTTTCCAAATTCCCTGTGCCCTAATTCCCCTCCGGCGCCGCCGCTGCCCGAGCCCGCGCCGCCGCCACCCATTCCGCGCAGCCATCGGAGAAGGAGCCAAGCCCGCGCCGCCTTCGTCTCCACCGCGCCTTGCCGGAGAAGGAGCCGAGCCCGGCCCGCCGTCGTCTCCGCCGTGCCGCTGTCGTCTCTCCACCGCGCCGCTATCTTCTCCACCGCGTCGCCGCCGTCTTCTCCACTCCCGTCGTCGTCTCCTCCACAGGTAAGTGCCCCCTAAGCTTAGTGTTCTAGATCTTCTCCTAAGCGTATATGTTTAGTGTTCTGGATCTTCTCCTAAGCTTTGTAATGTTTGAGAAATGGTGCTCTTCGGTGTTGGCATGGCATTGCTGTTCTTTCGAGAGTATATTATCTCAGATCCTCAGCTACTAGGATAAATTTTAGCACTGGCCAAATATATAACTAGGCTGACCTTCCTAACCATAATACCATACTCTCTTTTTCCTTTTTCTTGAACTGAACATGTTATTTGGAATGCCTCTAGATTATGTCAGTTTTCCATAAGCATCAGTTTTACTGTTTTACCATGGAATTATAGTATTATACACATTCAGTTATTTGTAGTGCATACCAAAACATGGATTCAGCCAGAAGAGCAAGCTGAAATAGGCAGGCTCATTTGGGGTGAGAGTCAAAACTGTGCATTGGCTCCATGGTTGGGTAAAATTATGAGATTTGATATACATCCTTTTATACAATCTTGACTTTTGTGCAATGGTCAAGAATAGTGTAGGTTGAGTTATTTTTTTATGTTCAGTATCGAATATACTTGCTGTATGCAATTCTTGCTATGTGGTTTACATGACCCATTTTGCTTAGAATCTAGTACAAATAAAATTCAGTTCAAGCCCTTCTTTTACACCCTTAATCATGCCTTTTTAGTTAGGGCCCTCCAAAGTAAACTAGACATTCAGGTGTCGCTGGATCAAGTTTTCAGTTCATAGATCCTATTATCTGTTATGGTCTCTATAGTAATTGTGCTGTTCATCAAGTTCTTGTTCCTTGCTGGTAGCATTACACCAATGATCTCTGTTTAGTGAATGGTGCCCCAAGCCATTTGATGGTTCTGCTCTTAATTAATCAAGTAATTGCTCTTAGTTATACCTTAGTTTGTCAATAATGGTATTTTAGAGAAAGGTGTTGTTTGAGTGGTCAAGCAAACACAGGGTCACGTCACGTCCACCGCCACCGGAGCCCTTTTAGGCGCAGCGAGGGAACCGAGGGTACGCATGCGTGACTCTCGACTACGTACGCGCGTAACCAGCTCTATACGTGTCAATTGAAGAGCAATCCTTTTGAATTGACACGTACAGAGCTGGTTACGTGCGTACGTAGTCAAGAGTCACGCGCGCGTCCCCTTGGTTCCCTCGCTGCGCCTGAAAGGGCAGCCATCGGAGAAGGGGCACCGGTGGCGGTGGACGTGACGTGACCCTGTGTTTGCTTGATGACTTGATTGGGGGGGGAGGGGGGATCTAGGTGTTTGCTGCAGTGGGTATAGGCATAAAGAGAAATAGGCCTTAGTTCATTCCCGTATCAACCCCAATGTGATATCTTGCTTTGTTAGTTCACACCCCAATGTGATATCTTGCTTTGTAGTTTACACAGATATGTCGGACGCCCATTCCTCGTCCAACTCCTCGTCGGGGCACTCATCGTTGCCGAACCCAACTTCGGGCAACGATGAAGGAAGTAGGGGAAAACCACCCGGAAGCCGCGAACAATGTCGAAGCCCCCTACTCGACGTATGGTGATCACCCAAGTATCTACGAAGTCCGGTGTGCCCACGAAACCGGATGACGTAGCGAACAAGTTCCGCACGTTCTGCGGGATACTCGGGCGGGAGAGGGTCAACATTACCATTGAGAACTGGAAGGATATTACCCCCGCGAAGGAGGAGGAGTTGATGGATGAAGTAAAAAGGTGGTTCGAGATCCCGCCAGAACACGAACAACGTGTGAGATCGGCTGCAATGAAGACCATGGGCAAGGCGTGGAGGTCGTTCAAGAGCATCTTGACGACGAAGTTCGTACGGACGGGAGATAGCCCGTTTCAGAAGTATGGCTTCCTGGACGAGCAAGTGTACGGCCGATTTGTTGAGATCAAGACCACGCCGGAAGAAGTGGCGAAGAGTGAACGGCAGAAGGCCCTTCAAGCAAGAAACAAGCACCCGCATAGGCTCGGATGCACGGGATACGAAGGTGCTTTGGCAAGATGGGAGAAGCAGGATCGGGAGGCAATGGAGAAGAATTTGCCCCCTCCATTTCCCAGCGTGGTTTTTGGCCGCGCCGCCTCCTGGTGCAGAGCACGTGCCAAGCCAGATCCGCAGAGCGGTTCAGCCACATTTCCAAACCCCGCTGACCAGGAAGTGGTCAATCGCATGGTACGTAATATACCTGACTGTGTACACACAATTCTTCGGAACCGTACGAGGTTTCATTTGTAACTTGTGCGCGTGATCGTTGCAGGTGCAGATAGCTTCACAAGGGCCACTAGATGATGATGAAGCACAATCATCTGACGAAAGACCTCCTCACCGTAGCGTTGGGAAACCCGGAGCACTCAGGTCGCACAAGAGGTGTTGGGGTTGCAGTTCCCTGGAGAGAGGGATTCCCTGAGACGGAGGAGGAGTATGAGAGGAGGAAGGCCGCCAAGAGGAGTCAAACTCAGTCGACAATGACGACGAGAGACTCCGAAGATTTGGAGAGGCGTATTCAGGAGGAAGTCAGGAGGCAGGTTGAGGCATTTAAGGAGGAGTTCAGAGCTCAACTTTTACAATCTAACGTAGCTATGGCGAGCCCCGGAAATATTCGGAGTAGCTGCGCATCCGCCGAAGAACAGGGTGAAACATATCCCTGCGACACCATCTCGGTAAGGGCCATTTAGAGGGTTTTTGTAATAGTAAGTACGTAACGTTGAACGTAATCAACAACATACTCTCTAATTTTGTAGGAGACGACTCCTTGCACGTTGGTGGCATGGGTAGCCGGAGATGTCACCCTCGATGCTGCATTTGGGATGGCATATCCCAAGGAGGCAGGGGCTCTACTGCATGGTCGCCCCATAGCACCGACCTTTCAGAAGGTGCATGTGGACGATGTGGTTGAAGGTTTCAAGGAGCTCCCGCTTCCCATGCCACCAAATGACGAGATCACGTTGCTGCGTCAGACGATTGGCACCTTTATCCAGTGGCCCAAGAGGGACATCAAAATACAAGTGCGGCCTGCCTCTCAGAGCGTATCGGGCATTCAGCCAGCTAGGGAACCCGAGGATAACCCTACCCCCATGGAGCTAGTAGCGGCAACGCAACGGGCTGATGAACCAGCTTCATCTCCGGTCAAGCTCCTAGAGCCAGCAGCTGCTACCTCCATAGGTACTAAGGAGGTGCTACAGATGAGATCAGTTCCTTCACCGGTGAAGCGCACCTACTCTAGGGGGGCTAGCAGAGTCGGCAAGAGCAGCAGTCGCAGTAAGACTTCCAAGGGCAGCCAAAAATCGAAGGTAGCTCTAGTGGCAGAACTTGGGTTTGATCCGAACGCAGTGGATGATCTCCCTTTCGGCCTGTAGCTCGTCGATTCGTGAATGGACAAGTCTTGGTCACGCCGGAAGACATATCGAGCTCACTGGCATGCCAGAGGTTGCATGATTGGTACATGAAGGCGACGAACAACCTAGAGCCCGGCCAAACCATGCCACAATGCGTCAAGGTCGCTTTCAAGGAGGAACACCTTTTCCACCAGGACATGGGCGGGTTGTTCTACCTGTACTTTCAAGACCTCTTCGAACTCTTCAACCTCGACGCCCTGGAGCAGACCCTGTTGAGATGCTGGATATTGTAAGTCTACAATTTCTCAGTCAATTAGTTTTCTCCATACCTATGCAACTTAATTAAGCCGTGACATGATTTCCCATTTTGCATAGATACATGCACACCGAAGCCAGACTGGTCAAAGAACCTATCGGCTTCATTGACCTGGCAAAGGTGACTTGGGCAAACATTAGGGACAACAGAGATGCAGTTCTGGAGTATGTTAAGCATGCACTGTTGTCCCAAAAGGATAAAGAGTACATCGTATTTGCCTACAACCCAGAGTAAGTGTTGCATCGCATCCAATACTTATAATTTCACCATTACGCATATATCAAGAAGCTGATTTGGAAGTACCTCTATATATGTGCAGCTTCCATTGGGTGTTGGTCGTACTAATACCAAAATGGAACAGAGTTATATACTTTGATTCCTCGTGAAACCCTTCACGCGACTTTCGGCCGATTCACGACGTACTTGACGAGGCGTTCATCGAGTACAAAGCTCGTGGAGGGATAAGTGGCAAAGGGTCAAAGCTGCGACATAGATTTGACTTTTCGGTACATATACATCCATTACTATGTTAATATAACATATTGACATGCTTCATAATAGATTCTTCTTAGCTAACGTATATTTGGTTGTTGTTTTAGTGCAAACAACAACCTAATGGGACAAACCTATGTGGATTCTACGTTTGCTACCACATGGAGGTTGTCGCGGGTTTCGTTAGGCGAAGACTAGCGGAGGAGGTATACCCAAATGCAAGCATTATTTCGAGTTTATTTACATTTGGTAATTTTCTAGTCCTTGATGATTTTATGAAAGCAACAGGCGTGGAAGGTTCAAGATGACACATTTGATGAAGCTGAACTCAAGCGCATTCGAGGGATTTTTGCCTTCTTCATCAATACACAAATCATCAATCCCGCCGGCGAGTTCTACGGTGGCGGCTTAGCGGACTAGCTAGCAATATCTTTCATATTTGTTCTTAGACATCTGCTCCAACTCTACTTTTAAACATTGAACCGATTGTTGACAGCATGCAGCAATTGTGACTCAGTTCTAGCTAGCTACCAATTGTATGAATATATGTAGCTAGCAATTGTGAATGCATGTATAAATATGTGATTGTTACAGCATGTGATTGTTTCTGTGAATGTCCAAATATGTGAATATTCTCTGCAATATATATGTATCTCCTGTTTCAGAGGGCATGGCTAGCAATTCCTGAGGCTAGCCACAAAACAGGCAGAGTTATGCCCTCTGTACACACCCATCCCAGATGGGTGAACAGTTGAACCCGTCCGTGATATCATCATCGCAGACGGGTCGTGACATACGTCCGTCTGGGATGACACAGATATCGCGAACGGTCGTGCTATATACCCGTCTGGGATGATCGGACATCGCGGACGGTCGCGCTATATACCCGTCTGGGATGACCTGACATCGCAGACGACTCAGTTGTCGGACCATCTGGGATGAGTCATAATCGCAGACGGGCTGCGCACCCGTCTGCCATGACCTGCGTCATCGCTGACCACCAATTTCGGACGGGCCGGCCAACCGTCTGGGATGGTTGTTTTGGCCCGTCTCGGAAGAGCTGTTCTGTAGTAGTGGATGTTTTCAAAATAAAAGGCAAAATGGAGATGATTTGGATCCGAGTTAGAAATGAAGGGTGAAAGCAGGAAGAAATTCTATAAGCGAGCTAAGTCCCGGCGTGGCACTCGTGGTCCGTGCGATGGACAAGGTGTGGAGTCTTTCTCGGATCAGTTAAAGACCGAACCTACCGTGCCGCTAAACCAAGTTCACCCTATACATCCACATGTCCTTTATGGGAAGGACTTGGCTTAGTACCCCGTCGAGTGCTAGTGCCTAGACCTGCGGGCAGTAGGAAGTAGTGACTAGGCAATTTAAGACCTAGAGAGCCTCTCCTGCAAGGTAGGGAGTTGCTCGACACAAAGGTGGAGAGTCCCTTTTTGAGTCTGCGGGACAAAAGTAAAGTTGGTACCCATCTAGCGGGTCCGGCTCTAGTATGAAACGGGCGAAATGTCTCGTTGTAATAACCATGTCAGTATACGTTGCAAAGTGTACCCAGGGCGACTTACATCTTGTGGGTAAAGCCGTACAACCTCTGCAGAATGTTAAAATCTATTCGACTAGCCGCGTCCTCGGTCATGGACACAATCTGGTAAGGCCACACACTGGTTAGTCAATGTTTTTAAAAAGTGGGATATGAGTTTAAGGACGTATCTGGCTTAATGAGCATGCAGAGTAAGTTGTGAGAGCCCCGTATAATGTGATTACACGGGAGGAGTGGTTATGAGTGGGACGCCTGTCGGAGTATTATTCCGGCAATACTATTTACGGGGCGGTGTACGAGTAGCAGATCTAGATGGGTGCATACGGGACACAGAGTTTAGACAGGTTCGGGCCCTCGAGAAGAGGTAATACCCTACGTCCTGTGTTTGGTGGCTAGTATTGATATATCCCGTATGAGGGTATGAGTCTATGCCTATGATCAGATGATCTGAGAGCTCTATCTTTTTGTCTCCCTACCCGGGGATCCCTACCTGGCCTTATATAGGCGGCCAGGGTAGAGTTACAAGAGTCCGGATCAGCTTACAGATATGTTTCCTATTTGGTTACAACTGCCACCTGGGAGTCCGGGCAGGTACGTGTCCATGTCTTGTACTCCAAGTCGATGATGCACCCCCGTGTTGTAGTCGGACTCTGAGTAGTCGGTCTGGCCCACCCTATGCCCGAGTGGCCAGTTTTGTCCTCCTTGACGATACCCGGGTGCTATGTCATCGTCAGTAGCCCCCGAGCCTTCGGCCGACTGGATTAGTCGGGCGGAGGCTCCTTGTCTTGTTATAGATTTCACTCTGGGGGCACGAACAGTGCACCCAGAGGGTGTAGCCCCCGAGCCTCCACTCGGTTCGTGGAACCGAGCGGAGGGTTTTTATGATTCCCGAGTAGCTGATTTTTGTCTTGGTTACGCCGAGTGCTTTTGCCCTCTCCCCTAGGCAGGCTTCCCGAGTGGCATCCGCCCGAGCGGGCCTCATCATCACTTGCGGGGAGAATGTGAGGGACTTTAGAACTTCATGAGCCCCGACTGAATTCCTGAGTGGTATCTGGTGTCCCGAGCGGCTCAGGTCCAACTAGTGTCCCTCTGGGGGAATACCCTCGGAATTCACGTCAGAACTAGAATACAGGCTGCAGTGCTTCGATCCCGAGTTGTTCGGTGTCTGTCTAGAGCAGTCGGACAGAGGTTCTTTGTTGTAGATTTCATTCTGGGGGCACGAACAGTGCACCCAGAGGGTGTAGCCCCCGAGCCTCCACTCGGTTCGTGGAACCGAGCGGAGGGTCTTGATGATTTTCTCGAGGCTGATGGAGGAGGAGGAGGTCCATGCTGCAGCGAAACGCCTTCGCCGACCGCGCTAACCTGTGGAAGTAGGAATAAAATACATGAACCGTTCGCAAATGCATGTTAAGTACTCGGGAAGTCTGAGTGTGACTTTGCATGTTTTGGTGAACTTGTGTCATGTTTATTAATCTCTTCTTTCGTAAAGATTCGTTCATGTGTAAGTTAGCCCTTTGTGTGTGCTCTTGCCGACCCGTCGTAGCCCCCATTGCGTAGAGATTAGCCGTGGGCTGTTTCTCGTGTAGCGCAGGGTTGTGGCGTAGACCGGCGATCGAAGACGAAGAGTTAACGCCGGGCTGTTTACACAGTACTAAAATAATTGTTGAAAGAGAGGAGCCCGAGTGCGTTTAGGCGCACCCAGTGTGGTGTAGCCCCGAGTGTCCGCTATGAGTAGCCGTGGGTGCACATAGCGGGCCAGTCGGGAACCCCAAAAGTTACTCAGATGGAGCAAAGAAATATTTATTCACTTATTCATAATTAAAATATGAAAAATAAAAAGCTTAAGCATAGAAACGACTTAGCTGTTCAATGTTCCAAGCGTTGGTGACGAGGTTGCCGTTTTTATCCTTCAGTCGGTAAGCCCCTGGGCGTAGTCGGGCGGCAACGTACGGCGCATCCGAGTCCACCAGGAAGTCCTCCCGAGAAGGATTGTGGCTTCCCAAACCCTTGAAGCCGTCCGAGTCGTAGTCGAGGACGGGTAGAAGGGACTCGATCGTACCAACCAGTCGGGATCTCTATTCGACGGGTGAAGACCCGTTCCCGAGCAGTAGATTCGATTCGAGCGCGATCAGGTTGTTGGAGTTGATCGCCGAAATAGTCAACTCGGATGAGGTTCCGAGCACTAAAGGCGATGAAGCCCCCGGCAAGTGGCTGGAAGCCGAGTCACCGAGGTGGAGCTTGCCGAGCAAGTCGGCGAGGAGGCCGGCGATGAAGCCCCCGGGCAACTGGCTGGGAGCCGAGTCGCCGAGGTAGAGCCTGCCGAGCAAGTCGGCGATGAGGCCGGCGATGAAGCCCCCGGGCAACTGGCTGGGAGCCGAGTCGCCGAGGTAGAGCCTGCCGAGCAAGTCGGCGATGAAGTCGAGCTTTCCGAATCGGAGAGCTTATCCTGGAGCGGCGACGGAGGTGCGGGGGTCGAAGCTCAGACCAGGCCCGGAACGAAGTCACCGTCGTTGTTGAAGAAACCCATCTGGATCTGTTCAGATGGATCTACGCGCACAGCCCCTACCTGGCGCGCCAACTGTCGGAGTATTATTCCGGCAATACTATTTACGGGGCGGTGTACGAGTAGCAGATCTAGATGGGTGCATACGGGACACAGAGTTTAGACAGGTTCGGGCCCTCGAGAAGAGGTAATACCCTACGTCCTGTGTTTGGTGGCTAGTTTGATATATCCCGTATGAGGGTATGAGTCTATGCCTATGATCAGATGATCTGAGAGCTCTATCTTTTTGTCTCCCTACCCGGGGATCCCTACCTGGCCTTATATAGGCGGCCAGGGTAGAGTTACAAGAGTCCGGATCAGCTTACAGATATGTTTCCTATTTGGTTACAACTGCCACCCGGGAGTCCGGGCAAGTACGTGTCCATGTCTTGTACTCCAAGTCGATGATGCACCCCCGTGTTGTAGTCGGACTCTGAGCAGTCGGTCTGGCCCACCCTATGCCAGAGTGGCCAGTTTTGTCCGAGTATCGTCAAGGAGGACAAAACTGGCCACTCGGGCATAGGGTGGACGATACTCGGACAAAACTGGCCACTCTGGCATAGGGTGGGCCAGACCGACTGCTCAGAGTCCGACTACAACACGGGGGGTATCGTCAAGGAGGACAAAACTGGCCACTCGGGCATAGGGTGGGCCAGACCGACTACTCAGAGTCCGACTACAACACGGGGGTGCATCATCGACTTGGAGTACAAGACATGGACACGTACCTGCCCGGACTCCCGGGTGGCAGTTGTAACCAAATAGGAAACATATCTGTAAGCTGATCCGGACTCTTGTAACTCTACCCTGGCCGCCTATATAAGGCCAGGCAGGGATCCCCGGGTAGGGAGACAAAAAGATAGAGCTCTCAGATCATCTGATCATAGGCATAGACTCATACCCTCATACGGGATATATCAATACTAGCCACCAAACACAGGACGTAGGGTATTACCTCTTCTCGAGGGCCCGAACCTGTCTAAACTCTGTGTCCCTTATGCACCCATCTAGATCTGCTACTCATACACCGCCCCGTAAATAGTATTGCCGGAATAATACTCCGACAACGCCGTTCACCCAAGACATAAGAACGGCTATCTGAGGTGAAAGGTGGTATTATTGGACGTCGTTCTACCTAAGGGTAGGAACGGCTATCTATTGAAAGTAAATGGCCGCTCCCGTGGCGGACGGCCGAATTGGCAGAAATGCTATTATGATTGACTGACAAGACTCGGCAGGGCCGAGGTTGTTTTCAAAAATATGTTTTTATCATCTACTTGATTATTTCGAATGAAAACTTACTTTTCCGCACAATTATGAAACATAGGTTAGAGCCTCTTTATTGATTTCCCTGTGCATGCATATATCTGTGATATTCACTCTGAAGGGGAGCTTGCGAGTACATTCAATGTACTTACCTGGCTTGCTGATTTGGCCAGACGAAAGAGACCTCAATTCCGAGGATACAACTGAGCTTGCGAAAGCTAGGGCGTAACCCCAGTCAGTTGCCTGTCGGGTATGGCATACTGATGGACCACATCACCGCTTGAATTTCCGCTGTAAAGATTTTAGCCGTTGGACTGCAGGTACAATACCTACGGCTTAGACGACCTTCATATGACAAATACTCTGATATGTGCGTGTATGACAATAATATACAGGTTGACTTGTGTGTACCGGCCCCTGGTTTATCCGGCCTTAAAAACGGGTACGCCACATGAACCCCAAGAGGTATGCAACGTCCGGCTACGCATGCAAGGAGCATTAAATCAGTGCTGGCTTTTTTTGATGATTGTGAGGATCGTCAGCCGAATGTCCGTCGCCGTCGACTTCACCCACGGCGCCATTGGCTCGGCGGACGACTCTCCCTCGTTCAGCAGCTTCCACACCAAAGCGTCCTCTTCGGCTTCGGTAGGATCGGCTTCCCAGTCCGGGGTTTGCATCCGAGATGGCCGGAGCCGGGGATTAGGGTTTTGGGTGAGGCGGCGCGTGCGAGCGGATTTGGGAGAGGAAGGCGAAGCGTTCGGGCGCAAGGAAGAAGAAGAAAGCGAATGAATGCGTGGGCCAGACCCGCGGCCTCTTTGGAATATAAAGGGGCGGGCTGACGGTTCGGCTTCCCCACGTCTGCACGTGTCTGAATCCGCCGCCCCCCACTCTGCGCCTCTCCGAATTCCCGCGCGCATCGGGCGGGCCACGATGCGTCCGTTTCGCGCCCCACTACCTAGCGGCGCCGTGATTCGTGCGACTTAATGAAGGGACATCCGACGGTTGGCTTTTCAGGCTAATAACCTGACGGAGTACGTCTCCACAACGCTGCGGCTAAAGCGTATTTCCCGTAAATCACTAGCCGGCTGCCGGAAAGAGTCGGCGCCGGGCGCTTTGGCTGCGAAGGGTATCAGAGGCTGGCCTCAAGCAGGAACGCAGTCGACTGAGTACACCCGAGTGAGGGACAGTAATGGCGTGCCCTCCGTGGGCCACAAGTTGGATGCTGAGCAACTCGGAGCTACCGGATTCTCCACCCAGACCTATCGAGCACCTAAGTCTCGGAGGCCCTGGTAACTGGGATCCCCAGATTCAGTGGAATGACCCGGCGTAAGACTTCGAAACTCGGGAACCTATACGTCATGGCTGGTTTTTCTGGTTCGGACAAGGATTTCAGAGGCATTCCCTCAGGGGACACTAGCCGGCCCTTGACCCGCTCGGGAAGGCCGGGTGCTATTCGGGAATTCAGTCGGGATTCATGGCATGCCCCACGCCGGGTTATCAGTCGGTCCCTGTCCCTAGGGATGGACCGAGTGCCACCAGAGACTACCCGTTAATAGCTCATTCGCCTTGACATTCCTGCCTTACGGGTGTGTGTTATTTGACTCTAACTGTCTTGTTTGCAGGAGTTCCATTAGCCCTTCGCAATCTCCCAGTCAGCCGAAGTCAGTCGGGAAGATCATCCAGAGGCAAAGGCCGGCAGTGGTGAGATCGTGAAGGACTCGGGGGCTACTGATGGTGACATGGCACCCGGGTATCATCAAGGAGGACGAATTCGGCCTCCCGGCCACGGGATGGGCCGGGCCAACTACTCGGAGTCCGACTACAGCACGAGGGCGCCTCATCAACATGGAGTATAAGACAAGGACTATTACCAATCCGGTATACCCGGAATCTGTTGTAACCGATTAGGAAACATATCTGCTAACCGATCCGGACTCTTGTAACCCTATTCCGGCCGGCTATATAAGGCCCGGTAGGGGGCCTCCGATCGGTATCTGATCTCATCTGACCTAGTCTCCATTGTTTCATACCTCAAGCCCCCTCGAGATCGATTCTCTAGGGCTTGCGGCACTCGGGATACACGCAATACCAGCCACCAAACACAGGACGTAGGGTATTACCTCTCCGAGAGGGCCTGAACCTGTCTAAACCTTGTCTCCCGTGTGCACCCATCCAGATTTGCTGTGCTCACGCCGCCCCATATTAAGTATTGCCGGAATAATACTCCGACAGGAAGAAAGAGGCTAAAATTTGCATTGGAAGTATTGAAGGACATCTATTGTGAAAAAAGTTAGAGAGAGTAAAAAGACATCTATTATGATAGAGAGAGAGAGAGTGTGTGTGTGTATAGTTGTTGCCACCCTTAATAATTTAAAAGTTACCTCTCAGTGCTGTCTGAACCATACATCATTCGTACGATTAGATTTCTTGTTTTCTTTCTTTTAACTCTGGTAACCCACGCTCAGTTAGATGATATATTGTTCACTACTGGAGACATTATAAATCTAACGGGTCATCCAACTAAACAAACAGTAGATCGTGACCCGTGCAACTATTTGGTTCGTGAGCTACACTAATTAAATACTCCCTCTGTTTCACAATGTAGGTTCATTTAGCCCTCTTCATTTTTATCAAAATGTAAGTTCATTTACACTCCCAATGCACATTTATATCTATTTTTTCAGTCATACCCTTCATTAAATAGCCATATATAGTTACTCCTCCCTCTTTTTGATTTTTCCAATGCTACAGTTAATAGGGGCAGAGATGACAATTCCACCCTTCTCTTGTTTGGTGTGAAAAAAGCTAAATGAACCTACATTATGAAACAGAGGGAATATTAATAAAATGCATGAAACAAGTGCAACAGAGTAAATGATTGATTTTATCTATCAGTAGACAACCTTTAAAACTCCAAAGGACATTCCAAGCAACTTTCAAGATTTAATGTTTGTTTTCAACTTATGGATGTAAAGTTCTACTCCCTCTGATTCATAATATAAATAGTTTTAGATTTGAGCACAAGAATTAAGAAAGAGCTAGTTAATGTACCAAATGACACTACTATTTTTTTTCTCTTTTGCATTAAATACTCTATGGCATGCAAATATGAGAAAAGAGTCTATTGACCATAGTAATTAATGAAAGGTAGATTAGGAAAACATGACATAAATATGCATTGGATTCCTAAAACTACTTATATTTAGATAAAATTCTAGAATCCTAAAACTACTTATATTATAAATCTGTGGAGTAAATCGTTAACCCACATACCAATGCAACCAACAAACAATACCACGAAAAGGATTCATGAGAATATGACGATTCCTAGTGGTACCAGGTCTAATGTTTCACTCGTACATTGAAAAGTTTAGTTTTTATAAATTGAAAATGCATAGAATTTTCTAATAGTTATTTTTTAGAAAAAAATAAAAGGCTAGAGGGGCCCTCAGTGCAGTTAAAGAACACAAGGCGAGGAATCGTACCTAAACTGGCTCGCACCACAAATTAGCCCTAGGAGACCTGTGATAGTTCAATTAATCTAAACACAACACCTAATTAGCAAAAGAACCTTGAGACACTACGATTTCCTACAAATCTAGTGGTTTATCCGCAAAACGCACATGCCACCTAGCAAAAGTAGTAGGTAGCACAAAACTTCTAGCGTGGCAAAACAAAACTTGATGTCAACAAAACCCCACCATCCTTAGCATAGTTTCATACTTTGTGGTTAAATAAATGATTTTTTTTTCTTTACAAAGTTTACTTGTAACTAGCGAGATTCGAAGGAGCAACACTATCCTGTCCCTCAATAAAATCCTTCGGCAGGCGCAACATAAAAGAGCGCACCTCGGTGAAACCCGCACTCCAGAGTTCAGAGTCTCTCTCCAGGTCAACGTCCCTGAAACGAGAGCCCCTAAAATCGAATCACGCCATGTTGACGCCGAAACGCTCTCCTTCCTCGCTGATCCCGTCCGTCCGTCCCCCGGCTCGTCCACCACCTACGCGCCCGCACCCGCCCCCGCACCACACGCCCTCGATAAAATGGCGAGAAACGCACGCAGCCCCCTCGCGAACCCCCGGAATCGCGCGCCCGCCCTCGACAGCACAGTCTAACCTGTCGCGTCGCTTGCCGTATCATTGGTGGTCGCCGCGGCGGCGTCTACTATAATTGCCCCAGTAATCGCTTCGGTTTCCTTTCTGGCTTTTTCCTCTCTCTCTCTCTCTCTCTCTCTCTCTGTGTCCGCGACGCAACGCAACGTTTTGGTTCTTTGCTCCTTCCGTCTCGTCTTCCTCCCTTCGCGTCGTCGATCCGAGTGGGG
Source organism: Stipa capillata (assembly GCA_019208055.1). Classification (NCBI taxonomy): domain Eukaryota; kingdom Viridiplantae; phylum Streptophyta; class Magnoliopsida; order Poales; family Poaceae; genus Stipa; species Stipa capillata. The sequence continues at coordinate 222,505 of JAGXJF010005410.1, forward strand.
AGGGCGAGGGCGAGAGCGAGCGCGAGGAGATGGTGGACACGAGGCGGAGCGCCGCGGCGAAGCGCCCTGCGGCTGAGGAGGAGAAGGGGTCGCCGGCGCCGGCGGAGGCCTCGGGCCCCGAGGCGGCGGCCCAGTCATCCGGAGCGTGCAGGCCCGCCAAGCGCGCCAAGGTCCGGATCTCCCCGTGCGTGCGGCGCGGCGCTCTGGGTTTCTGGTCGATATGACCTTGATCTGATGTTGTTGATGGTGACAGGCCGCCACTGCGGAGGAGGATAGCACGAAGGCGGTGGCGCCGGCAGCGGCAGATGGGGCTGAGGTAGTGGCTGGTGCAGGAGGTCCGACGGTGGCGCCGCCGGACACGACTGGGCTCCAGGCGCTGACCGGCGCCATGGACAGGCTGGAGGCCTTCTTGAGGTCCGGGGAGGCGGCGTCGAATTCGGACGGTAGGAGCCTCCTCGTCTGGCGGCGGCTAAGGCGTCGGTTTCCGGCTGGGGCTTTGGAGTCTGATGGATTCTCTCGTTGGCGCAGGACATAAGCGTGGCGCTAACGATAAGGATTTATCGGCAATGTTAAGAGGGCCAAGGATTTGTCGGCCAAGGCGAACATGAATAATAAACGGCAGGCCGCAGTGGGCAGCAGGCGCCAGGAGCCCTGGTGCAGACTAATCTCCCAGTATGCCACGGTGCGGCTTCTTTCTGATGTTCTTTTAATCAGTCAAAACTCATGAAATCGAATTGCTTTGGATGAGAATAGTGGCCGGTTTTGGTTTTGATGCCCAGAGTGATTAATTACCGAAGGGAACACTTCTGTGGCACTATTATCAGCAACTCCACGCTAACTATCCATCATGCGTACTGTAAAACCTCGTCTTCCTCCTCAGTATAGGTTGTTGTAGCAAACAATTTCATTTCTTTGGTGAGTAAATTGCAGTCTGCACCATGTAATTCGACACCCGCTACTCAAGACACTGGTATTTCAACCTTGTGGTTCACTCTGCACTAGTTTACGACTCCCACCTGACCGAGCCCCTGATCCTGTGTTAAATAATGAGGTGTACCACTAACAAGTTAAAGATGGTTTCTTGAATTCTAAGGTCATTTTAAATCCTTTTTAGGATGTTTTCTGCAGGCATAGGGTAGAATCATGTGCTTAGCATTTAGCAGCATCTCCTATAATTCTCTTTAGTGTTCTAGTTCTGACTCGAGATATATGTTATATATTGTTTGTTATGTTCTCAGTTGAGTCTATTAGAGATGTATAATATGCATATGTGATGTTCACTCTTAGATAACTTGTCAATCATGATGCTAATGTCTTTGGAGTCATTTCTTAAACCTGCATCACTGTTTCAGTTGGGCCATTAATGTGAGTGTACAGTTATCTTAATGTTTGGCACATATATTCTTGCTATTTCTTGAGCCTTGGTGTGTACTTCTTGCTCTAGTGAATCACATAACTATTGCAATCTTTGACATGTTCAATTTGTAACTAGCGGTTTTATTGTAGATAACTGGATTTAAGTCTATCCTTCAAATTTAAGTGGCTAAGATATTTTAACTTCATTATTTTAACTAGGAACAGCTACAAAATAATATTAATGAATTCATCATATACTGGCAGCTCTTCATTTAATTTACTGCATTTCTCTTGGTTTTGTGCAGGATCCTTCCCTTCCTATTCATACCTCCTATTTTACTGTTGGTTATGGACCAAACCATGATTTGAGACTGGGCGAGTCGTCTACTGACTCACTTGTTTGTAGACTGAAGCATGCTACGAAGGTATTGTGGAATTTTAAGTAGTCCCTGTGTTATGCACTTGGTTCACCTCTTATTTACTACTTTCTTGTATGTTGACTTTTTTGTTATTAGCGAGGTGCTCTCCTTGAAATCCATGAGTCCAAAGTTGTTCGTGTAAATGGCAAGGCTTTGGACAAGACTGCTAAAGTTACCTTGAGTGGAGGGGATGAAATTGTCTTCAGTTCACCCGTGAGGCGTGCTTACGTATCCTTTTCTACTGCTTTACGTAGCACATACATTACTGGTTCTGTTTGAGGCTAGCACTCATGAAGGAGCTTGATTTGTATTAGATTTAGTTTTAAAGTTACAAGTAATATGAAGTGGTAAGCAATGGTTAGACAAATAAATGTTTTGGCATTGATAATCCTTAATCTGATGATAGATATTTCAGCAACATCCGCAGGAGAAATCAAGTACTTCGGCGTTTTCCTCTACTTGCAGTAGTATTCATCAGGGGCAGAATTCACTTATCAGAGATATTCAGGATCATTTATCATCTAAAGGACCCAAAGTATCATCCTTTTACTTTGGACAAAGCCGACCTCCGTTGATGCCTATTGGTGAGACTAATGTATTTATTTAAGATTTGCACTTTATTGTGGTAAAAAGTTGCTAAGATAAACATTGTTGCAGGATCATCAGTGGATCCAGATCTGGTCAGCAGTTTATGTAAAACAATTGAGGACCAGTCTAACTCTGAAGAAAATACACCATTTGCTCGGCCTCAACTACTAAAGGAGGATCTGAAAAATGCAACTTCTGATGCTAGTGACATCTCTGAGTCATTTGATAGCTGTCCATATTATCTAAGGTAACTATATATGCAATGGTTAATAATTTTACACTCTTCATTCTTATGATGTCTTGTTAGTGATATGTTGTAAATAGACTTAGTAAATAGATGGGATACTGGCCATTTGTCCTCATAAGGGCATGGAGTTGGTAAATCCTGTGGCCTTTGTGCATCGTAATTTTGAATGCTTTATAGGATGCTTGGTTGTTTCAGTACTTATTTATTAATCTAGCATATGGTGCTGCTATTTCCTCTAGGAAGTTGTATGCTTCTATCTGTAGTTACTAAGTTGTGTAACCAACTAGGATATCTGAATAATCTTTATAATGATCTCCCTTTTGTGACCACAGATATAGTTTGTTGATTTTAGTTTTTGTCCTGTGATCTAGAACTGTGTTCTAATAATAATAACTCTTTGTCCTTGTAGTGAGGATACCAAATGTGCTCTCCTGTCGTCAGCATATGTACATTTACAATGCAAAGACTATATCAAGTTTACCAAACATATATTTCTCTCGGTCAACGAGCACTGCTATCTGGTCCGACAGGTATATACTGTACACTTGGTGTAAGCTTGGTTTTGTCTTGTAGCTTTACTAGTTTTATAATGATCAGTATAAGTATGTAACTGTGGTAACCTATCTTTTACAGGAACTGAGATCTACCAACAATATCTAGTGAAGGCACTTGCAAAACATTTTGGTGCTAGGTTGCTCACAGTAGATTCTTCAATGCTGTTTGGTGTAAGCTTCTTAGCAATTATCCACATTTGTCTGCTAAAATTGTTAGGACAACCAGTACCAGAAAGGTTTCAAACTATTTTCTTGTTGACATGACCTTTTGTTCTCTTTATCTGTATCAGTCTATCGAGATAAATGGTCTTATTCATCTTCCTGTATTCCGTTTTGCAAAAAAAGAAGAGTTATATAATTGCTTTATGTGATTTTACACCACAATAGTACTCTGCATTTTTGTTGGTACAATGTAAATATATTTAAATAATTGAGAAACTCAAAAAAATATTTTTTGTTTCAGGGCCAGACTCCCAAGGAATCAGAGTCATACAAAAAGGGTAAGAAAATTGATATTTTGTGACTCTCTAGAGGCCATTATCTTATTCTGGTGCAAGTTTATGCTGAGCATTAGTTTCAATGAGTATAATGTCCACAATCTGGCCGAGCAGGCAGCTGTACATGGTTCAAATGTTTTGATATGATCTTTAAATAAATGTCATTGATCTTCTGATGGTTCGTTCAGGTGATAGAGTGAGGTACATTGGTTCACTACAGCCGACAGGCATTATTCTTGATGGACAGAGGTATGAGTTGTCCTTTAAGATTTGTTCTATATGTACTTCCCGCAACTATTTGCAGTCATATGGTTGTCTATCTTAAACAAAACTCTCTGATTCTTTGATTTATAAACAAAATAAAGGGGGTGGCTATTTTTTCTGATTTGTCAACTGACTTATGATGCTTCCTGAGGTTTGCAAAGATGTGGATATCTTGTCCCCGAAGCTTCTCAGGGTTGTTATTTACCTGTATATTAATGTATTATAATATAATGTCTGCTTCTGACTGATGTTAAATTGTTCAATCTGTAGCCCTCCAGAATTTGGTTCACAAGGTGAAATATGTCTTCCTTTCGAAGAAAATAGATCATCGAAGGTTGGGGTAAAGGTTTGATAAACAATTTCCAGGAGGTATTGATCTTGGAGGCAATTGTGAAGTTGATCATGGTCTATTTTGTTCAGGTGAGAGTTTGGTGTATTCATATATTCTAAAGAATTGACAATAACTTACATGATGCTACTTGTTCTTAAATTTTTCATGGTTACTGCAACATATCAGTTCGCTTGCTTACTTAGATTCTTAACTACTGCTCTTTCAGTTGATTCTTTATGCCTCGATGGTCCAGGATGGGAAAATAGATCCAAACATCCATTGATGTGATTATTCAGGTCTGTACATCTGTACATTAATTTTGGCCATGATTTGTATCAATGCTATTTTGCTTTCCTTATTCCTTATACTAACTGTGCTTGTTCAACAGTTTATCTCGGAAGAATTCAGCATGGTCCTCTAATCCTGTTTCTGAAGGACACAGAGAAAATATGTGGGAATAATGATTCCTATTATGGTCTCAAGAGCAAGCTTGAACATTTCCCAGCAGGTGTTTTTATTGTTGGTTCTCATATCCAGCCTGACAATCGCAAAGAGAAGGTACTGTTTGTAAAGTTTGTCTATAGTAATCTATAAATGCACCTTCTAAATCTTTTGTGTGGTTAACTTGTCATTTATAGCTAACAGAGATACTTCTACATGCAGGCAAATGCTGGTTCTCTTTTCCTTTCAAAGTTTCCATACAGCCAAGCAATACTTGACCTTGCATTGCAGGTAGCTTTTAATTATATCGAATATTACTCTTATATTTGAAAATTGTTTGTATTTATGAAATATATTAGCTGTTACTGTGTCAGAAATAATGTTTTTCTTTGGGTATTTGTTTCGTCGGAAATGTGTGGGCTTCATATCATTATGCTCTTCTTATCATTAAATTTGTTCTACCTTTCAAACTTTGATCCTACGTTCATGTCACTCTATGACTAAGCGACAACTTTGCACCATTTTTTTCCTTTATTGGCAGTGTAGACCCACAAATTTTTCCAATGGGTTTGCACACTTGACACACACAATTTTCATAGTCTTGCACAATGGTTTCATAACATCACAAATCCAATACCAAGTTCGAAATTTGCCAAAAGTACAATAGAAGTGGACTCATGGGCTGGGCTTTTTATGATGATGGACAGTGGGCTGATGCCTGGAGAGCTGATCCCTTAAGGTTTTTTGAAAATTTTGGGTGTGCGAGTGCATACCTTTGTCCTTTGGCTATTTGCAATGTCACTTATTAGTATAGAATAGACTAACAAACATCATCCCAAGAGTATAAGTAACCCAATGAAGAGGAATATTGTGGCCTTATCTACATGCGTCTCGGTTGATGCGCAAATTCCTATAATCTCATGCAGTTAGGAACAGAGGTTTCTTTTTTATTTTCTCTTCACTCTTTTCGTTTTTACTTCTTTCTTCAGTTGACTTCTATTGTTAAACTAGGGGTGTGCATATTATGATTGAGAAGACTTCACATATTCTCCACTTCATTGATGTATTTTCTTGTTGCAAACTAACGCAAGGGAGTGCAGGACTTGGATCGGGGAAATGATAAAATAAAGAAACTTCAAAGGCAATGAGGCATCTAACAAAGCTTTTCCCAAATAAAGTGACGATCCAGCCACCACAAGTATGTTACTCAGTTATTCCGAAAGGATAGTTTAATTTAATGTAGTCCCTTCTGTCATTTTATAATCTGGAAGAAATGTTACAGATGAAGTCGAGCTTTTACGGTGGAACAAGATGTTAGATCATGATGTTGAAGTTCTTAAAGCAAATGATAACACTTTAAAAATACGCTCTGTAAGTTGTAGTTCTATACACATTTCTTATTTAACTGTTTTTGCATTTATTATGAGCAAACTTTGTGGTTGACGTAAATTGTTCTGGATATTTATTAGTACTGTTCTTTAATCCGCGTTTTGTTTCGATTGTAATAAAGATAAACATATAAACATACGTGTTACTCTTAGCTTTTAGATGACTGTTCCTGTTGCATACCTAGAAGCTTATGATGGTGTGGTTTGTAGATTACTTGCCTTGCTATGTTATTACCATCTCTAGAGAAATGTTACTTTTCTTTACCGAATACCCAGAGCTAAGCAAATTGGTATGTTTAAAATGGATAATCATGGATTTTTCTATACATGTTACTCCAGTTTGGTTACTTCATGGACTTGTCACTCTCTTGAACCTCTTTTCTTATTCTTAATTAGAATTTGTCGGTTTATTAATATCCTTCTGTAATTGCTTTCAGTTTCTTACACGGCTTGGCTTGGAATGCACTGATCTTGAGACAATATGCGTTAAGGATCGTGTCCTTACAAATGATTGTGAGTAGTATTCCTATTCATGTCTCTGCTATATTCCATTTTTGTCCAATGGCATATGGGTTCAATTTTGTACTTTTCAGGTATTGATACAATAGTTGGTTTTGCTTTGAGCCATCAACTCAAGCACTGTACAACTACAATTCCAGACCCTTCAAGTGATTTGCAGTTTCCCCTATCCAGCGAAAGGTTCCCCATCTTATATTTAGTTCTCCACCAACTTGGCTATAAATTTTCCTTTTCTTCTGCACATAAATAACCATTCTACCTTTACTGACCATTGCAGCCTGAAGCATGGAGTTGATATGTTGGAAAGTATCCAATCTGGCCCTAAGAGCAGCAACAAAAGGAAGTCACTTAAGGTGGTATGCTTTCTTCTAATATATCTATTTTAGTAATACTTTTTTACAGCTTGGGCATACTGTTCTTCCAGCTCACTTATACAGTTACACTCCTACATGACTATTTCGATTATAGCAGCTGAGAGAAAAATATACTACTGCTGAGCATGCAACAGTATTGCCAGAGTTATATGGAATTGTTAAAATGCATAAAGCTTACTATTCTTCTTTCAGGATATTGCTACAGAGAATGAATTTGAAAAGAGGCTTCTTGCTGATGTCATCCCTCCAGACGAAATAGGCGTTACTTTGAGGACATCGGAGCATTGGAAAGCGTCAAGGAGACTTTGAAGGAGTTAGTGATGCTGCCATTGCAAAGGCCTGAATTGTTTTCCAGAGGACAACTTATGAAGGTAGATATTATTATTCTTCATATTGCAGAAGTTTAGCTGCAGTATTGTTTAGGAGCTTCTGTGCATTCCTTTTCTTAAGATCTGCTCGAGTATGAATGTATTATTTGTCTAGATTTTTGTGATTGAATAAAAAACCTAACAAGTGAGGCGAGTTTGGCCTGTTAGCCCAGCTCGTGATCCATTTGTAGTAGCCAATTGGACAATTGATTGTGCCCTAATACTTCATGCCTTTATCTTTTAGGAGTTATCCATTTCAATAAGCACCTAATGAACATAAGTACTACCTCTGAGTCACAATGTATGTTGTTTTAGATATTGACACTGTCTCCAAGGGGACACTTTTGACCATCAATTTCTATGAAAATACATTAGGAAAGTATATTTCATGATAGATCTAGTAATATCAATCTAGTGTTGTAGATGTTGGTATTTTTTTCCTATATTGATGGTCAAACGTAAAAATGTTTGACTCGCCCAAATTCTAAAAAACCTATTATCAACTTTGTTATTAATGATGGTTTTCAGTTTTGGATAAGTAAACATACTTTTTTTATTGTTACACCAGCCATGTAAAGGAATATTACTTTTTGGTCCACCTGGTACGGGAAGACGATGCTTGCTAAAGCTGTGGCAACAGAGGCTGGTGCTAATTTCATAAACATATCAATGTCAAGCATCTCTTCGAAGGTACTCCATTTAATTTAGTGGGACTGGCTGATATCCATGTTTTTGTTTCTGCATTTCACATGTTTGCATTATTGCCTCTAAATCACCCATTCTTGCAGTGGTTTGGTGAAGGAGAAAAGTACGTGAAAGCTGTATTTTCACTGGCAAGTAAAATTGCTCCAAGTGTCATTTTCGTAGATGAGGCAAGTTAATATAACTGTAATTATTCAACATTGATGATTTGCTTGCATTTTTAGGGGGGCATCATCACAAAAGTTCTTTGTTAATCCCAAAGAGTGCTGTTTATTTTCTTGCTCATCTTCTCCCCTTCTTTTTAGGTTGATGGCATGCTGGGTAGACGTGAGAACCCTGGAGAACATGAAGCCATGCGTAAGATGAAAAATGAGTTTATGGTGAACTGGGACGGTCTAAGAACAAAAGATAAAGAACGCGTATTAGTCCTTGCTGCGACTAATAGGCCATTTGACCTTGATGAAGCTGTTATTAGGAGGCTACCTAGGAGGTGATTATCAGATTTTTCATTCATTTAAAGATTTATAGTCTAATAATAATAAAAATTATAGTTTATTGACTGCCCATTTTTTTTGGGAAATATTTTGTTTAGGTTGATGGTGAATTTGCCTGATGCATCAAATAGAAGAAAAATTCTTAGCGTGATACTAGCCAAGGAAGATTTGGCAGATGATCTCGATCTTGGAGCCATTGCTAACTTGACGGAAGGGTACTCAGGCAGTGATCTCAAGGTATTGTACTATATTGAGTTCTGCAGAAAAAAGTTCCAATATTATGATGCTCATGATAGTTCTTTGTTTCAATTATTTTTCAGAATCTCTGTGTGACTGCTGCTCATCTTCCTATTAGAGAGATCCTTGAAAAGGAGAAGAAGGTTAGTTTTATCCTCCTAAACTTCTTTTTCTTGCTTGTAGTCCTTAGGGTTCTAATATATAGATTAGTAATGAAATCAATGGAACACAATCATATATATTTTTATTTAACAGTGATTGATGATAGCATGATTTAATGTGAAATGAATTGAACTCTTGTGTGTTGTCCACCTACAGGAGAGAGCTTTGGCGGAAGCAGAAAACAGACCATTGCCCCAATCGTGCTCTAGCAATGATGTCCGTGCCTTAAGTATAAGTGACTTCAAACATGCACATGAACAGGTACGTTGAGTATGTTCGGCTGAAGTCCATTTATCGTGATAGTCGAGTATGTGCTTTCTGTATTATGCTAAGTACTACCAACATATAATTTTTTTTATATACAACATCTAACTCCGAATAACATATAATGACAAATATACCCAAACCAATAAAAAATACCCCAAAACAACATGTGTACAGGTAGCTACAGTGCTACCAGTACCCTGTAGGAAAACCGGTTATGGCCAGGATTTTGAACCCTGGTCCTGAAATACAAAAATCTGCAGCCTGAACTGTTCGTCATGTCCATGACTATTATAATGCAGTATGTTCTAACTTTATATTTCGCATCCTTGTAGGTTTGTGCAAGTGTGTCTTCTGATTCCACTAATATGAATGAGCTTATTCAATGGAATGATCTCTATGGAGAAGGTGGATCGAGGAAAAAGACAACGCTAAGTTACTTCATGTAGCTGATGTTCAGGACATGTACATACATGAGAAGCCTTAGCACAAAGAAACGGCGATGGGAGGGAATTGGGGTGCAGTTCCACCACAGTAGAACTGTGGGCATCTGCTAGTCACCAGATCAAGAATTGACGGTTCATATGAGAGCAATTGGAAAATGTAAATTTGATTGGTGGCTTGACGTGGGCCGTCCATTTCTGTGGTAGGTCAAGGTGGCTGACATGGCTTGCAGTTGCCCTGCTGCAGCGGTGACTACAGCACATCACCATCCGAAAAAATAGATAATATTTCTAGCCCCAATCATATTCAGGTCAGGCAGTAAGTTATGACATCTGATAGCGGACCGGTTTGGTCCACCATACTTAATTTTTTTTGGGAATCATGAGTTAGATTGCAAGTTGTAGAGCCTGTGCAAGTGTACAGTATGAGCATCAGGTCAATTAACTTATTATTGTGGTCAGTGAAAAATTCATTGTATTAACAAGAATAATTTAGTACATTCATAATTATTCTGGTTCTTTAATCGTCCACGTGGATTGAAGCCTCATCCTATAGAGATTTATTATCTCTGAGATGCCGGTTGTTTTGCATTTCCCCTTGAATAGCACCTGCTTGCACTGTCATATGCCTGTGGAAGTTGTATGAATTTTTCTAGCGTAAGTTGTGAACTTGTAAATATCGTTCTCTTCGGTGGTTCTGCATTGCGGCGGCCTTCTGGATATTTTGGTGATGACACTGAGCGTGATTGCCATTTGGAAACAGCGTCTTTAATGTGATCTGGTCGCTATCGAGAGCCGTGTTTGACTGTGCCCCAACCTCCTGGTTCTAAGTTTCTGTTCTTCGGTAGCCTAATGTTTCCCACTCTTATTTCTGTAGATGGCTAACTGCATAACTGGAGTATGCACTAGTGTGATTTTACGTCCTGTGTTCCGTTATGCACCCAAACAGCTAATTTTGTGGTACAACTGCCGGCATTCCTTGGGTACCTCAGAAAGGGCGATCCAGATAAGCTCATCTGGAAGCAAACTACCAATACTGGACACTTGAAACTCTCATAACTCCACCCCAATACGATTCGGAGTAGGCGTTTCGCTGAGCCCCACTTTTTAACTCAAAACTATAATTTTTTAAGATGATGCTGCGTGAAGCTAGCGTGGTCCTTCGGAAGCAACCATGTATTCTATGGTGTCATCTCTCTCCTATGCGGAAAACTATCGCTTTTGCACGTTGGAGCGGCTAAAATATCTTGGTACAATCAGCACTGCCACTGGGTTAGATATAAAAACATGGGCACAAAGCGGTGTCCCAAAATGAATCCAATAGACATGCTTGAGCATTGAAGAAACATTGCAATGGAAACCTCCAACCTTCAAAAATAAAAGAAGAGCCAAAAGAGAAAAAGAAGACTATATCACCTACAAGACTAAGTATCCATCTTCACTCTCCCTAATTACCAAAGCACATACATGTAACATCAACTCACAAGGCAATTTTCTTTACATCCCTGGTTTAACTTGCTCTCACATGGTGTGGTTGATGAGGCCATGCACAACAAGGAGCCCCATGATGAGCGAGTGGTCGACGTTGGGCTCCACCACCAGGGTGAGCACGTCGTCGCCGAGGGCCACCCCCGTCGCCGTGAGCTTCCTCTTCACCTCCGCGACGGCGAGCCCTGTGGCGCCGTCCACGATCCTGGAGGCGCGCGCCGCCTGCTGCTTCCGCCTCCCGCCGTCCATCTTGTAGCACACGGCGCGGCCGTCGCTCCTGAACTCGCAGCGCGGGCCGGGTCCCCAGGCCTTGCTAACCACCGTGAACCACGGCCGCGCCCGAGCGGCGGGCTCCCGCTGATCACCCCACCTGTGCCCCTCCCACCTCCCGAACTTCTTGAGCACCTGGAGCACGACGCTGCCGGTGATGTCCATGAGGCAGACGTCGACGGAGCGGCGGGAGCGGTAGTTGTCCACGCGGTAGACGATGCGGCCGCCGGAGTCGAAGACCGTGCAGCCGCAGCCGTTCAGCACCAGCGACTTCATCCAGATGGTGAACACCTCCTGCTGCTCGCTCGTGTGCCGTGCGGCGCAAGCCGCCGCCGGCTCAGGAGGAGCACCGGACGCGTCACGCTGCCGCGTCGATGGCGGCGATGAACAGGAGGAGGAGTGTACCTTCACCGTTGGTGTCCAGGGTTCAACACCAAGGCACCACTTTGCTCCTCGCATTAGTTGCAGTGTTTGCAGGTTGTACTATACTTGATTATGTGAGGTGTGTCTGTGATTATGTGAGGGTTTGTGTGTGCTTATATACAGGGGAAGTATGTGAGAGATTATGTTACTTCAAAAGTGTAGGAGCGAGGTACTAAATGAGTTGTTTTTGCATTGAGCTCGTCAGCCCATACATAATAGTATTCCAGTTATCGCATTTGATTTAGTCATGCTTATCAAGTTGGCATGCATTACTACTCTGAATATATATACTACTTCTAGGACAATTGCTCATGTTAGTTCATGCTCAGGAGACTATTTTTGTGGTCACTTGTACTTATGATTATTATTTCTTGTGCAGCAGTACTGCACGCCAAGGCAGGCTGACACAGCAACGGTATTCTGAGCTCGCCGACAAGCACTAGACGACTTGTTGGCTGGCCTTGTCCGTGTGAAACAAATTGCTCCATTATTTGGATTTCGTTAAGCTTGTGTACATGTCGACACAAATGTTACAAATTTATCATAGACTCTTAAGGGCCTCCGGAGCGCAAGCATGACCTGAATAGGAAAAGTATGCTACTATTTGTTCCCTTTCAAGGAATTTATATATTGTTGCATAGCCTTCAATACTGGACTTTGATCATTAATTTACACTGATTCATGTATAGTTATATCTTAACGCTTCACAACTTGGCTAAATGAATAATTGGCATTATATATTGTTATATTTACATCGTGTTCGTGGGGCGGTTGCCCAGGACACCATAAACTCGTAACTCTTAAATTAGGTCAGCTGCACGTCGAAGTTATCGTCATTTGTCACTTGACATCGCACCGATTCAAGGGGTGCTTGGCTCTAGCTAGTAATATACTCCATTTTTGTAACTGAAGTTGGGCATACATTAGAGCACAAAAATAGTGGAGCGATTGCCAATCGTTTATATTTTTTCCAAGGTACTCCTTCCGTTTTAAATTAAATTATAGATGTATTTTGCCTGTCCAATTTTATATTTTGATCGTAATTTTCTTGTACAATCATTTGTTAATAGTTACAAAATCATAATTATAAGAAAATACTTTTGGATGCAAATCCAATTGTATCAATTTTGTATGTTGTAACCTATATATTATTGAATTAATTATTGGTCAAAACATGAATTAAACAATTAAATACAGCCTATAATTTAAAATGGAGGGAGTACCAATTAACAGCCTTGATGTTGATGAACCAAACACCACAACTTCAGGTTTTGTCTTATCCAAGGAGGACATGACAAAATGCTATTCCCTCTGTTTCAAATTATATGTTTTTTTAGCTTCTCTAACTTTTCTCAAAATACTTGTCTTTCTTACTCTAAATGTAGTTTTAGTCATTTTTGTTCCTATTACCCTTCATCAGTGTCATAAAGAAGAGCCAATTACTCATAGGAGCAATGAAGATTTCAATGGAAATCTCTAGATTCTATTCATCTCTCATGTTTCACTTGTACATTGCTATACATACTCATGCATATGGGCTTATGGGCCAAGCTTAGGTACAAACCCAATACTCTCCTTAAGATGGATGATAGATATCTATCATTTCCATCTTCACGTACCAAACTACATTCCTTAACTCCTAAACTCCTAGTTAGACAATCTGCCTTTTGTCCCCTAAGTTTACGTGACTTAACTTTATTACACTGTCATCTAACTTCTCTTTGATAAAAAGCGATCTATCTCCGCATGTTTGGTTCTGTTGTGTTGGACTGGATTATTGACTATGCAAGCAGATGACTTATTATCACACCACGCATTCAAAGACCCTTTCCTCAACACTCTCAATTCTAACAGAAGATTTCTCACCCATATCATCTCACTAAGTCCCTGTGACATAGCTCTATACTCTGCTTCAGCTATTGATTTAGACACAACTGCTTGCTTCTTACTCTGCCATGACACCAGGTTTCCTCCAACAATAACACAGTGCTAGAAGTTGATCTCCTATCATCAAGGCAACTTGCCCCATCGGCATCACTATAAGCATCCACTATTCAGATGTCCCCATCGGCATCCCTATAAGCATCCACTATTCAGATGTCCATTCTTCTGGAACCACAACCCTTTACCAGGACTACCCTTCAAATAACGCAATATCTGATAAATTGCGTTCAAGTGTCCACTTTTAGGATCATGCATTTACCTGCTTACCACACTAACTGCATAGGAAAGGTCATGCCTCTTATGGCATAGATATAGGAGTCGCCCGACTAGTTTCTGGTAGTTTTTCCTATCCATTGGTTCTCCTGATTGGGCACTTAGCTTGTGATTTTAGTCAATGGGTATTGATGCAGCCCGACACCCAATCATTCCCGTGTCACTAAGCAAGTCCAGGGCATACTTTCACTATGAGAGAACTATCCTTATGGAGACCTAGCAATTTCAATGCCAAGAAACTATTTAAGTTGGTCAAGATGTTTGACTTCAAATTCATTGCTCAGGTTCTCCTTTAGTCGTGATATCTCCACATTATCATCTCTAGTGGTTATAATATCATGACATATACTGCAAGGATTACAACCTAACACTTTGGGTGCCGGTAGAATACAGTATGATCCCTATATCACATACAACATGGTTGAACCTGTCAAACCATGCCTGGGGAGACTGCTTAAGACCATACAAGGACATTTCTCAGTTTGCACACATTTCCTACTATTTTGGGAGTAGAGAAACTAGGTGGAATCTCCATTTACACCTCCTCATGTAGGTCACCATGCAAGAAAACATTCGTAAAATCTAGTTAATGCAGGGGCCATCTGAAGTTATTTGCCCAAGAAATTAGGATCCTTACCGTGTTTATCTTCATCATCGTGCGAATGTTTCATCATGGTCAATCTTGTATGTCTGGCTATATTCTCTAGCAACTAGTCTTGCCTTCTACCTTTCAATTTTCCCTTCTAGATTTTGCTTCAAAGTGTAGATCCATTTGCAGATAACATCTTTCTTTCCAGCCAGAAGGTGTACAAGTTCCCAAGTTCTGTTTTTCTCAAAAGCATTCAATTCCTCCATCATGGCATCATGCCGCGTAGGGTCCTGCTTTGCCACTTTCTGGTCTTTCGGAATTGGGATTGATTGCAATGATGCAACAAAGGCTCTATATGCAGGATATATAGACGTGTAGGAGACATAGTTACTTATGTCATGTTCAAACCCATACCTTGATGGAGGCTTTCCATCCTTAGCCTGAGCTTCCTTTCACAACGCAACTGGCAAATCAAGAGTGTTATCTCTCCCAGATGGAATTGGTGTGCCACATGGTTGATCAGCTGATGATGTAGAGGAATCAACAATTTCGATGATTGCTGGACCTCCTTGTTGTTCCACCGGCTGCACCTGTTGCTCAAGTGATTGCACCTCAACAACCTTTGAGGGTTGTTGCTGCTCTGTGAGCACCCTCTTTGGATTTCTCCTCGTATATATCTTCAAGTCTTCCTTTTCATTTACCCTTCTCCACCTCTCATGTACGAGTTCATTCATAAGACATGGAATAGAACCAACTACCACCTTTGACCGCCTTGCTTGCTCATCCTTTTCAGTATTTGATACACTCTCCCCCCTCGACCAGCACCATCCGTATTAGGAGATTCAAGATCAAACAATGAGCTGAGGTCAGTCTTCTCTCCATAAATTGGTATAAAATGTCACATCCATACTCACAAATGTGTGTTGCTCATTAGGACTCTAGCACTTGTTGCCCTTCTGTACATAAGAATATCCTATAAAGATGCACTTACATTGCACGAGGATCCAGTTTTTCCACCGAGGGTCTATGATCCCTGATGAAACAAGTGCATCCAAAAACTTTGGATGGCACCACAAACTTATTCTCACCTGACAGCATTTCACATGGAGTCTTCATCCCAATTACTTTCAGTGGCATACGATTGATGAGATATGTGGTTTTCATAAACACTTCTCTCCATAAGAGTTTGCTCACATTCATTGTATACATTAGTGACTGAGCCACCTCTAGAATATGGCGATTTTTCAATAGTCCATGGAAATCATCTATACTCACTATCTGAGTACCTCATCCTTATGCTTCATAAGATACAACCATGTCATGCCTGAGTGACCATCAATGAATGTAACAAAGTACTTCATTCCATTAACTGAGATAACGAGGCATGTCCAAATATCTGAATGAATAAGCATAAAAGGGGATATACTCTGGATACCCCTACTCACATAAGATGTCCTTGTGTGTTTTCTAAATTCATAGACATCACACAAAAGTTTGTTCTTATCCACACCACACATAACATCAGGAAATGTTTTATGCATTTTATCAAAAGACATATGGCCCATTCTACAATGTTGAAGGATCATTATTACGCACTGCATTGTTTGACCCTCGCGGTCCATGTACCATAGCCCGCTATGCCTGTTTCTAGTCTCAAGCCTCCTCCTTGTTTGTCTCTCCTGAATTAAACTTATTTCCCGGTCAAGTATTAGTCAATAGTCTAGATGATCAATCGAAACACTTATTGAAATAAGATTGACCGAAAAAGCAGGGACATGTAGAACTGATGACAGTTAACAGATAGTGTGCATTGAACTATACCAACACCTTTCATGGCTCGTGAGGTGCCATCAGCTGTTTGAATAGTTTCTTTACATGTGGGTGGATATTGAGTAAATGATTCAAATTTTTTCGATGAGCCTACTACATGCTCCGATTCCCCTGAATCTAGGATCCAATTTGGATGTGATGCTTGTGAGAGAATAGTTGTGTGATCATAATTACCTTCACTAGTATAAGAAAAATGAGTGAAATTCCCGAAGGTGGAGTCCTCTTGGCCTTTATCATCAGTGCTCTCCATCTTCTTCTTCAATTTCCTCAACTCTTCTAACTCTACTAGAGAGATCTAAACTATGTTAGAAGATCCTTCTTCCTGGACTACCACATTTTGTTTGTGATCACTCTTGTAGCCACAGTCTCCACCTCCTCTTGGTCCACCTTGATCATTACCTCTTTCCCTTCCACGGTTTGGCTTGTGTGGGGCACGACAATCACAACTCAAGTGTTTGTTCTCACCATAATTGAAAAGTCTCTGGTCTCATTATTCCCAGTCACTACAAAGACAAGACGAGATGGTGTTATTGTATTGCTATTCATCACCTTCAACCTAACGTCCTCCTATGTAACTACTGCTATAGCTTCCTCCAAGGTAGCGAGAGTGGGCTTATGGAACATAGTAGCACGCCTTTCCTCAAATTTTGAGTTTAGACCCTTAAGAAATTGTATCACTTGGCTATGCTTAATCCACTTCTTCATAGTGGATATGCAGTCGGCATGAGACAACTCGAGAGGATAGTAGTGATCTAGATCAGCCCACAATCATTGTAACTCGGCCACATATCCCATTACAGAGCGCTCACCCCATCCTGGATCACTAACCCTTTCTTGTGTCTCTACCATCAGCATCACATTACCTTTCCCTGAGGTACAATTTTGACAAGATTTTCCATACCTCAGCTGCACTTGAGATCATCTTAACAATTGCAGCAATAGTTGGAGACAAAGAGCTCAACAACCATGCCATCACCAGTGAGTTGGTAGTACTCCAAGTCCTCCATTCCATACCGGTCTTGTCCACCGGCTCGATTACTTCTGCCTTGACGAAGCTCTCCAATCCCTTCGTCTTTAGGATCAACAATGCGCTCCTACCAACTCAAATAATTTTTGACGCCCTCTAACTTGGTCTCATTTGGCATCAACTCTATCTTCTGTACTGGCTCAATGCGAGGAACAATTTCATTGCCTAAAAATGATGCATCGCTTGCCTTTGCAATGAGAAGTTGAGCCAATTTTTCAAGCACTTACTGAATCCCTTGATTCTCCCCCATGGTTAAACCAGTGGTTCAGTGGAGCAGTACGGCACTTCCTCAAGCAACATAACAAGCAAAGATGCTCCCCCTTGCAATCAGAACCAACAACAAATATCCTCTCCTATGGAAACAACTACCAAAAGTAGAACCTCCTCTCCTTCCCTGCTCTAGGACCTTCTCCTCTTGCAAATTCTTGAGTAGCAACAATGGTCAAATTCACACAACAAACCTCTCTTCTCCGCTTCTTGCTACAGCCACAAGCTGTCTTCCTGCAGCATCGCTGCTTTCACCCACAACTTTCTCTCTGTGTTTCCTCAGCACTGTGATTGCGCACCTGCAGCTCGTCGTGCTCGTGCCTGTAGCGGTCAGCTCTGCGCCTAGGGCTTCTTGCGACTGTACCTCCTCCTCTAGGACCATGATAGTCTCGCCATCTCCATCTCCACATCGCACTCTTGGAGCTCCATCACAAGCGGTTGATTCACCACCCACCAGGACCGAGCGCCACCTTCAATCTGTGCTCTGATACCATGAAGATTTTAGTGGAAATTTGTAATTCTATTCATTTCTCATATTTCACTTGTACGTTACTATACATACTCATACATATGGGCCTATGAGCCAAGCTCACGTACATGCACAACACAACCCAACAAGTAGTATTAGTAATACTGATATTTATTGCCCTGTGAAGGAAAAAGAAGATGGACATAGAAATTATAAAAGGACAATGCTAATATTTCGTTCATATTATTAATTCTTGTATTTAATTTTAAAAAGACATCTGTTTTAAAATGGAGGGAGGGAGTAAAACATGGAGGGAGGGAGTAAAACCGATCAGCCAAAGAAATTAAACACCCATAAGGTGACATGCATGTTAAATGTTAATGAAATATTTCTAATTATGTCACATCTTCCCGAACTCCTAGTTTGGTTAGATGGAGCATGAAAAGTGCATCCTAGTGAATCTTCTGGAGGACTCTTTGCACTTTTGTGTCATTAAAAATATGTAATGGAATAGAGAAAAATCTGCTTTTGGTCCAGGACACAAGATAATGACAATATAAGCATCCTGTACGGACTACCAAGTACTAAACTTCTTATTCATTTTGTCATCATGTACATAAACTACAAGAACCTAACTAAGAACTCATTTTGTAATTGTTGTGCTAATACGTGTGTGGTGAATTGGATCCTTTTTTCATTCTTGTTTTTTACATAAAAAAAAGACACTGATAGTTGTTAGGGTCTCCAGATTATTTGGCTTATATGAATTAATGCCATTGTGATTCAGACAACGTGATGATATATGCGTAAGTGCAACCTGATCTAGGCGCGGTATACTACTTTACTCATGGAGAAAATTTTCATTTTGCCATTGATGCAACACTTAGTCTAGTATGTTTTTGGTCACCGCTAGAAAAGACCCTATTTCTGATGGTTTACAGATGGTTTGTTGAAGCATCAGTAAAAAAGGATCTATGATATGAAGGTCTTATCATAGACGATTTTTGAACCGTCTGTGATAAGTAAACATCACATACAGTTGGGTATTAAAATTGTCTGTGATTGTTTTTCCCATTTATAAAAAATTTGGTTGATACATGATTCAAAAGAACCAAATTGTTCAGAAATGATAGGACGATACATTGTTCAGAAGCACCGAAGCCTAGCTCCGCTTCCCCGTCCTTGCCCTCGCCCCTGCCGATGGCTGCCACGAGGATGGTAGCTAGGGTAAAGTGGCAGCACCGAGCAAGGGTTGTGTCATGAGCCATTAATGATCAGATTCGGGGGACAGGGGAATGACTGGATTTGGAGGTTATGTCACAGCTGGATCCGGAGCATGGTGGCATAGCCAGATCCGATGGTCACCGGTCAGTGGAAGGTGAGGACCCACTGGGTCTGGTTGAGCTCGGTGTGGAAGGAGGTTGCGGAGGGAAG
The DNA here is from genome assembly GCA_019208055.1 of Stipa capillata. Taxonomy (NCBI): domain Eukaryota; kingdom Viridiplantae; phylum Streptophyta; class Magnoliopsida; order Poales; family Poaceae; genus Stipa; species Stipa capillata. Next base: position 242,167 of record JAGXJF010005410.1, read on the forward strand.
AGCACAATGTTGTGAGAGCCATGGATGGCCGGATCAGAGGATAGAGGTGCACCAGAACAAAATAAGAAGAGGGAGGCGGCTCGGTTAGGGTTGCCAGATCCGACGAGGGAGAGGGAGCACGATCCAGGGAGGGAGAGGACAGGTGGGGATTGTAGAGGGAGATAGGACAGAGATGTAGGGGAAAAGGAGGTAGCCAGATTGTGAAGGGGAGAGGTAGGCGGCTAGGTTAGGGTTTTACCGATCAGTTTTGTACGAATAAGGTAGTATTGGGCTAGCTAAATTGGGCCTCACGCCTTCCAAGTTGAGCTAGAAAATGGCAAAGGATTAAAAAACCCCGTTTGTGATATAATATGAATGCGGCGACCCACATACCACCCTCTTGGATAGTATGCCGGTCTCCGACGTATTGTAAACAAAGTGCCGTTCTGTCCACAACACATCGTACAGAGTAGCACACAGAAGCATCGCAGCGGTCCATATATTACAAACTGAAATTACAACTTGCAGCAAAATACACAGTCTTACAAACTGATTCCCGAAAATACGGGGAATTTAAAACCGTTTATCACTTGGCTGCAGCAAAAGTCTTTCCTACATCTCTCGACTCCCCCGACCTATTATTCTACTCAGCGTTGCTCTCGTCGCGGAAGTCGACGTAGTAATCGACGCCTTCGTCCTCCATCTTCGGCGCTTGCTCTTCGGGGACGTCCTCGTCGACCTCGACGTAGATCACTTCCATCTCGGACGTCGGCTCACAGTCTAATCAAAGGAATTAGAATAGAGGGATGAGTACAGAAGGTACTCAACAAGTCCAGGAATAGCAAAGAGGTGTTTGATGCACTATCTACTGAGAACGGCAACGTTCTCCAAAAGCAATGCAGTCTGGCAAGGTAAGAGAGTCAAATTTTAATTTAAGAGGCTACGATCTCATGTCTTACAAGCTGCTAGGATTCCCGATGAATTCCTTTCTTGCTGGGTTCGCAGTTCCAACTGGGAACACGGAGTGACATGCCACGATTCTATACCCTCTGCAGAGGTGCGCAACTGTACCCACAAATGATCATAACTATGTACCCGAGGTAGCTAATCCCAGATCACGTACCCATGATCACAGAGCTGTTTCGCCGCCCGCTCGGTTATACCCCACGTCGTAGTCCGTATAGGACTACCGGTCCCCAATTCCTAATGTGAGTAGCCCGGCGACTAACATCACTTTGACAAAGTGTGGGCAGTCCTACGACCAAACCACATCAACTACTGTGGGCAGTCCTACGACCAAACCACCTTCCCGGTAGCCGATCCCACTACCGAGGTCTTGCGTTCCCAGGGGAGTATAACCTAGGGCAAGGGTACTTTAGCTTTGCCCTGCCCATACAGGGTATGTGGTAAGCGCGGTCGCTACGGCCCTTAAGCACATTCGATCATTGGTTGCATTAACCTTATATGAAACAAACCCACGTGATGAAATCCGCCTTCCGATGTGCCCACGGCACCTTTCCAGGATTTCATCACCCACCATGTCATCGCCCAAGAACCGGCGATTAAAACAAAACAACAGTTGCTTCTCTTTAGAAGATAGATTTCTCATTTCATGCAGGTTATAGACAAGAGGGAAATTGTGGATCATTCTCAACGGATATGAACAAGAACTGGACTTGCCTGGTAACGAGAAGGTAGTGGAGTTCGACTGGTCTGCTGGCTGAACTCCAGCTTCTGAAGAAAAGCAATAAAGTCCGATAAGGACTTATCCAAAAGGTTCAAAATATGAATACTAATGACATGGTATGGTATGCATGAAACGGTGCGTGTATGAAAAATTAAAATACTTAAACTCAAACCTTCCTAATATTCTATTTTAAGGATTCTAAGAATAACTTGAACGCTAGATATCTTTAAATTTCATATTAAGTTTTCATATGATAGCATTTACCAACTTTGTTTACTTTACCTAAATCTTAGCAATTCTATTTAATCCTTTGACCCTAATTTAAGAAATTAGTTTAGGTCACCAGAAAACTTAAGTCAGGCTTAACCTCCTTTAAGGAATAATACATGCTACTAATGATTTATTGCTTTGGTCTTCTCAAATTTTCTCCTAGCAGAATATCACTTTCTTTTGCTAAACAAAAATGCTTCAAAATTCCACTCACTCCTTATGTCGTACCTGCATATCTACCCTGATCTCTAAAATCCTCTCATTTCTATTTGAAGGGATTAGAAATACATATGTTATATATTTTTTTTCCTTATTGGGTTATTTCTATTTCTTTTCCAGTTTTTCATTTTCTAATCTGCTTTTCCTTAAATCTAATTATCCTAATCTGTCCTAAGCCTCTCCCTCTCTCATCTCTTACCCAATTTTTCCTAAATCCCTAATTTCCTCAACTCTCTCATCTCTCTCTCCCTCATGTGCCGCCGCCGCCTGCCCCCTTTCTTCCTCGGGTGACCACGCCGCCGGTCTTCCTGCCTTCTCCTCCCCGCCGGTACTCGAGCACCGCCGCCTTGATTGCCTAACACGCCTTGGTCGCTCACCCAGGCTCGGCTTCGTGCTCCCTAGCCGGCTTCGGACGCCGTTGCCTCATGGCCCGGAGCATCGCCGCCACGAGCCCGAGGCTTGGACTCGGCCGGCCCCGAGTGCTCCCCTCCGTCACCGCCTGGTCGCGCGCCCGGCTCGGGTCCAGCCTTCCACAAGCTGCTTCGGCCCTTGCTCTCCGGTCGCCTTGTCCCGGCCGCTTCGGTCCGCCGTCCGGTTGGCCGTGGCCGGCGTTGCAGCTCCTTCCCGGGCTCCGTCGGTCCGCCTCCCGCCGGTGGCGAGCCGGGCATCCCTGCCACCCGTCGCCTCTACGGTAAGTAGCCCCTAGTCCCGTTTTTTCCCCCATTCCAATTTTTGGGTTCATCAACGGCTGGCTTGATTTGTGGGATTTGATAGGCTCAGCTAGGCCTGGATGCTATGCTTGATTTTTGCTATAAGGGGGACGATTACCTTGTTCTTAGCTTAAACCGATTTCTGCCTCTATACACATATACATTATGCGCCTATTAAGAATTAAAGAAAGATGCTACACCTACACTGTTTTTCTGAAAACTGATGAGAGCAATACACCTGATCTTTGCTTAGCTAGAGATGAAGTTCTGTATCTGAAACAATAGATGCATATCTGGCAATATGCTTTGAAACCTGATAAGACATTTGTTTCATTTGGCTTAGCTCAAAACTGTGGTGACCTTCCTCTCAAACTGACATGAACAGATACTACGCTTGACCTTAGTTATTCTCGGTTGTGATGTTTTGCCTGAGTAAAGGATTTAAGAGTGGCACTACTGAGAACAGATACTTCACACGATGCCTAACCTTGAATCTCAGTACATATATCTTTGTACACTGATGAGAGCAGATGCTTCTCTCCTTTTTGCTTGTGTGCATCTCTATATAGGTGCATGTCGGATTTTTGAGTTGAGAGATCATATACTACACTTGGTTCTAATTGGTATTCTAAGGTGCTTATGCTTTTGAACCTGTGCATTGGGAAAACTAATAAGAACAGGGTTATACTTGGTCTGGCTTACATCCTATTGTTGCCTTAATACTTGTGATGATGTTTTTCTGAGAGATCTGAGAATGGACGAAAACCTGATAAGGATGGATACTACTATGCTGCCTCTTTTAGTTGCTTTGATGTATATAAATGATGATTTCTTTAAGAAGAAATCTGAGAAAGGTGATAGAAATTAAAATCTGATAAGAACAGATTTCTACATAAGCTGCCTAATAGAAAACCCTGGGATGAATCTAAGGTCTGAGGATCTTTGGTTGAGGGCTGGTGGGTTATTTGATAAGAACAGGTACTACCAAATCCCTTTACCAAAATTTCCTATGATGCAAGCAGGTTCTGAGGGTCCTTTTTGTCCATTACCTCCAGTTGGTATTCTTGTGTCTGAGCAGCTAAAGTGGTCTTTGAAAAGGGTTTCTTACCTTGATCTGGTCCTGCTGCTCCTTTGCTTGCTTGGTCTTGCTCCTCAGCTTGCTGTCGGCTCCTTGCTCCTATTGCTCCTTTGCTGGCCTGGTGGTGGCCTGCTCCTCTCCTCCAATCTTGGCTGGTCCTCCTCCTGACCTTGGTGGCCTGCTCCTTTGCTGTTCTCCTGGTGGTCTCCTGTTGCTCCTCTTGTTCTTGTCGCCTTGAGGCTCCTGGGGCTTAGGCTCTTGTGTGGTGCTGTTGGAGTACTACTCTCAGTGGTTGCTACTACTATTGCTCCTCCTGCTGTTGTACGCCTAGATTTCTCCAGTGGTGCTTCCTGCCACCCCATGCTGCATGGCTGTTACGTGGCTGCACTGCTCTCTTTTGGTTGCCTGGCTGTCGAATGGAGATTTTACTGCAGTCATCCCCTTTGGAGCATTGCTCTTGTCGGTTAGAATATGGACTTTGGCCAAAAACTGTGGCTTGCGGGATTGCCTATTGGACTGTTGCCTTATTTGGTACTGGATGCTATTCAGTAGCATTTGCTACTATGCATACACAGTGGTTCCCGGTGCAGGTTCAGCTGCCTTCCAATCTAAAATTTTGGCTATGGTCAGCTCAGGGGTTACTTGGTGAATCTTTTGGATGGCTGATATTTATTTCCTGTTTTTGAGTTTTGTGAATTCTTGTTAAAACAAAATATGGAGGCATTTTGTATAGGATAAATAAAACTTATTTTTGATATTCCTCACCTCCTTGCTCCCTAATACAATTATTGTAGATCAGTCCGATTGAGGGTCTTAGCCATTGTGGCCCTCGGACATTTTGAAATAAATGTTTTCAAAAACTATTTTTCAAACTTAAAAGTTATTTAGGTCATCGGCACGGTTTTGCCCCCGCGGCTAACCCCGCGGATGTCGGCGGAACTGCGCCGGTGAAACCACACATATTTAAAAAAATATAGATTTTAGGAAATTTTTGCCTCCTACAGCAACGGCAGAAATCCAATTGGTCTCGAGTGCATATACTCGACGTCCTCGGATTTCGCCTACATTTCTGAAGAATCCTCTCCCCTCCGACTCTCGGTGATCCTCGGCTGCTCAAGACTCGAAGACTCAGAAGTTTGAGAACTAGGTTAGATGTTGTATAGGTAGAATATCCAACCATGTAATTTCCTTCTTTAATTAATCATTTTTGTAATAATGTTGTATCGAACATTTGTAATACTCGTTTAATTAATAAAGTTAAGTTTTAATTATTTACTTTCCATGCATGAATGATGAATGCGATGAATGATACAATGCTATGAATGCGAAATGCACAACAAAACCCTTCCCTCTTACTCTAACTCTCGACGTTGAGCGATAAAATCGGGTCAACTCAGCAGCGCGAGTTGACCTGACCTTCACCTCACGCCTCTTCTGAGTATGTCAAAATTAGGGTTCTCACAATGAATCATGAACAGTTTTATCAAGAAAACCATCTATGGTTACTTATTTCTGGAAAAACATATGTGATCACCTATTTATCATAGATGGTTTCGAAAAAAATCATCAGTAAGTATAGATGATTTTCATGAACTCTCTGTGATTAGGTGTCTTCGATGATCTATGATAATCCCGTTTAGTTGAGCTCCTTTTACATATTTTTTCTAGCAACCCATGTTTCTCAATAGTCCATGGAAAAGGAGTTAAAAATCGTGTCCCCGATCGTGTGGTAAATACATTTTTTCCTTTGTTGTATTTTGAGAGTTAGTTAGATTATAATCTAGTTTACCAAATATGATGCTAACTTTCACATAGTCATTTTTGTACAACGATTTATAAAATAAGTTCAATATGACATAGTTCAGAAGTCAAACTCGCGTTCGATTCTTTCGTACTATCCAAAATATGCACTTCTCTCTTTTGTCACTCTTCCATTAGCAGTTCTCTCCCTATTTCCCGTATGGAAATTTAAAATTGATGAAATTTTCATATAGAATTTAGGAAAAAAAAATCTTTGAGTGGTTATGAGAAAACTTACAAAGTATAGAATAGCAATGGATGTTTGATTATTATTATTTCAGTTTTGCTAGTTCTCAGTTACCTAAAATTTTTATAAATCTCAGTCACCTAAAATTGCACGTTATTGAGTCTAAAATTATAATTGTAAAAGTGTAATTTTAGAGAAAAGTTACTGTAATTTTTAGTCTGTAAAATTGTCTAAAATTGCAGTCTTGAAAATGTGCAATTTTAGTGAAAAGTGCAATTTTTAGTCCGTAAAAATTGCACGTCATTTAGTGGAGATAAGGATTGTTGGATGTTGATCCAAAGGCTTAAAAAGTGACTGAGAGTAAAAAAATTTAAAGAACTGAGAAATAGGCAACCCCTTATTATTTTGCAGGTGACGCAAAGCCAAAAAATTTAATTAAAGAAGTTCACATAACCACATGTACTTTGCGATATTGTCAATCTTCCTCAACTTTGATGTCGCGTCCTAAAAATTTCCCTAGTATAGCTTTTTTATGAAAATTTAAATATCTTATTCAGAAGTGTTCCTTGATTTTTCTTCCTTTCTTGTTGGCACATTTCCTGATCTTTTATGAATTTTCAAAGTCCATAAGGGCATAATGGAGTTTTGGGGACTGTTATATGGCAAAAGAGATAGAGCCCAGTTCGCTTAACATATGGACCTAGGCTTCGGTTAGATCATCATCACAAGGCTGGCAGCTTCAGATAATTCATTGAGCAATAAGAGAAAAGCGATCGTGTTTGAGAACGAAACAGAAACAGTATGGATCATATTAGTAGTGGTTCAGGCACAGATTCTTACAAGTGGACATATGCTATTCCATGAGATGTTTAGCCTGTCTAAAACATGGGACACTAAGTCTCTTCGTATGGTACTAAGGTCATCTTCTTTTCGACTTACGTTTGTGTAGAAAACGGTTTAAGCTTAACTGCCCACAGAAACTCCGATGAGAGAAAATCCTGATAAACTCCGATCCCCTTCCTTTCGGCTTCTGAGATGTGAGCCTATTTACTGTGATGAATGGTGCAATGTTTGTAATACCCTTGGGAATTATTTGTGCTCTGTTTAATTGTTAATATTGTTATCAACAGTTTAGCACGCAATTGATGAAGAAAATAAATTTCAAACATAAATTATAATAGTTTAGAAAGGCTGTGTTAAATAATGGCAAGATCTAAATATTTTCTTGCTAACAAAAGGTTCACAACAACCTTGGCTCAAATTGCAAATATTCATCAATAATTTCACAGAAAATAAAAATGATGAACAAATCTATGCTGCTTACTGCTATGTCTCCAAACTTGATGTGTTCCACTAACTACTTCTTCATACTTGTATATGAGTAAAGAGACACCCAATCAATCCATAATTCCATATACCTACTAGTGGAAGAACTAATAGATATCAAGTCATATCATCCTAATGTGTCCTCTGTTTACGGAAAGAAAATGCTAATCTGAAAGAAAACAACAAGTTAATTAGTGATGAACTAATGATCAATGCAACACTCATACAAATCCATACATCCGTACACCAATTATCAGTGCATACATATTCATATAGCAATTATCAAATTTCTGCCTCCAAACAACATAATCAAATAAGAACTCCGGCTCGAAAAAGGAAACAAGATGCAGCGATATTATGTAGAATGGTTAATGTGCCACTAATCAAGCAACAACCAAGTGCAAGGTTCTTGGCCCTGGTATCTACTCAAACACATACCAGCGTAAACTCATACATCAACTAATCAAAACATCTAAATCAGCAGCTAGCCAAACTGAAGCTCTACAATCCATATACATGCATCCATGAACTAGTCCAGTGCAGTCATGTGTCCGGATCTCGGGCGGAGAATGGACAGGGGATAGAGGGCCGGCGAGGTCGGATGCAGACGGGGAACGAAGGCAACTCAGGACCGACGACAGGAGGTTGGGTGGACACTGTCGAGCTCGACACCAGCGGTTGGTGGAGGCGGGCGACAGGCTGCTCTCCTTCATCGCGTCACCCGAAGAGGTCAGGCCAAGGTTGGGAGTGCCGGATTTGGGATGGTGGCAAGCTCCGGACCAGCGGCCGGTGGAGGACGGGGCTCGGGGAGGACCGACAACGAGCGGAGGCGGGTGAGCTTAGTGGGAGGCGGGCAAATCTAGGCGGGTGAGCTCAGCGGCGGTGAGGCGAGCTTGGCACCTGCGGGCGGTTGCGGCAAGGGAGGAGGAGGGCGGGGCGAGATCTGGCTGGGGGAGATTGTTAAGGAGAGAGTGGGGGCCAGGGAGGGGGGCTCAGGACTGGGGGTTGGTGGGGTGAGGGGCGGTGGTAGAAACGTGTAATTATTCCAAAAAGTTGGAGGGCATTTTGAAGATGCTGAGGACCATAAGCTCGAAAAGCCAGTTCTCCCCAGTTTTCTGCTACCCACAGCAGGGCTTAAACCCACAGCAGCCCCTTCTTTTCGGCTTATGGCTTCTTAGCCATAAGCCAGCCAAGAAGCTAAAAAGAAGGAGAGGGCTCATCAATAGGAGAATATTGAACCATCTTAAAAAGTCAGCAATCAAAACTAGAAAATATTCTTTCTCCTGGCCAATTTCCATCTAGTTTAGGGAAGCACAAACAATATATAGCTTTGCGCAAGAGCAGTCGCTTCAAGTATTTGCGAAGAAATGAAAACACAAACCGAACAGCTAGTCAAGTTACCACCCTTAGGGGGTGTTTGGTTGAGCTTTTCAGCAGTTTTTCACTGGAAAAAGTTGCAGCCCAACCAAACGGCCAGCTTTTCAACAGCTTTTGCCTACGGTAGCTGTGGGCTTTGCAGTGCAAATTCAACTGTTAAAAAAAACTGCCTTCTGCCAGTTTTTTTGCAATGTGTTGAGGCTTCTGTGCTCATTTTTCAAAATGCTATAGATGATTTGGATAAACCAAAAGCCATATGTTCACTTTCCCACAGCTACAGCAGCTTTTCCAGATAGCCAGCTAATAGCAGCTTTGTCAACAGCCACAGCCCAACCAAACAGGCCCTTAACCTTGTTGTCAAGGGCCATTTCGTTGTTCTTGATAAGCTGCAACTTCGATTACGAAGTTTATATGACAGATCCAACAGCAATACTGTTGACCCAACAGCAATACTGTTGACGCACACAAACAAAACCTTCATCTGACTCTTATCACACTCAGTTAACTATAGCACTCGGGGTACAGCGCAAGCAAATTTCACAAGCATGAGCTTGCTTTAAGAGTGAAATGAATTTTTTTGAATATCTTTCCAAGGCATTATGAGAGTCTGTTCTAAACAAGATGTGGAGAGGTGAAACAATCTAGACTACGGTTACGGTAGTAATGTTGAAAGGTACATACTAATCATTGGGAGACCACGTCGCAAATTTTTTAGCCATGATAGCTGCTCATACAAGGGGTGAATCATCAACGGTGACAACATGATACAATGAATTTACACCAGCAAGACAGCATTGATACAACCATCATTTTCTGGATTGTTTGTAACTTGAGCATATCTACCTGCATCGTGACAAACAGTGGTTACCGAAAAGTGAAAGTAAAATAAAGCAGAGCAGAGCATTCAGAAGATATATTACCCAGCAGGGGTCACGAGACCAAGTTCACTCACATTGACCTGAAAGGGGAGGACCACAATCAATAATGAAATAAGAGGATGATGTGGATGAAATACAATAGATATCTATATCTATACCAATATAAAAAGTACGAGTTATATAATACTTTCAATCTGAACCATCTGAAAATCTTTGATCCAATTTTGTAATTCTCTATCCAATAGTTGTGGACAAAGACTAAACCATCTCTAATCACTCTTGTACTTATTGCCTCCTAGTTACTCCTTGTTCAATTTGTATGCCTGAGACAATTATTATTACTAATGTTCTATTTGTCTATTTAAAAAAAACTAATATTTATATTTTTAACATACGCTCAATGGTATTTTTTCTTTAAGTATTTTTCTACATGTGTAAATATATATTCATGTAATATATTATGAATAACGTGTATCATATGTGCGTGGTTGCTAGTTCTTGTAAATGATAAGAGTAAATGCTTCGAACAAGCAAAACACGTAACATACCTCAATGATGGTTCCCCTTGTCATAACAGCGACAGAAGTGCACATTGGACCCTTGGGGTTTTTCTTCACCGAGATTATGTCAAGGTTAAAGGTGCATTTTAATTCAGGATGGGTCAGATGAGCTTTGGTGAAATGCAAGCCAGTAGGACGTATGAACCGTTGCTTTGGAGGTTTCCTCGTAAATCCAGGGCCAGAAATGTGATTTAGTGACCATTCTATTCCACTGCTTGGCTAGCTGCATATGAAAATAAAGAAGATTACTCGCAGGTTTGATGCCCTGACCACATAAACCAAAACATAAATGACCAGCTATATGACTTTTTAAAACCGGTGCAATAATCCCTCGGCCAGAGTTAGAGGTGGTTTTATAATCATGGCGTATGACACGGAGTGTTTTTTCCTAAAAACTATGATACGGATTTGTCGATTACATGACTATTCAATATCTATTATGGCTTAGGCAAGCGAATATTGAATAGTCCAAGTGATATATCTAGTTGTGCTGTCTACATATAGTTGTTGATCAGAGTTATTGGGCTGGGTATGTTTCCGTTAAATAATTTTCTTGCTCAACTGATGAAAAGATAAACTTCTTTATAAATATATTAAAAAAAGATAAACTCTATCACAAAATAAAAGAGTAAATTTCTTATATCTACTCTTTTATTGCCAAACTATCAAGAAATCACACCTTTGATCACTGATTTTATCACTATTTTAGAAAATATTTTTTAGGATAACCTTTTCTAGCCATTCTGATCTTTGTCCGTCGTAGCATCGGGGATAGATCTCCTTGCTCTTTGTAGTGAAGGAAAACATCCGTCCTCTTCAGGCCATTAGCATCATGAGCGGCATGCACTAGCACCGGCACAAGCATCCTATTGGTACATAGTAGTTTCATTCGAATCCCTCGTAATGCGCTCCCTCGTTCTTCCTCCTCTCCATCGAGCCACCACCACGACCGATCTCCTCACACCTTTCTCTTGCCCATTTGCATCGACTAATTGATTACCTCCACTGTCAAGGAGCTGCGTAGCTGTTATCCCACCACTAGGAGGTTGAGGGACATCCAAAAGCTTATTGCCAGGGTGTTCTTAGAGCAATATATATGATGAAGAGAGTGACACGGATCGAAAACACATGACCAATGTCATGGAAGGGCAAATGATATCTAGATGTAAACATGAAGAGATGTTGGAAGGGGAAGGAGAAGAGTCTTACATGTAGGTCCCACACGGTAGCGAGAGACAGGTGATAGAAGACATGGTAGACTTGGCGTTTCACGTATTGCTTTCGAAATAGGCACATTTTGATGCGGGTTGGTGGGTTATGTGTTCTAGGAAATGGCTACAATTTCATAATGGTACTTGACCAATTTACATTTTTGGGAGTATTTAGTTGGTTGTATTATCTTGAGAGCTAGATCTACTAGGATATGTTGCGATCGTACAATCGATCTTATCTAATTGCTTACGTCTTATGAACTAGACTCCACTAATAGTATTTAATCAAATGTCTTACTTGCATATATAAGAGAAAGATCATACTTGCATCTTCCTAGCCTAGCACAGAGAAACTCTCGTTAATTACGTTTCCCATCTGGATCTGTCCCGAGAAAATATGCTGCTAACTAATTATACTCCATCTGGCTGGCCTATGTGGATCTCGTGGTGCAGGACACGCCTGTCCTCTTTCATTCTCCAGGCGAGGACCTGCTTCCAATTTTGAAACTCTGCGAGGGGTGAAGAAGCACTGGTCATTTTCTGTGGTCGCCTCGCCTTCTACCCTCGCGAGCTCAAACCCCAACCCCGACGAACCCAACCTAGGGTTTCAATTTCCAGGCTCCAGCATGCTCCAACCTCCCATGGTCCTGACCTCCTCCTCCCCGCCATGACCGCCACCGCAGACTCCATCCACCGCCGGAAGCGCCAGCGCTGCCTCGGCCCCTGCGACTTCCTGTCCCCCTTCCTCGACATGGGCAACCTCCTCTGCGGCCTTGTGGGCTGGCCGCCCAGGGAAGACGTCCTGGGGCAGTCAAGAGGCCGGGTCGATGCGTCATGGGATGCGCGGGGTCTCTCGGCGGCCACCAGGGTCGATGTGGAGTCAAGGCACCTGTTGGTGAGACAGAGACTCGAGGACCCGAGGGAGGTCGCCTTGGAGGCGGCGGCGCCTCCGCGGAAGAATAGCAAACCGTACTACAAGGTGGCCCTCGAGGAGGCGAGACGGCACGACGAGAGGTTGGAGGAGATCCGGGTGGACGTGAGGCTTGAAGAGGAGAGGCTTGCTGAGCAGCGGAAGTCGGCCGAGGCGCCCAAGGAGGTATTTTTTGTTACTACTTTTGTGGGTTGATGCTGTCATGCCGGTTGAATAGGAAGATTATGGGTGATAAGTTTGCTTCTTGCTTTGAATTAGTGAGAGTTCGGTGGAACGAGAGCTCTGGAACTGAAACATTTTAAGCGAATTGTTTAGGAGTTGTTTCAAGTTGCAAAGGTGGACAATTTGATGATTCTTGACTTGCATTATGCTTTTGAGGGAACTAGTGTCGGCCTACCTAATGTCATGTTTGGAATTGTTGAAAAGAAAGTAGAAGGACATGTAACAAAATCTTGAAATAATGTGTATTGCTATGGTTAAGCATCTTGTAACTGCTTCAAAATTTAAAGGCACCAGTCAATGTAAGAGTTTAGTTGGGGAAAAGTATCTGCCTATCCAAAGATCCTTTTTTCCTTTGCTTTTTAATGCATGTTTGAGTAACCTGCCTTGGGTGGTGGGCCAAACTTTTATGCTTTAATTCACTGTTTTTATGTATATTGATCTGTCTCCAGGATCTGTCTGAACTCTTTATACCTCTCACTGCTGAAGAGGAAAATGAAGTTCATGACTGTTTGTACGGTAGTGGTTCAAGGTACTTTTGATGACCCTATTTGCATGTTGTTTGAAGCTTTCCACATTGTTAACAGAACTGAGCATCACTCTGTTTTCCTTACAGTAGCAAAGTCCTAGTGCTGCATGAGTCTTCCAACATTGAGGTTAGCAGAGAGAAATTTCGGTGCTTGAGGCCGTATGGCTGGTTAAATGATGAGGTAAATTTTCATCGTAAATGTACTAAACAAATTTCACTTATTGGTAAGTTTTGTACTGATCAGTGATGACTGTATTTCTAGGCCTAATGAGGACAAGGATTTCTCTTACTTGCAGGTCATTAATTTGTACCTTGAATTGTTAAAGGAGAGGGGAATAAGAGAACCGAAAAGGTTTTTGAAATGCCATTTCTTTAATACATTTTTCTATAAGAAGGTTAGATGACATACTTCTTTTGTTTTCACCTATTGCATCCCTTTTCTGTAGTCAGAATGCCACATTAAATATTTACATCTCTTTTCTGTAGTTCATAACTTTGTATGTTTTAGCATTTCTTCTAGTGAAATGTTGATTTAGGATTTTCTGCAATTGGTTTCTAAGAATATTTTAGAATATTTTATTTTAGTGCTGTTATTAATTTATGGGCATGTATCACTCAGGGTATGACATCCCTGTTTATGTATGTCATTTTCGAAATTGCGCAGTCTTGAAGTGAGCTTTTGGCAGCTAATTCTTATACACACACACACACACACATATATAGTATAATTACTTGGGGCTCCATGGTGCCTGGGCTCCATGATTTCAAATGCTCAAATTCAAAGCAAACTTGAATACTTTTTTCGACAATTTCAGTTTTAGGGTATGTACCCAGAGATATATACTCAAATAAAATACATACCTTTCAAAAAAACTATCCAAATTCAAATATTTTGAGGTATATTTGATCACATACCCAGAATCCTAGGTATGTGATCTGACATACCCTGAATTCTAGGTATGTGATCTAATATACCCTAAAATCTTTGTATTTTTTCAAAGGTATGTATTGCATTTGAATTGTTATAGTTAGGTATATACCTAGAAACAAAACTTCTGAAAATTATATCCAAATTTGGGTTGAATTCGTGATTATGAAATCATGGAGCCCAGGCTCCATGGAGCCCCAATTCAGCTTCCTATATATATATATATACGTACATATATACGTACATATATATTTTTTAGTTGTGGAATGGACCTCAATTCATTCCAATGGCCCAAAGGTGAATATGAACAAGTTACAAGAGTGAGGCAAGTAAGGAATAACACCTATGCAAGTAATTAACCATACAGATATATAATACTCTTAACATTAGCAAAGGCTCACAATTGTAATATTACGGAAGTATTTGTTTGTAAGCCAAATCTTCTGTTATCACTTCCATGTGTCCATTCGAGATATTTCTTTAGCAGTCAATATTAGGAAAGTTTGAATGCACCTATACCACGGTGACATGCATTTCTGAACAGAGGGAGTAGTTGCCTACTCTTGCTCCTGGATTTCTTGGATCATATTATTACTTGGGACCTTTTTTGGTATGCATTAGGCTGTTCTGTGGCATATTTAGTTCTACTGCTATCATTTTGATTCGAGACATCAATTTTATGTATGCTAGTAGGCAAAATCAGGAAACTTTCACTGCATGCATGATATGGTGCAAACGGAGGGAGTAGTTCTCTCTTTGCCTTCTTGGGTTTCTTATGTTGTGTCATTACTTGATCTGGCACCTTTGTTTGGGAATGACTATATATGCTTGACTTTTTCTCCTTTCATTGTTTGCTTTGCTTTTTTTGATTGGTTGGCACCAAATAGTTTGATGGAAATGACATTGTGAGCATCTTTTTTATATAACTTACATCTTTAGTATTGGTTAGTTGGTGTCTTTATGACCTTTCTATTGGTGACGAGGAGTGTGAAAAATGGTAAACTGGTTTTGCTACAAATTCTTTATTCTTACTTTCAAGCATTCTACACTTGTTCAAATCTTTCATCATGCTTTTTTACCTTTGGTTGTCATTTCTTGATAAAATGTATCAACATCTACTATAAGCTGATTTCCTGAACCATTGCTCAGCTTGCTTGTGGAAAATATGGCTATGACTACAAATCTGTTAAAAGATGGACTACCCACAGGAAGCTGGGTTATGAGCTCATTGAGTGTCATAAAGTAAAGTGAATGCTGCATTCTTTAATCTTTTTCTGTCGTTGCCACCCTTTCTCTTTGATATGCTTATTTCTCATGTCAAACTTATCTTCAGAATTTACTTTGTAGATCTTTGTTCCTGTACATAAAGAAACACATTGGTGTTTAGCAATTATAAATATGAAGGAAAAGACATTCCAATATTTAGATTCTCTTGGCGGCACGGATGATCACGTACCAAGAGTACTGGTAAGCTGAACTGATGCCTCCAGAATAAAATTCCAGTTGGGACAGCTAGAAAATAGAATGCCCATTCACTACTATTTTTTGCATGCTATTTTTGAGATGGGCTGTCAACACCATAAATATGAGGCTTTTAGTTGTTTGATCTAAGCATAACCTATACGCCTCATCCAATTCCCATATGTTAAAATTAGCGACAAACTATATGGCTATGGACCTTTGTACACATGCTATGCTCTGGAGGTACTCACATGGTCATGGTTCTGTGTATCTGTCGTAAACATGAGAATGTTAGATGGTGTGTTGATGGGCCTGTTTAGTTTCTTAAGAACTTACAGATTTGATTGTAACGTAATGATGCTTATTGTGTACGACACATGCAGGCTAGATATATTGTGGAGGAAGTAAAGGACAAGAGTAATAAAGAAATCGACATCAGTTCTTGGAAGGAAGAATCAGTTGATTATGTTCCTTTACAGCAGAATGGGTATGTCTTGTTTATACTCATGTCATTCCCTTCATAAGTTCAATATTACAGTAAACTTTTGCTTTTATTGCTATAACCATTTTTTTTTCTGAATACCATAACTTATTATACTTTCAGGATTTACATATGTGTGTTGTTTCAAGTACATGATAAGTTGGATGGTCATATGCAGAGTATTTTTTAAAGATACTATTTTGATTGACACCAGCATCTTTTATTGCTACAGGTCGGATTGTGGTATGTTTATGCTCAAGTACATCGATTTCCACAGCAGAGGACTGAGCTTATCTTTTAGTCAGGTGAGTACACTAGATATGCCAAATTTGAGCGAACTTAATACCCTGGTAGCTAGCACTTTGCAATTCAGATTGGGCATGTGTTGGAGACTTAAAGGGTGTAAGTTCAAGGCATGTATGGAGATGTTTGTTCTAGACATTAGAACATAAGCTTGTGTTACACAGCTTGCCCCGAGTATAGAAGGGGTCTAAGCTCCAGTCTGCCTCGAGGTGACTTCTACGGTATAATCCTTATATACATGAGTTATTTTTAAACTGCAGGACAACATGGAATACTTTCGGAAGAGAATAGGCAAGGAAATCTTAAGACTAAGAGCGGACTAATGGATACAGACCATTTTCTTTTTGGAAAAACGGCTGATTAAGTTATGTCAATATTCATTATTGAGAGATTCTCTAAAACTTTGCGTTCACTCTTTGGATATTGCTGGCAAAGATAGAAAATGTCTTTTCGCGTCGAAGGATATAAATGCTACCAAGTTTCTGTAAAGCTTTGTTATTTAGGGATTTGATTGGCAGGAGAAAAAATGAGGGGGAAAGAAAAATCTTGAATAGGATCAAGCAATCTGTAATTAAGATTAGTGGTATTGAACTACTGACATCCTCCTCTTTTTAATTTGCTTTAGTTCCAGAGGTACAGGATTTTGTCTTAGCTTGTTGATGGAGATAAAATTTTAAATTTCTTTTGCCATGTCCGTAAATTTCTGTAATGATTCTCTGCAATTCAGACCTTTTGTGGCATTTGCTGCTCATTTCATGGTTCTCATATACAGTTAGGTGCCTTCTATTCCTTCCTTCGCAAAAAGAAAAGAAAATGAAGACCCCGCAGAACGCAGCGACTGAGGCGCGAGAGAGCAGGTGATTCTTCGTATTCTGATGTGAGGGTGAGGAGATAAAAACAAATGGGGGATACGATCGACGTACCTTTAAATCTATATGCAAAAGATAGTAAAACCCGAGGCATAGAATAAGCTATTATTCCCAGGTATTACGATCTTTTGTATATAGATTTACGATATCTTCTACAGAAATTTACAATTTACGATGTTTTACATAGAAAAATTTTACCCCGTACCTCGCTCTACCATCTGAGCTACAACCCCGATTGATTTGTTCAGTTCTGTTAAAAGTATTTAACAAGTTGTCTTTAATATCCTAGCGATTGGCAAATTTTTAAGAAGATAAGACTTCTCAACGTAGGTGTACATGCTTGCGAAATTACCCTGCTGGTTATTTCCATCAACATCTCATAGTATTGAACCATGTACACCACACATGAATGTGTAAGAGCTCTCAAATTATCTCGTTTGAAAATAAGAGCAAGCCGACAAAGGAAGAATGGAATTTCGCTTTACCGATTTGAAACATGCTCATCCAGTCATGCAAATATCTCCCTTTATGCATGTTAATTCAAGGAAAATAGGGGAGGGTTACATCAGTAATTATCGGAGCTTAAGATTTTTGCCTACACTAAACAAGGCCGCTCATAGAAAAACCCATGTAACAACTGCCTCCTGAAAGCTCCGAAGCCATCCTGCTGCGAACCATTAGATGTCGGGATCGTCACTATTTCTCCTCAGTGTGTCCTATGATGTATAAACTTCTACTTGGTAAAGGTTAGCCCCTTGGTCAAAATCATAAGCCATAAAGCCACCACAGCCGGCTCGCTGCTAGAACCATCTGCGGAATCTGCGAATTCTGTTGTACCTTTTCCTAGCTAATCCACTGTCACTAAAACTACCAACCGAAACATGATCATGAGCTTCAGAAAATTCCTCTGACCACGATTCCAGGGGAATAAGAAAGCTATCGTCCTTTGCCTTCCTCTTCTGCTTTTCAATCTGCTTGACATTCTTGGATATTTGGTGAAGTGTCTGATTTATCTTCGTGAAACTCCGCTCCATAGGCTCCACGACATGGGAGACTGTGTATTTGACATCATCGACCATCTGAAAAATGTATGAAAAAAAAGAAGTGAGACCAATGGGAGAGAAATACGATATGAAAGGCACAGAAAACACATTAGTATCAGAAGCATACAATTTCACCACTCCCTAACACAACATCACGGACACTCTGAGGAAAACTCAACCGCCTGTCTCTGGAATCAGGCCGAGCGGTTTGCATGATTGTCTCTCTTTCCTCTTCAGGGTCTGGAGCTCCCAGGGATGCATAATCAGACATGACAGCAACGTTATAAACACTTCTCTCCCCACGTCTGTAAGGTTTAGCAGGAAATACTTTCAAATGAACCACTGCCGCCACCCCCATCTGCCATGCAAGGGACAAAAAATGCTGTGGGAATCAACATAAACAGAAACTCTTTTTTCTTAAAAAATTAGAGAGCAGAGTAGGATCGTTGTCTGCAGTAAATCCCATGTTAAGCATAATGCAAAATATCCTCAGTTGTGAAGAGAAGTCGATGTATACAAATGTGCACAAGCAAAAAAAAATCAGTAATGCCACAAGCTGTATATACACTTGTGACAAGAAAATCCACAGAAAACACGAGCACAGCAGTATTAAAAGGGAGATATGAAACTCAAATAGCCATAACATCCACATTTGTGAACATGCAACATAAAGGAAAGCTATGGAGGAACAATATGGTAAAAACATTCATCAATATGCAAAGAAGTAAAAATGGCACTATAGGCAATACATGGACTATGGAGGAATAAACATGTCACTATTACAGAGTGTGTAATATCAGAGATGATTCTTTTACAAACTAGCTATATCGTGAATGGACAAAAGAAGCATAAGCATGTAACTATTGGGCAAAATTTTAGCATTTAATTCTGCAAGTTCTCATAATGTTAGATGATGGATAGAGGTAACTCCCTGATAAAACCAAGCATGAAATGACCTAAAACAAGTAGCACTAAATACTACTTGTTGCATCATCATGAAGTAAAAGCAAGTGAATCAGCCCAAGCTACAAGCTGTGAAGACAACATAATGGATAAAACATACCTCAAGACATATTATATAATCCTGGATACGTGTTTGTAATCTTTGTGCCAAATGTCCTTTAAAAAGTCCAGTTGAAAACAGAAATGCAACAGCAATACCTTGCCACCATGTCAAAAATACAATAGATTTGAAAGTTAGAAACTTGGACAGGGGCTTAATAGGTTCCAGCTTCTCCTTGGTAGCAGTATAGAACTGTATAAGACAGTATAATGCCCATGTCTGGCTGAAATTTAGAACAACAGCCAAATATGGGTACCTGCGAAGGGATTGATAACACTGTCAAAATGCCGAAACTTGGAATAATTTACTCATCTTCCAGTGCAGAATCATGGCAATTATGCACAAAATGACTTTAAGTATTGACTGAATATACAATGATACAAGTGATGTCATCTTAAAATTTGTAACAAAATATTCAAAAGCTCACTGGGAAAAAAACACTAGGCAAAGGAAATGACTCCTACCCATATCTCCATGCAAATTTTCCTTCTCCATAGATTCCAAAAAGTTCCAGGAAAATTGCCAAGACAGCACATATAGGCTTGAGTATCATCTACAGAAAAAACATATACTAAATCAGAGCAGTTAGAATTCAGCGAAAAAGTAACGGTAAAGAGCTTGCCTTCTTGAATACGTACATATTGCACAATCCCAATTTTCACAGCATGGTAAAAGTCAGGACCGAGGTACCAGTTTCTCATAAACCAGTTTAATGGGAAAGGATGTTTCACAATCCCATAATCATAATCAACATCTAGCAGAGGAGAACTCTCACTGGTTTGAAACTGACCCTCCATGAATCTGATGGTACTCTCCTCCCCACCTTAAATGAGAAAACTTTCAATCAGATGAACAATGTAGAAAAACAAATAGAGAAAGCTGAAAGCATCGTATGCTCAGAAACTAGGCATTTGGCATATTAACCCTCACTCCAATTTAACAAGCCCCATGCACTGACCAAACTAAAGCAGTGAACAGAATAAGGTGCTTCATCAACATTTTTATGATGAAAACTTGATGGTATGTAACTCCAGTGTCACGAAAGCATATAAAAAAAAATCAACTCAAATGAAAACTTATTTCAGTTGAATTCCTCTTTGTGATGAAAAGAAGTTTTGTATTACCAGATATTCTTTTTGAATCTGTGATTAAGCTGACTTACCGCTTAAAAGTCACAACCGTGTACGTGTGACTTCCAACTATTGATTAAAGAAAAGATAGTTTCAGTTATGAAGAACCCCAGCGGGAAAAAAAAATACCCACCTAAACATGCTATCAAATATCTCTCAAAGCAATACATGGCGAATGCCTCATAACAGTCCCGCATCAGCTCACAGATGAACGCAACCTTTGAATTCAGTAACGAGAAGAACTGCAAAAATAAGAAAGGTTATCCTGTTGAAAATGAAGGAAATAGTTTCAACACACAAAAAATTCAAGTTAGTGAAAGCCAAAAGGAGGTACAAGAAGGGAACAAAAGCATTAAAGTATATCAATTATCCTCAACAAGCATAATTTACGAACAGAATTACAGGTGGCTATTCAGATATGTAAAGATCATTCTAGACTCATGAGAGTTCAAACACTCAAGAGGGACAATAGTAAGTATGTTACAATATTATCAGATATATGTTACAAAAAAATACATACATGAATTATGATCTCACAAGAATAGCAAAGTAACCTTGAGAAAAAAAATCACAAACATAGTGAGATAATGAACAAAAAGCTTGTATTGTCCCTTTCCAAAATATTAGATGCTCATACATTTACACTAAACTAATTTAGTAAGTGCAATACCACCTTTGTATAGAAATATTGGAATAGAGAACAAAAACAGCTGGGTCTACTTACCGATTGAACAGCATATACTGGAACCATCATAATGAGACCAATCAAGAACTTCTGCTCCTGTAATGGATAAAGCAATCAACTGAATTAAAAAGTAGCACAGTTGAAACATGATTAAAATGGAAGTTGAAAACTTAGAATAAATGCAGCTCACGCCTGTATAAAATCTTTCATATCAAAATAAATTATTCTAGCAAATCAAATGAAATTGTGAAAGAAAACTACCTCAGGTTGATGGTATGCACAGAGATGCTCGAAAGTTAGGAACAAGGACAGAACAAGTGCAACAGTTACAGATGTTCCTGCACTAAAAATTGGCCAGCTTGGTAATGACTTTGACACTGAAATAAAGCCAGGAGAAAACATTTTCCCTGATCGACCCAAACAACTGCTCACATGGATCAGCACCAAAATGAAACGGATCACGTTTTTAGGTGACATACTGCCAGAGACAGTAACGTGGGTGAAAATCTTGTGATCAGTCCTCTTTAGCTAAAATTCAGGCTATGTTCTTCTAAAAGCTAGAGAATTCGAGGATTTAGAAACTGAGGAGTAAATCTTCTTTTGTGCTTCTTGGATATGCTCAAACTCTCTTTAGTCTTCTGCAACACTTCTCTGTGGAGCATACTGGTACTTCCCTATAGATTAAAGAAGTGATTAAAATTTGTAAAGCATAACAACGATAGTAAGATACACAAAATGTTTTTTGCTTTTAAGATATAGTGACAAAACTTCTGCCAAACCTATAATTATCAAAAGTAATTAAGCATACAATTATAGAACCTGAAACATACACAACCAAAGAAATCATCAACAACATCTAAGACATCACCAGTGACCCCATCTTTTTTCTGATAATTCCACAATGAAAGGCTGCATGACTGCATGTCTCAGATGCACATCTCCTTTATCTGGGAAAAAAAGGCAAAATGAATCATAAATTTCTTCTTTTCAGCATCACGCTCCGTTTGATAAGTAAAGGTAACAAATAGGACAAGAAAAAACTATTGGACCCTTGCACAGATACAACCCTTCAATTACTTCGGGAACCAACAATCCTTCCTGTTGATAAATCTTCTCAATATTCTTAAAAGACTTTAAATTACTCAATTAACACAGATTCAGCATTCTGGAACCAATCTTTATTTAGCTACCAGGTGGTAAAAGCAAAATTGCCCATAGTGGAATCACTCTGATTGTAGTAAAGCAACATATGAACGGTAATTGGTAAAGAATTCCACAAAATGTATCGCTGAACTTTTTGTTCAAGGCTCTTCCCTCGACTCCTCAAGGCTATTCCGTGGCTTGGTGGGGGCTGAGGGCTGACAGTTGGACATCGTCCTGCGGGAGGCGCCGTCGCTCGGCGCTGGTAACAAAAGGTACCAGGGGTTAGGGGAAGAGAGAACAAGGGATTAGAGAACTAAAGTTTATTGATTGGTTGCTTTCCTAGCTTACACGTTGGGTCCTTTATTTATAAGACAGACTCTAGACTCTGAATAGAACTGGACTCTAATTTGAGCCTGACTAAAACTGAACCTTTTCCTAATACGTAGACTTTCCACACAAAACTTTCCAATCAGGACAGACCCTGATTTGGAAGGACACGGACTCCCAGCACGTGGCAATCCTGCCTGGGTCGAACTGTTGTGTGGCAGGTATTATTCCTTACTTGCTCCACGTCTTTTATACGGGATACCCCACATTACATTTTTACTCAGTTGTGAAGAATCGATTATAGTTAAACCCTGAAATCAATATCTGTTCTATTTCTACAGATATAGGCATCAATCCAGCAATCAAGAGAACTCTCCCGCAGTGCAGCGGTGGGTGCACACAGTTGCAAACCCACACATCCTCCCAAGTTCGGGTCTTATTCCCCTCTCACGTTAAAAATATATCCAGCAATCAAGCAAAATACAAAACACACTCCCTATTACTCGATAGTATACCGTGCATGTATAGCAACAAAGAAGTACCATAAGATCCAACCACTCTTCTCGACAACCAGTCCACAGCTGAATCACCACCTAATTTACCCACATCACGAATTAGGAAACAACACAAGTATACACAAATCAACGGAATGTAAATTGACAACTGCCTAGCTCCAACCGATTAGCAATCTAGCGATCGACACTAATAGCAGTAGCAATAGCACAGCACAAACATTCACACGAACTAGTTAATTCAGTCATCTCGCCCCGCAGAAGCAATTATCAATAAACATTTTAAATATGCAGAACCGAGTAAAAGAGAAGTCAAGCAATTGGAACCACCCCCCGAGACTACACTACCGAATGCTAGCGATTTACCACCCAAAAAAAAACCCCAACCACCACCACTACAACCGCACGGCATTGACGAAAACTAGCGATTAGAGCACAACCTGCTCCCTCTTCCCCGCCGCCCAAATCATCCTATTCCTGAGTCCAAACATACTACAAAGAACACCGATTTCTTTCAGAAAACAACAACTAGCGCATCTATCAAATGAACCGCCTCCGACCGATCGAATTGGATAGGGAATCGCACCGAGATGAGGGATTAAGCAGGCAGGCACCTTCCGAACCGGAGAGGGGGACTAGCGGATCGCGCCTCGGCCCTGGGGTGCAGAGGAGGAATACCTTGGCTTCCGCCTCGCTCCCAACGAGACGTTTTCTTTTTTCTCTTTTGTTCGAAGAAATCTGGGTTGGCCTCGAACTACGGGGCTCTTGCACTTGTACGCCTCCGCCGCTGTTTGTACTTGAGGAGGAGGGCCCGTGTGTCAGTGGAGATGACAGGTGACGCTTGGGCCCCTTCCGCCGACGTGGCACGAGCAGGATTCCTTATGTGCGGGTGCGCGGAAACAAAGAGGCGGTGGTGGCGTGAGTACGCCGCCAGGTCGCGGGCCCACCGGCGCGGCCGCGGGAGACCCGGAGCTGAATCGGGCCGTCCTTTGGGCATGTTTGGTTCACGCCTGGCAGCTGTGGGAGCTCGCGGGAACCTATTTGGTTGCCGTTCTGGCGAGCTTTTAGACCCAGGCGCCCAAAAAACGAGCGTCTGGGCAGCCTGTGGCATTAATCCTGTGTTAGCAAGAAGAGCAAGCGGAGTACAAGGATAAGCTTGCACCGTAGTGGTGAGCTGCTCGGTGCCGTCCCCACGCCGACAAAGACGACCTTCCGTCCCTTGGCACCGCTCCGACATCGTAGAAGACGACTTCTCTCGATCATTGACGCACCAATGCCGAGCAAGGCCACTTGCCGTCGATTCACACAACCAAGATAAAGGCGCATGCCAAGAGCCATAACCGCCGCTGCTGCTAGGAGACACCCTAAGACGAAACCTTCACCTCTACAGTTGCCTTCTTTGGCTTGGGACTAGGATTAGGAATAGGATGTTTTTTCTTCTTCCTTTTGAACTTTTGTCATGATGAAAACAGGTATGAGATGATTTTCCTCTTTCCTCTATCTTCTTTTTTTTTCTTTTGAGACAGAAAGAAGGACGTCTATTTAGGGACTTTTTATTCGGCCATGATGGAAAAGGCCATGTTTCGTTTCATTAAACATATTTGCTAGAGCACAATTGCCTAGAATTACCTCAAATTCTAGTTGACGTGTTTCAACTATTGGATCTGAGAGTGTTGCCGCTGAAGCTTTGTCGAAGTGATGACAGAGGCAGAGTCATTGCACCTCACCGGCGAGGTTAGAGTTGTGAGGTGGAGTGGTCGACGACGTGGGTAGCGACGGTAGCAGAACCGAGGGAGGTGAGCTTGCTAGAGAGGTTAAGGTTGGGGGTATGGGGTGGGGACGCTGGCGCCGGAAAAGAAACACATGCCTCCCCGAGCATAGAGGGATGGCCGGGGGCCCGACGATAGGACTAGTGGTGGCAGGCAGGGTTGGAGGGCGGGTGTCACACCCCGATTTTCTAAAACCCGAAAATTAGGGCCAACAAAAACTTTTTAGTAATAATGCGAACTGAAATACACCTGACTAAAAACTCTATCGCAAGTCGTGCCAAGCCGCCAAGCGACGCAAACCAAAACCCTTCACTTTGCTTCCTTCCTTTTTCACAGTCGGTACCACTGAACCATTAACCCTAGCTCAGAAACCATGCGGTGCCTCGGAGAAATTTAAACGTATATGTGCCCTAAACTTTCTCGGAATGCCACGATCTTTTGCCACCTACTCCATCATGTCGTTTCATGAGCATGTGCAAATATATACTGCTTTTGGATACATACACGCATGCTAAACCCTAACGCAAGGATAAGGTAGCATCTGCGTTATATGTGCCGATACACCCGCGGCACCCTGCGGTAGCCTAGCCCAAGCCGAGGCAGGGAAATTCCGAGAGTCCCCATAGCTGCCCCATGCCTTGCCACCCTCCGGAACCCCGGTGCCACGTACAGATTTCCCATCCACCTATTTAACCCGAACCTCCCCTTGAAAACCCTAGTTCGGCAACATCAGGCAACAGGACGTCTGTGACCGCGGCATCTTGTCGTCAATGGTCTCGAGTCGAGATGAAAGAATGTCCAAGAGATCCATGTTCCCCTCCTACCTTGCCGCGCCCCGAAAACCCTAGTTCCAGCCCTAACACTTTTATCCCCGATTAAATCTACTTCTTCCTAAAACCTTAATTACGAAACCTAATGGCCTTCGGCTCTCCTAAAAATTTCGGGAACATACGAGCAGCAACAAAATGATCTTCTCAGCTCAAATGTGGCATAAAATATCGACGCTTAATTCGGAGATACCTGAAGATGGAGATAATAAAGCCCTAGGACAACGACGAGCACTGAACTGAAATCCGATGCGTATATACGAGTGCATCGAGGATGTTTCCCCAAACCCTAGCTACCGCAACCTCCCCCTTTTATTCTGACAACATTACCACCGCATATACGCTCAAATTTTCCAAGTGTATAGGGACACACGTACACCGAGAACCCTACATAGCTTTGCATGTGCCATTTAACTTCCTGCCACCTTTTCTCTCTCCTAGAGTATGCGTGCATACACTCACCTCTGCTCCAGTTAACGTCCTGAGAACCCGACCAAAATATCTGAGACATTTCTCCAGACTCCCCT
Organism: Stipa capillata; assembly: GCA_019208055.1. NCBI lineage: Eukaryota > Viridiplantae > Streptophyta > Magnoliopsida > Poales > Poaceae > Stipa > Stipa capillata. The sequence continues at coordinate 268,196 of JAGXJF010005410.1, forward strand.
CGTTTTCCTGCACTGCTGGCACTGCTCCTCCTTGCCACGTTCTCACCCACACCTGCTTTCGGTGCCCAATTTTCACTGCACCTACAATAGCACAACCAGCAGAATGAATACCTATCTACGCTATGAAACAGCAGTAGTACTGCTCCCATATGAACACGTCGCCTACTCCTCGAACCATGCTACTTGACAGCTCGTTAACCAGCTCCACAATCGAAGCCATTTTCTGCTATATACGCGCAGCACCGGCTAGTCAAATCTTCTCTTCATTAGTGTGCAGTGCCACGCAATTTCCTTGCCCGAAGTTGGTGCCCAACCCCGGCTGGATTCCCTCCGTTGTATCCGTTGACACGCACTCCTGCCAGTGCACTGTTACCCATGCCCTCTGCCCCATACAACCGCTCCTGCACTCCCATTTCTCCCTCACGTCCCTATCCTTTCCCTCTGCTATACACCTTTTTGGTGCACGCGCCACCTCTCCTTCTTAGTAACCAGTACCCAATATCTGTAGCAACAGCACCATCCACGCCTCACCACTCCATCCCCTTGCCACTGCCGCACCATTCCCATGAGCTTCCGTGCGCCATGCGCCACTCCATCTCCTCCCACAGCGCAGAGACACCGAGCCATGGCCCGGGAGCCGTCGCATCACCCGATAGGAGCCAGCCGAGCGGCCCTCTGCTCCTCCCGAGTCAACCGCCGATGGAGCTGCCGCCTGCCTCGCCGGTGAACGTCGAGATTCCCTCCGACCCGAGTCCCCAAGCACTGCGACATTGCCCGGTCGTCCTTGAGCTCCGCATCAAGCCATTGGGCCCGGAAGCTCTACTCGCCGCACTGCTCTTCAACAGCGGAGGCCATCACCCGAGCCCGCTCCGGCTACAAGAGGCGTGCCGAGCTGCCCCTTCAATCCCCCTCAAGCTCCTATTTTCTTCCACAACCGTGCATCCGCATCCTCATCCAAGGACTCCAACTCACTCCCCTCTCCACCTTAATGACCGGCAACCAACCCCTCTTCGTCCACGGCCTCTCACTCACCGGAGCTCCAGGCCACTTCACCTCTGCCCTATGCTAACTCCCCGTCGCAGGCTGCTTGGAGCTGAGTTTTCCTTCACCGTCGAGCTTGCCATCCTGCCCCAAGTCGATCCCCATCTCTAATCGGCTCAGCTGAGCACTAGAGCTAAAAGCCCCAAATCCCAATCTCAGCTCCCGCCATTGTCGTGTCCGTGTCCGAGCAGAGCACCCCGGGTTGCGCCGGATACCCTATTAGCCCTCGGCGAAGACACTGCCCCGAGCCCCCCCTTCACCCGCAAGCCACGCCACCAGAAGCCAGGAGGCAGCCGAAATCTCTATCCCGCCGACCGTCCTAACCGCCGCCGCCGACGCTAACTCCTCTGTGCCTGTCGGAACAACCGCCTCGGTAACGGCCGCGCGCTGCTGCTCGGTAAGCCGCTGACGCCTCGGCCCAATAGGCCCATCACCGGGTCAAGTGTGATGACGCCCGTGTTCACTCCCGCCTTCGCTTGAGGAAAGCGTAAAGCCGTCTAAAGAAAGCACGGTTATTACTTGAACCCTGGTTCTCTCAACTAATTGAACCATTAGTTTCGGTTCAGCAGGTTCAACTTAATTTCGCTCGTTTCATTTAACATCTGAAGCTAGTCATGAGACTATTAGAGTAGATCCAAGCTGTTGGTTCGAAAGAAATTTAAGGCATTAGAGGAATTCAATCTGTAATCAATAAAGATTAGCTCTAGGGAAAAATTAACTCTTTAAAGGCAATATATAGATATATATATGCATTCTCCAGGTTTGGCCCCAAAACCTAGGCCCTCCTAGTCTTCAGAAAATTTAAATACCCATAGCTCGTCAGGCCAGTAGAGAACATCCAAGCTTTTATCTCCACCGAGTTTTGAAGTCTGAAGACATTTTATAGCTTAATCGATAAGGCTTTTATTTAGAACCATTCATTTATTTAAGTCAGCATCTACTATGTATAGGTTGTTTTTGAGTGCTCGCATGTCTCTAGTGTTCAATGTTCCTTTGGGGCAAATGGTTTTGAAAATACAACTCTGATGGCATAAGTTCATATGATCAAAGGCACCGTCATTTCATGTGGCATATACATATATACCCATTCCCTAGGGCACCCTCTGCACTCGTAGACTCAAGCCCTAAAACCTCGGGTATTCACCACTCAGTTAAGCTCATATAAATACTCACCCCATTCCCCGTCAGACTATGCTCAGACTCTTCAAAAGCCCAACCCTAGCTCTCTAAAGCCCCTTAAAAATCAAACTTTGCTAATCAAACACATTATGATTTTATGTGTTGAAGTTTCTAAGACCACAGTCGGTGTTATTCGGTTCTTCCTTGCATCGTTGATTTATTCGCCATTCTTTTAACGTGTAGATACCGACGTTAGGAATTATTGCACGAAGGAATTCGGGCAGTTATCGTATCAAACTCAAGCTCGAGACTCGGCCAATTTGCCAGGCAAGCATTCCCACCTTGACCATGTTGAATCCTATATTTGTAAATTATTATTATTTTGTTTGCGACAGTGCATGCTATGTGTTATCACCGATATTTTATGTAGAATAGATATTCCCAGTAGCTGCAGTAGTCTAGGTCCGTAAATCCGATCCTTGTACCCCTAGTACTATTTGTCGATAATTGGAGTATCGGCGAAATAATTAAGGTTATAGGCGTTAGCCCTGCTTGGAAACTAAAACCGTTTTTGAATCAAGTTACCTTGCACCCCTTTCGGGATTTGGGAATAAAACCCTCGGCCGGCAGTGCCGTCCGGGGTGATGATTTGGAAACTATTGTTTTCGAAACCCTAAGTGAAAGGAATGGAGATGGTTTTGGATTCGGGCAAGAAATGTAAGGGTGTATGGGTGATGTTGAAGTAGCCGGAAGCTACATGGTTGCTGTGTGATGGAATGGAGTCTTGCTCCAATCGCTTAAGGACCGAACCTAAGTGCCGCTAAACCGGTTCCTTACCGTACGTCCACATGACCTTTATGGGAAGGTCCTGGTGTATTAGCCCGGCAAGTGTTAGAGTTGGACCCGTGGGAAGTATGGAGTTGTGCTAGTTAGATTGGTACCTCTAGAGGGGCTCCACATGGAATGTGGGTAGAGTTCCGACACAAAGATGAGTCCACTCCGAGTTATGGTGTCAGGCTGCCTGGGCACAAACGGAGTTGGGTAGATCTTGTCTAGCGGGTTCAATTTTGACATGGAAGCGGGTGAAAACTTTGTTGTACTAGTCCTGTCAGTATACGATGCATAGTATACCCAGGGCGAACTACATCTTGTGGGTAAAGCCGTACCACCTCTGCAGAGGGTTAAAACTATTCGAATAGCCGCGTCCTCGGTCATGGACATGAACTGGTAAGGCCACACACTGGTTAGACTGAGTTTTGGTTGTGAAAGCTGGGAACGGGATTAAGGACGTGGGCATGACGTGCCCACAGTGTGCAATTAAGGCCATGTTGAGGTGGCAAGGAATTGCAGGTGAAAGGTCTCCGGCCGTATTGGTCGGGTGGTGAAGGACCATACGGGCCGAGACTGTAAAACCTAGATGCCGGTAGATGGAGCTATCGATTGGCGGATGGAACTATCCGAGGATAGATGGAGCCCCATCGACAGGTGGAGCTAACGGCATTAGGAAGATAGCGGAGTAGTGGTGACTACTCCATGCGCTGAGATGGATTGGAATCGTTATAGTACCGTGAAGTTTTCAGAAATGCTTTTGAATCTATTATTCGTATTTTCATCGAAAACTTACATTTTCGCACAACTTATAACTTAGGTTAGAGCTATCCCTTGATCTATTCCCTGCATGAAATATAGCTGTATATTTCCTCCTGTGGGAATAGCTTGCGAGTACATTCCATGTACTCACCTGGCTTGTTGATTTGGCCAGACGAAGGAGACTTCAATTCTGAAGAAGCAATCTCGATCGTGAAAACTAGGGCGTAACCCCAGTCAGTTGCCTGTCAGGTATGGCATACTGGTGGGCCACATCTCCGCTGGATTTCCGCTGTAAGTTTATAGCCGTTGGGCTACAGGTATCAGATTATCGACCCTAACGGTCTACTTAATTGTTTACGCATGTATGACAATGATATACAGGTTACCTCGTGTGTATCGGCTACTGATCCAGGGACCGGTACAGTAATCATGAGGGAGTTCCCGGCCTTAAAACCGGGGGCGCCACAAGCTTGGTATCAGAGCCATACTGACTGTAGGTTAACCCTAGTTAGCACGGATGTTAGATACAAACTCTAAGTATAACCAATATTTTTTGAAAATATAGCTAAGCTTACTATAAGCATGGGTTCTATTCTCTTACCCTTCTTAGTATTCCCTCTTACCTATGTTGCTTTACAAGAAATACGGAGTTTCCTCTACATTCTCGTCTATTTCAAAACCCTTAGGCAATACCAGTAAAGAAAGCAACGAGACCCTACAGGTGGAACGTGATTGATCATCAACCCCACCGAGAATCAAGATGGACTACATCAACGCAAGATTCGAGAAGACCCGTCGAGACCCGCGACGACCAGGTCAAAACCCACCACATGACCTTTCAGGCCATGACGTCAAGAATGAGGGAAATTCGAGAAGAAAACATCTCGCCAAGTGGCAAGGACTCATCGGCAAGCGACAAGAAGCCAGCAATACTGAAGTGTACCCCACCCAGGCGATGTCACCAGAAATCGACCACGTGGACTAAAACCCTAAGGGTAAGTTACTAGATCTCGCTTGTCACGAGCAGCGAGATAGGTACCCCTCTTAGTTCGAGTTAGACGTTCTTTGCGGTACACAATACGTCTTACGATGTTTCTTGCGACACATTCGTTGTTTCAGGTTTTCTTGTTTGCTTGAAATATGTGACCTGCCCATATGTCTTCTGACGCATGTAGCAGTCACATCCACTGTTGAGTAGTTAATAGGCCTTACCTCATCTTCCAATTAAGCAAGTCCTGCTGTCCCATCCGTCAAACCCTTTTCCCTGGATTCTCTCCGAAATCACCTCTCTTTATCAGACTTATGTTGATTTCCTCTGACAACTTTCACTACTGCAGAAACAGCTATAGAAGACATCTTATCAGTGACGAGCACCAAAAAACCACGTCACTGATATACCGAAAATATACCAGTGGCGGGCGTCAACAGCCACGTGTCACTGGTAAATAATTACCAGTGACGAGTACCTATTAACGCCCGTCACTGGTAAAGTACCAGTTACTAGTGGCGGGCTCATAGAGTCGCTCATCACTGCTATATGATATACCAGTGACGTGCTAACTAAAGCGCCCGTCACCGACACTTTTTCCTGCCAAACTTTCTCCTGGCCTTCATACCAGTGGCGGGCTCACGTTTGACTCGTCACTGGTAAATTGTTTACCAGTGGCGGGCCTGTATATGTGCCCGTCACTGGTAACCTGCCCTTAAATAGATTCAGCGAGCTCGCTGCTGGCCAGTCGTAACTCCACTGGCCAGCAGCGAGCTCGCCGATCGCTTGCGCGTCCGCCGCCGCCGTAGACGCCCTTGGTAATTTCCTAGCCCTCCAAAATCTTCCCCCACCTCCCCTAGCTCCCTTGCCATCTCTCTCTCCCTCCTAATCTCTCCCAAATTTGCTTGATCATCACCATGCATGATCATCACCATCGATCCATGGAGCCCACTAAAGAGCTTAGGATCATCACCATCATCACCATCCATGCAGCCCACCATGATCATCACCATGATCATCACCATGATCATCTCCCTCCTAATCTCTCCCTCCTAATCTCTCTTCATCCATGATCATCACCATCCATGCATGATCATCACCTCTAGCTTGCTGATCTCTCCCAAATTTGCTTCAATTGCAGCCCCCAAACCTCTCCCTCCATAGCTTAGCTGATCTCACCTTAGTGCATGCTTCCATGTGTTTAAAATTGATAAGAGCAGATATCTCTTTTGATTTTGTTTTAGCCATCTAAACTGTTAAAGGAACTGTTGTTGTCTTCGATCCCCTAAATTGATCAGTGATCATTTGTTACTCGTATGCATGCCTTGCTATATGAAATATGTTTGTATACTTATGCTTCTTATGTTTGTATACTCGTAATTATGTTTCTTATGCACTGAGGCAGAATCATATATATATGTGTAATTATATATGACAAGCAAATGATACTTTGATTCGGTGGATCTGTGGTGATGTGAGATGTGCATGAAATGTATTTTCGTATATGTGAATGTGAGATATGCTTGTGGTACCGGCCGTCGAGCCGAGGCAACATTCGTTGCTTTGTTTATTTTTTCAGGGAAACTGAGTTCAATGTTTTGGCGAAATGTTGCTTCGTCAACATTTTGTCAACGTTCGATACTCAATTTTGCATAATTTTAGCAAAGGTCATGCCGAAATTTTGAATTTTTAACAATTTATTTCAATAACCTGCCAAATTTTGAAATGTTTTATCTAATATTTCAAAATGTCAATTGCAAAGAAAATTTTAATTTTGTACGGGTTGGTACTAATTAATTTTCGTATATCTTAGGGATCGAACGACGGATGGATCGAAGTTGGATGTATGACGGCGATCGGAACACACAAAGTTTCTATACATCTTTGAATGAGTTCTTTGATTTCGCCGAGCGAGATATGGTGCGAAAGGGTGGCACGAAGATATGCTGTCCGTGTCGTGATTGCAAAAACCTGAAGATGTACGAGAGGAAATCTGGTTTTTTGCATATGCACCTGGTGCGATGGGGTTTCATGGCAGGTTACACACGGTGGACAAGTCACGGTGAGGAGGATGAGGTTGTTGCCGACGACGAAGGGTTAGATGAAGAAGCAGGACATGGGGAGCCGGAAGCAGAACGGTTGGATTATAAAGATGCCGGAGGACATGAAGAGGCCGAAGCGGATACGCGAAGCACGGGGGACAATTTGGCCGGAATGGTCCAGGACCGTCATGTGCAAGAGTAGGTTGTGAAGGAGACGAATAACGATAGTGCGGCTCGTAGAGAGGCTGCCAAGTTGGAGACACTGCTGAAAGACTCCGAGACTCCCTTGTATCCCGGTTGCAATCCTGAGCACACCCCGCCTCTCAGTCACGCTCGAACTTCTAAGACTCAAGGCACTCCACAACAGCACGGACACAAGCCTCGATGAGACATTGGAGTATCTCGCAAAAGTTCTGCCGGAGGGGAACGTGTTGCCTCGTGGTTGCGATGAGGCCAAGAAGGTCGTGTGCCCTCTTGAATTGGAGGTGACGAGATACCACGCGTGTCCGAATGACTGCATCATATATCGGAACCAGTACGCGGAGCTAACCAAGTGTCCCGAGTGCAAAGCATCCCGATTCAAGCGGGGAAAGAACTACCAACCAGATGGTGAGAACGGAGTGAAGAGCGGTGCTCCTGCAAAGGTTGTATGGTACCTTGCACTCATTCCCCGTTTGAAGCGTCTATTCGCAAACAAGAAGGAGGCAAAGCTCATGCGTTGGCACGACGAGAGGCCAAGGAAAGATGACGCCGTGCTGAGACACCCTGCGGATGGTTGCCAGTGGAAAGCAATCGACGACCAATACCTCGAATTCGGAGGAGAGCCGAGGAATATCAGAATTGGAATGAGTACGGACGGACTCAATCCTTTTGGAAAGATGAGCAGCAGGCACAGCACCTGGCCCGTGGTCGTATGGATGTACAACCTCCCTCCGTGGCTCTGTTTTAAGCGGAAGTACCTACACCTGTCTATGCTAATTCAAGGGCCGCAGCAACCAGGGAACGATCTGAACGTGTATCACCAACTACTGAAGGAGGAGCTAGATACACTGTGGGCTGAACCAGGGGTCCGGGTCTGGGACGCTCACGAAGGAGACTACTTCAATATGAGAGCTATGATGATCACAACGGTGCAAGACTATCCCGCTTATGGATATCAATCCGGCCAGGTTTGCCACGGATACCAAGGATGTGTTAAGTGCATGGAAGATACAACAAGTCGTCACCTACCGGGCTCTCACAAAATCGTGTACATGGGCCACCGAAGATGGCTTCAACAGGACGACCCGTGGAGACAAGAAAAAGAAAAGTTCGACAATACGATTGAGACCCGAGGACCACCACGTAAGAGGAGTGGGGAAGAAATATACGAGATGTTGAACTCTTGGGGTGAGTGCCCTAGGGCGGGAAAGAAGCAGAAGAAGGTAAAGCCGCTGGGAGGCGTGTGGAAAACGAAATCTGTTTTCTGGGACCTGCCTTACTGGCCTTTTCTCGAGACGCGGCACTGCATAGATGTCATGCATATTGAGAAAAATGTCTGTGAGAGTGTGCTCGGTCTCTTGCTCCACATGGCAGACAAGACAAAGGATGGGCCGAAGGCACGAGCTGACTACGAGGAACTGGGGATAAGACGAGAGCTGTGGGCCAAGGAGGAGAAGACCAAGTTGGGCAGGAATGTTACCAAAATCAAGACGGACTGTCCCGCCGCTTGCTACACTCTAAGTACAGACGAGCTGGATAAAATCTTCATATGCCTCAGAGGTGTCAAAGTAACTTCCGGCTACTCGGCAAACATACAGAGATTTCTAGACACGCAGAACCACAAACTAATCGGTATGAAGTCTCATGACTGTCACGTGATGATCACGCAGATACTTCCGGTTGCAATTAGAGGGCTAATGGAGCCATGGATCCGCGAGACACTGCTTGACCTCTGTAACTTTTTCGACGTTATCTCTCAGAAGTCCATCACTAAGAAGCGTTGCCGGCGACTGCAGGCGGAGATCATTGTCATACTATGCGAGCTCGAGATGTACTTTCCGCCCGCATTCTTCGACGTCATGGTTCATCTCATGATCCATATCGTCCCGGAGATCATCGACCTAGGTCCCGTATTCCTACACAACATGTACCCGTTGGAAAGGTTCAATGGGGTCGTCAAGCGATACGTTCGCAACAGGTCTCATCCGGACGGGAGCATCGTCCAGGGCTTTCTCACGGAGGAGAGCGTCGAGTTCTGCACGGATTACATGAAAGTCGACAAACCTATAGGCGTGCCTGTTAATCGGCACATTGGCAGGCTCGATGGCGTAGGTCACCGACGCGGAAAGAAGGATTTACATGTGCACAGTGACTCTCCGAAACCGATCAGACGATTACGTCAGAGCGCACACAGTAGTGCTACAGCACCTGTCAGTGGTCCGTCCTTACGTTATTCAGCACATGGCAATGTTAAAAACAAAGCACGGCTCAAGAAAGACCGAGGCGGCTCTCATGAAAGAGCACAACGCAACGTTCGCCAGGTGGCTAAAAAACTACTTCGACGAACATAGCTTCTCAAAAGATGATGACGTAGCACGGACGGTGTTCCACGTGGCACAGGGACCCCTGATGAATGTCGGGACATACCAAGCATACGACATCAACGGATACACATTCTATACAGAGGCACAAGACCAGAAGAGCGTGTACCAGAACTCTGGGGTGACGATGGAGGCCCTGACCGGTAAGAAAAAGGACAGATACTACGGTAGGCTGGAAGAGATTTGGGAACTGGACTACACCGTAACCAAGATCCCCATGTTCCGGGTAAGATGGGCGAAGAATGTCGAAACGGAAGACTATTTCACTACCATGGTCATACCGAAAGCAGTTCCTATTGAGACAGTAAATGTGAAAGCGATCAGTGCCAAAAATGAGCCGTGGGTATTAGCTAAACAAGTGGTCCAATGCTTCTACATAGCCGACCCGACGAGGCCAAGCCGTCATGTCATGAGGAGGGGCAAAAGGAGTATCGTTGGAATCGATGGTGTCGTTGACGAAGACGACTATGACCAATTTGACGACCCGGATACGGAGGAAGACAATGACGGTGGTAACATTCATCCACGGCCCAGCAGAAGGAGCAGAACCACATGTCCCGGCGTGCGTCCCTTCAAAAGACGAAGCCACTCCGAGGGGCTAACCTATATCAGGAAGAAGAGCAAGACTACCGTTGAGAAGAGTGTCGAAGAGTGAGAAGATTGTCAAAGAAAATGATTTATGCATGATTGTATGTGCTACTATTAATTAAGTCAACGTGTATCCCTTTTGTATTTGCACTTAATTACTGATGTAATTTATGTACATAACAACCGTGCTTTTATGTTAATTCGATCTATACTCACAAAGTAATAATTTCTATCGATATACGCAAACATTTGATCCTCCGATGCAAGCACCTAGCACGTAGATAGTTTCTATAGTACTTCACCGAGGCGGGATTATTAGGCCAGCGAGCAACTAAGGCCCGTCCGTTCTTATTAGGCCGTGGTAATTAATTCGCTTCGGAGCACACCAGTTCAGTTGCCGTTTTGTTCGCACAGATCGAGGAAATTAACTCAGCTGTTGCATGCGGTGACTCAGCGTTAAATTACGTGGCTTCCCTAACTAACTAACCCTTACTAACTAACTAACCCTAACTAACTAACTAACCCTAATTAACTAACCCTAACTAACTAACCCTAACTAACTAACCCTAACTAACTAACCCTAACTAATTAACTAACCCTAACTAACTAACCCTAACTAACTAACCCTAAGTAACTAACCCTAACTAACTAACCCTAAGTAACTAACCCTAAGTGCTAACTTATCAGTGACGAGCATTTATGTGTGAGCGTCACTGGTAAATAACTTATCAGTGACGATCAGTTATGTCTACACGTCACTGGTAAATTATTTACCAGTGACGAGCACTATTATATGCACGTCACTGCTAACATTTACCAGTGACGAGCGGCCTTGCCAGCCCGTCACTGCTAACGACGAAATAAATAGGCGCGCCCCCGCGGGACTTAGAGAAAAACTCTCCAAATCCCGCCCGCCCGCCCTAAGTCTCCGAACCGACGCCCTCGCGCGACCCGACGCCGCCAGGCCGCCGCCGCTCCTCGCCGGACGCCCCTCCTCGCCGGACGCCGCCCTCGCCGGACGCCGCCCTCGCCGGACGCCGCCCTCGCCGGACGCCGCTCCTCGCCGGACGCCACCCTCGCTCGCCGCCTCCTTCCTCCGAAGCCACCCTCCACCTCTGCTGCGCCGCCGCCGCCTAGCCCCTCTCCCACCGACGCGCCACCACGACTGCAGTAGCCCCGCGCCCCTCCAACCGAGGACCGAGGTAAGGCCTTCAAACCCTAGTACATTTGCTTATGTTGCTCTTTCACCTATGCACTTGCAATCTAAAGCAGTGCTCAAGTAACATAAATGATACATTTTCTACAGTTTAAGAAAACTGTGTGTCCTAGTTTGATAGTTGAGTACCATGCTTTGATCAACTGTAAATTATCTATATTGCTCTAAGATAATGGGAGTATCTGTTGATAAGTACTGAAAATGCAATAACCCCTCACTAGTAAAAAAGTTAGAAGTATTTGGCAGGTCACACTTTTGAGTGGCATAAAAAACATTAGTCCTGGATGAGAGATAACCAGGATCAATAAAAATTGGTCATATCTTGCTTGACCTGCACAGACATACGATGTCAAGATCTTGAACTCCCAAATTCGAATGAACAAAACATAAATTTAAAATGATCAGATGTCTTTACTCCTTCCAACCAATATAGCTGGTATACTGAATGAAGTTGATATCCCATGGTAGATATGATATGATAAAACATGCAGGAGATCTGCCAACAGTTTGAAGTCAAGTCAGCTAAGAAGAGTTACATTTTACAGAATACAGATTAAGCTTCTTCTACTAGCTTTTACGGAGGACTAATGGGAGCATGTTCTACCGTTCTGTTCTACCATTTTATAACCAAGCAATCCTAGAAGTTTTGTATGTGAGATGTGCATGAAAAATGAATGTGAGATGTGCATGAAATGTATTTTGTATATGATTGTGGTACCGGCCGTCGAGCCGAGGCAACATTCGTTGCTTTGTTTACTTTTCAGGGAAACTGAGTTCAACGTTTGGACGAAATGTTGCTTCGTCAACATTTTGTCAACGTTCGATACTCAATTTTGCATAATTTTAGCAAAGGTCATGCCGAAATTTTGAATTTTCAACAATTTATTTCAATAACCTGCCGAAATTTGTTTCCGTTAATTTTTGTTTAACAAGTTTAATTCCATTTAGTCCGAAAATGGCCGGAAGTTCTCCCTCTTCGTCGCGGGCACCAACGGATGCCCCGGCGTCGTCCAGAGATATCGAGGGCCGTGCGGAAGCTCCCCGGGACCTGGCCATCGTCGACGAGCCTGCTGCTGGGGATAACAACGAGTACGAGTCGTCCCACGAAGAGTCCGGCGGTGCTGAAGACGCGACCGATCGTGACGAAGGGACCGGCCGTGAGTACGAGACCGGTATTGAAGAAGAACAGGCGGACGGGGCTCCACCAGCCAAGCGGAAAAGGCGGCTCGCGCCTAGGAGACCTAACAAGTTGAGTACCGAGACGTTCGTAATCACTCGAGTGGACGATCTGGGTAAACCTGCCAGTCCTGTAAGAGCCGCACAGGGGTACTCAAACGCCGTAGGCTGCATCCTGCGTGAAACGGTGAAGATCACAACGCCCCGACATAAGGACGAGAGAAACCGAGCATCTTCGAACTCTCCTCCTGGACAGGCTATTCAGCAGGTATTCCGTCCCGGAGGCCGACAGAAATAGAGTCGCAACGAAAGCCCTCAGCATGATGTCGAAATCCTTGAATACCTGGCGATACCATGCCAATAAGATGAAGGATCAAGATTTCGAGACCGTGATAAAGCCGAAATGGCCTACGATAGATGAGGCGGACTGGACCGAGTTCATCCAAACTCGCTTCGGCGAGGAATTCAGGAGGAAGAGTGATTGGGGGAAGGACATGCGGGGGAAGATCGTGGGTGACCACAGACTCGGCAGCCGTGGTTACCAAGGGAAGAGGCCTAAATGGGACAAGGAGGATGCGAGGTTGATTGCGGCTGGGAAAGAACCCCCTTTCTCGGACATCCAGCCAGGGCGCGGAAAGGACTTTGTGAGGGCCCGCGCAAAATTTGACCCAGCGACGGGGGAACCGATCTTCACGCACGACAAAATGAAGGACGTGCACGAAGAACTGGTAACCTCTGAACCCATTTTACTTTATTTGTCCTACGTAGATTAATTTCCTAAAGATTACGTTTCTGAACGGTTCATGTTGCTTGCAGAGAAAGCTGAGCCAGCAACCTGAGAGCTCCCAGGACTCTGTCGGTACCGAGAGGTGGCAAGACCCTATCAACAAGGCTCTCGGGAAGCCGGAGACTCGTGGCCGCGTGATGGGCGTCGGGTATGGGGCTCGATGGGCTGATTACTGTCCCCAAACCCGCGAGGCTGCCCGCGAGAGGAGGAAAGCCAAGCAAGATGAAGAATTCGATGCGCGAGTGGAGGCGGCTGTGAAACGTCTGTTAGGGCCTCTATACGATCAACTACGACGCCCACCCATGCATCCTGATACGCAGCCGCCGCCCTATAATCTGGATACGCAGCCGCCGCCCTTCACTGCTGCAAGGAGTAGTAGCCCCTCTGTCTCGGGCGTTGGCCCCGGGTCGCCAAATACAATCGACGGCCTAACGGTAAGCGTCGTCGGCTCAACAAATCGTAAGGGTGTCGTACAGATTTCGTTGTTTGGACTCTAACATCGATGACCCGTACGTATGTTCCGCAGGTGATAACTCCGTGCCATCTGCAGACCCAAGTACTCGGCTCGATGGTGACGGTCGCGTACGGTCGAGTCCACCCAATAACGTCGGAGAACAGGATGCACTGTGTGGATTTACCACCAAACATGGCGAGGGTGGAGTTGACTAAGGTGGTCGGCACCTTTGAGGACTTGGTTCTGAATGACCCACCTGAAGAAGGATACGAGAAGCTAGGAGCCTGCAAGGGGTTTTTTCTTAGGTGGCCGAAGGACGCGATTAAGTTGATTGAGACCTCCAATCGTCCAACACCTTCGCCGAGCCACACCCACAGTCCATCAGCAAAACCATCTCCTTTGGGTATTTTCGCACCTCTATCCTACAGGGATCTTGAGATGGAGGATGCCGAGGAGGCCGCGGAGCATGGCGGGGAGCATGGCATGCCTCGTGACGAAGAGGCACGAGAATTTGTAGATACGCCGCCACCCAAGCATGACGAGCAAGCCCACACGAAGCTGACTCCTAAAACACTCGTGGGCGCAGCCAAAGAAGCGATGGCCGGTCAGAGGGCCGTATCCCTGGATACGCAGCGCACGAGCAAAAAAGGGGCGAAGAAGGCACATGCTAGCACCGGTACTTACGATAGACAGGGTGGGGCAAGGTTGAAGAAACCCTTAACGTACGCAGCATCTTCCCAATCAGGACAGCGAGCAACGGGTCGTCAATGGCGGCCCTATCACATCCCGGGTCACTCGATGGTACCAAAGGATGAGTTCGACGTCCTCCCGAACGAAATGAAGATTCTGCATGAGAACGTTCGAGACATTGAATTAGGACCCGATGAAACGAATGTCTCGTATTACACGGCGAAGGTGCCAGAGGGTTTCCATTTCGTCGAGCAGTATCCCGCGGACAAGTTCTATTTGGACTTTGCGGAGATCTTCGGCATGTTCAACCTTTATCGGCTCGAAGCATCCTTCGTCAGGCTATGGGCGCTTCACCTAACCAGAGAGATCAGACGCCTGAAGATTCTCGATGTTGCAATAGCCGATCCGTTTCACATGCACGAGAACAACGTTCGCTCCCAAGAAGGTAGGGAGATTATGAAAGAATACCTCGTGAGTGCGATGATAGCGCATAAGGGCAAGGACTACCTACTCGTGCCCTACAATCCCTTGTAAGTCATTCTCTACTTTGTGCTTTCGTAAATTTCTCTTTTGCTTGTGCACCTAGCCAACTTCGTGGGTTAATATTGGTTTGTTCACATGTCTGCGCAGCGACCACTGGATCCTCTTAGTGCTAATGCCGAAGGAAAGCAAGGTTGTTTACTTTGATTCCATGAAGAGGGTGAAGAAAGACTACACCCTGCTCAAGAAAGTTCTGGATGATGCTCTCTTCGACTTTGCACAGAAGGGAGGAGGAGCAACTATGGTAAAAAGAAGTGGCGCTCCACGCTTTAAACACGTGACCGAATGGTGGTGCAGACAGCAGCCGGAGGGTAGTGTGACGTGTGGCTACTACGTCTGCTGCCACATGGACGACTTTGTACGGGCGCGGAACACGTTTCGCAAACATGACGACTTACGCAAGTGGAGTAATAACCTCGAACACAAGCCATATGACTGGAAGCAAGAGTTTGCACGCCTCCAGAATGCGTTTACGAATATCATCAACAAGGACGTCGTCTCCGATACGGGGCTTTTCTACGCCGGCACTGACCCAAGGGAGGAACACGCCGCTCGCACAGAGCAACGAGTTCGCCAAATCCCGACCGAAGACCCATTCGCGCGCCAACATGCAGCTAGGCCCTAGACGAGGGAAAAAAGCGTCAAGATAGGCCCTTCGAAACGGAAAAACATTGCATATGTATTGTGTTTGTGGTCGTGTATTCCCGAACTGGTCTAATTTGTACGTTTCTGGACATATTTACGTATTGCCACTTGTTACTTTCGTAGTCGGTTTGACATATGTACTTATCGTGTGCGACATCCGAGAGCGCGAGCGAGGTGGCCTTCGAAGCATACCGGGCACGTAGGATGCCGACGCAACGAGGCATCGCCGCAAGCGCTATTAGGCCACAGCGGCACGCCCTACGAGAACGGCGACCGAAGGGGTACACCCCCCTCCAGGACCCCTGCAGTACACAGGGGCTGGAGAGCGCCACAGTTCACGCGATCCTGCCGCGGCAGCGAAAATGGCTGCCGCGGCAGCCAAAAGGGCTGTTTTTGCTGCCATGGCAGCCAAAATGGCTGCTGCGGCAGCCATTTGGCAGCACAAACAGCCCTTTTGGCTGCCGCAGCAGTCAAAACGGCTTTTTTTCCTGCCGCGGCAGCCAACGTGCTTGGGCCTCTCATAACAGCAGTGACGTGCCGACTGGATGGCTCGTCACTGCTGTATATATTACCAGTGACGGGCGGGAAACACAGCACGTCACTGGTAATTATATTACCAGTGACGGGCTCTCATGCTCGCCTGTCACTGGTAACTAGATTACCAGTGACGAGCTGATAGCCCGCCACTGATAACCACTTACCAGTGGCGGGTCACCAGTGACGGGCCGGCCCGCTCGTCACTACTGGGCTTTTTAGGTCCGTCACTGGTGTCCCTTTCTGCAGTAGTGTTTGACTTCGCTTTGCCTGTAAGCCACTGACCGGATAGGATGTGAGCCTCTGTCCTATCCCGAGGCAATCTCTTCTTGGAATTCTCGTTGACCTCCATGTTGCCGAGTAGCTATTTAAAGCCCTACCCTCCCACTTGCGATGCACACCAGTGCTATTTCATCCGGTCCAAACGCTTTCTTCTGCCAGAAGAGTTCTTAGCCTCTAGCGCCCATTCCGCTATTTCCCCTCTTCCCCAATGGACGCAATGCCTCCTGGCACCCTTCACCAGGAAACCACGGCTGAAGAGCTCATTGGATTCCCAAGCATTCTGTGGACCGTAGTTCGGCAAACCCTCAGATCAACGCAACGCCCTAAGTATTTCGTGTACTTAGGGAGTGCCTTCTGTTCCTCGAATGAATTCTGGGCTAGAGTTCATGTCTACCCAGCCGACATCGATCAAGGTTTTACCCTTCCTTTCATCGGGAAGGTCATGCCCACTTCAACGATGGCTATCCAAATAGCCGCGTGGGAAGCCCTCTCCCGTCTCCTCCAGTTGGCTCCCGGCATGAACCAACGTTCCTTTCTCCTCTAGCCCAGATGCACCATTGAAGGAAACGCCGTGCTTGCCGACACCCATCAAGAAGAAGATGCAGCAGTGATCCACGCCAACCACTACATTGCCGCCCAACACAACTTACTCATCCAGCTGGCAGAAACATGGATCGTGCCGCTCAGAACCCTCGATTCCCCGTCCTCCTCTGACGACTCTTCAACAACGCCCGTAGGCGGTCCCGAAGACAACGAGCAGCTCCCAACAAGATCGGTATCAATCGGACAAAGCATCCGTCACCGCAGGAACACCGTCACCTCACAGAGAACCCTTCCGTCTTCAGGGGATGAAAGACCTCGTAGCAGAATGACTCCCTCTCAAGCTGCCCGCCTAGTTATATATCGACTAGTCGAGGCACCCCGAAGCTGGAATAGCCCCCTCCGTGTCGCTAGTCTGGTGTGTATGTTCATTGTTTTGGTGTTTTTCCTAGCAATTTACTTCCTGCCCCTCGGCACTAAGGTACACATGTTCAACACGCTCTTAGGCGTATGGATAGGTTTCATGTTGGTTTTCTCGTCATTTTACTGGCTTTCTGATCGGGCCCTTCGGCTCTTGTAATGTTGTGCGCGTCCCCTTATATGCATGGTGTGAGCTACACCTCCGTTCTAGGATGCGGGTGGCAGCCACACCCGTGTTACGAATAAAAAGTTGTATCGTGTTTCAATCTAAAGAGTGCCAGGCCATTCTTCCTCTCGTGATCTACCCTGTTTGCCCCGCCCCAATACCTTTCCGTATTGGTGGCAACCCATCATACCTTTTCAATCTACCATTTATTATTGCCCCTATACTCTTCCTTTGTTGTCGGCTATATGCCTACCTTTATTCAATAGCTTTGATTCCCCTCACGAAAGGCTACTGATCTAACGAGAGTGGTAAAATCTTGTCTTGTCCGAGGCAGCACGCCGTGCGCCTTTCCTCCGAGCTATCATGGCTACCTAGACTCTATCTATTTCCCGCACCCGTCCCGTGCCCCTCTTTTCCCTTGCCAAATACTCCCTCTTCCCTGGAGCTCTTTTGCTCCCAGTGCTTATTCCCCTTGCTCGTTTCCCCCTTCGCCGCATCCTCCGTCTGTTTCCAGCGACCCTTCGGCAACCCCACCAGCACTCCTAAAATCAACAAGCAGGCCATGGCGAAAGCACCCGCAACCGGAGAAGGTACCCGCCGCCGCAGACGTAATGCCACCACTCCGCTCGTCCCCGCTCCATCTGAGAGTCAGAATCTCCAGGAAGAAATCGCTCCGCCTCAGGCCCCCAATCTAGAGTTAGGTCAGATCGGCAATGCACGCCGAGGTTGGATTATCCAACTCAGTGCCTCCGCTTGTTTGTGCGTTTACGTTGTATTGATTTTCGCTGTTGGGTTCAGCCTGATGCCTCCCGGCAATCCGACTGGCCTATTTGATGCACTTGTAAACGCATGGATGCGTGTCATGCTAATCCTTGTGTTGTTTTACTGGAGTTTTCAATGGGTCTTCCGACCCTAATGAATTATCCAAAGATATTCGTTTTTCCTTGTGTCTGCAAACAAAACTTGAGATTTCCCTCTCATCTACTTGCTATTTCCCCTCTTCTCCCTGCTGACGCTTAACAATTGCCCCAATTACGGTGCCAACCAGCCACCCAAGAAATAATCATGCCGCCAGCAGCACGCCAGACCTCCTTTGTAGAAAGCCGGCACTCGAGACGGGCACGAGATGCTCCTAACACCGGACCCCTCCCCACTCCGACGATGACCGACCAATGCCAATCACCTGCACCCGCCACAATGCCCGAGAGGAGGTGCATCCAGGACGAAGAGCAAATGGACAATGCCCCACCAAAACGACGATACAGCACTAACCACTTAAGGGAATAATACCCACCGAATAATAAGAATGAGGATAATACCTTATTTGAACAGATATAAATCCACTAAATTTTAAGGGGGGTAGTCCCCCAATAACTTAGGAGAATTATCAAGTGATATAACTTAACATAGAATGATAGCTATAGCGACACCCTAGTTGAATTCGAACGGTCACAAGGAACGGTGGAGATGAACCAGAGAAGTCATCACTTCACAGGACTAACATACGGAAGATGGTAACCGGATTGACTGGACTACTTCGCAGCAGAAGACCATACAACCGAGCCTCTGTTCTTCTCTCCTACTCTACCTGAATCTCGAGGACGAGATTCCTTTAAGGGGGGATAGGTTTGTCACACCCCGATTTTCCAAAACCCAAAAATTAGGGCCAACAAAAACTTTTTAGTAATAATGCGAACTGAAATACACCTGACTAAAAACTCTATCGCAAGTCATGCCAAGCCGCCAAGCGACGCAAACCAAAACCCTTCACTTTGCTTCCTTCCTTTTTCACAGTCGGTACCACTGAACCATTAACCCTAGCTCAGAAACCATGCGGTGCCTCGGAGAAATTTAAACGTATATGTGCCCTAAACTTTCTCGGAATGCCACGATCTTTTGCCACCTACTCCATCATGTCGTTTCATGAGCATGTGCAAATATATACTGCTTTTGGATACATACACGCATGCTAAACCCTAACGCAAGGATAAGGTAGCATCTGCGTTATATGTGCCGATACACCCGCGGCACCCTGCGGTAGCCTAGCCCAAGCCGAGGCAGGGAAATTCCGAGAGTCCCCATAGCTGCCCCATGCCTTGCCACCCTCCGGAACCCCGGTGCCACGTACAGATTTCCCATCCACCTATTTAACCCGAACCTCCCCTTGAAAAACCCTAGTTCGGCAACATCAGGCAACAGGACGTCTGTGACCGCGGCATCTTGTCGTCAATGGTCTCGAGTCGAGATGAAAGAATGTCCAAGAGATCCATGTTCCCCTCCTACCTTGCCGCGCCCCGAAAACCCTAGTTCCAGCCCTAACACTTTTATCCCCGATTAAATCTACTTCTTCCTAAAACCTTAATTACGAAACCTAATGGCCTTCGGCTCTCCTAAAAATTTCGGGAACATACGAGCAGCAACAAAATGATCTTCTCAGCTCAAATGTGGCATAAAATATCGACGCTTAATTCGGAGATACCTGAAGATGGAGATAATAAAGCCCTAGGACAACGACGAGCACTGAACTGAAATCCGATGCGTATATACGAGTGCATCGAGGATGTTTCCCCAAACCCTAGCTACCGCAACCTCCCCCTTTTATTCTGACAACATTACCACCGCATATACGCTCAAATTTTCCAAGTGTATAGGGACACACGTACACCGAGAACCCTACATAGCTTTGCATGTGCCATTTAACTTCCTGCCACCTTTTCTCTCTCCTAGAGTATGCGTGCATACACTCACCTCTGCTCCAGTTAACGTCCTGAGAACCCGACCAAAATATCTGAGACATTTCTCCAGACTCCCCTCGTTTTCCTGCACTGCTGGCACTGCTCCTCCTTGCCACGTTCTCACCCACACCTGCTTTCGGTGCCCAATTTTCACTGCACCTACAATAGCACAACCAGCAGAATGAATACCTATCTACGCTATTGTCACATCCCATTTTTCATAATCCTGCTTATCGGTATAACCGTGCATGTGTTAGGCATGATTTAGGTTCGACATGCATCCGTCGTATATACCCTGCCACACATGCACCCTCCTCGACCGAACCCCAATCCGAGAAAAACCCTAGACCCGCACATACGCAGTAAACCATGAACCTCTTACGACAACTCATCCCGGAATCTACCTAAGCGAGGGAGGGAGAATCCAGGAGACCTGCCATGTTTCCCCCCACCCTACCATATCCCGGAACCATTCCCCCTATTTAATCCCACTTCCGACGAAACCCTAGGGCGGAATTACACGTTGTGCTGCAACCTATAGAAGTGTAAGTCAGGAAATTCTAGTTAAACTACGCAGTGCCCAAAACCTACTCACGATTCCATATATGCAAAAGCATAGTCATGACCAGCTCAAAAATCTTCCAAGACCAGCATAGGGCACCCTTGCACGTGTGCCCTCCATACAAGAAATAGTGAGTCAAAACAAAAAGGGGAAGTCTCAGCCAGCTGCAGAACTCCCTTGTCGACCTTCCCAAGGTGCATGAGCACTGGACATCTCCTTGGCTGCCACAACTTGTCCTCTTCCTTATGGCTCTTCCCTTGTCACAGCACATTGTTCGGGAGTTGTCACATCCCCTGCACCATTGCACAGCTTGAAACCCTGCCACATCCTTCGGACACCTCCTCTCTGCACCCCAGCGCAAGGGACACGTGAACACTCACCTCAGCACTCCAGGACGCGCGAGTGCCGGCCACCGGCGTGAGCTGGCCGCGCTCTGGAGCGGCACCAGCATGCCAACCTGGGCACAGGCATGCCGGCTGCTGGCTTCAACCCCGCCGCACGCCTAGCACCCTGCCCCGACTTCTCACATCATTCCGTCCAGCTCACCGTCCTTGAAGACCTCGGGAGTCTCCCTCGCCGCGCCACCCGTTGACACGCACCACGCGCACAGCTACCAAAGCCGCGCCGCTCGCTCGCCTCAGCGCGCCGCCCGCCGCTCAGGCCGACGACCACTTCATCAGGACACGTCCAGCACCGCCTTGAGCCATCCCATCACCTTGACCAGCTCGGCGCGCCTGTGGAACCTCGGAGGAGCTTCTCATCGCACCGAACGCCGGAAAGCCGCGCCGCCTGTCGTCTGCTACCGCGCCGCGCGCCGGACCGGCACCGCCCAAGCTCCCAACACGCGCCACGACCTCCTCCTCCCTCTGCCATCTCGGCCCGAGCACCCTGATACATCCCGTCATCGGGATAGCACCGTCGCCAGCTAGCCCCGCCGCTCCGGCTATAAAAGGGGAGCCCCGAGCTCATCCCCTCACTCAAGCCGCTACCCATTTCTTCCCTCCCTTCAAGCATCAGCTCGGGCACCATAGCAGAACCCCCAACCGGCCCCTCCTCCACACTCCAATGCATTTCTCCTCCCATTAGCCATAGCCAGCTCGCCGGATTTCTTCCCAAACTGAGCCGCTCCCCTCCTCTGTTCCGCCCAAACCCAGGCCACCTGAGCCAAGATCCCGGCCGAGGGACACCCACCCGGACCCTCTCTACTTCCTGGAACCTCCTTTCTCCCCGCCTAGTAGCTCGCCGCCGGGAGCCGCTCGCCTAAGACGCCGCCGCCGACCGCCCAGAATCCCACCGCCGCCGCTTTGTTCTAACCGAGCAGCCCAGGTGAGTCTGGAGCTGTTCTCCTAAATGGGTGAGTCCCCAACCACTTAACCAGTGAACGCGCCCTCTGGCTTTCCGCCTCTTCCACTAGGAAACGTGCGCAGTTTATGAAGGAAGTGTAGAAGCAATTCAAACCGGTTGCCCTTATAGTTTAGCTCACTGGTTCAACCGTTTGAAGCCTTTTCAAATAAATTGTTGCATATACAGTCCTAGTTCTGGAAACTACAGAAGGTACCCTAGCTCTTGTATTCACGAAATTTCAAAGTTTGAGTTAGTTACAAGGCTTTAGCAGTAGGGTTTGAGTTAGGACATTAGTTCTAAGCTATTTAAATCCACGCATATCTTATACATGTAAAGTTTCCGTATTTTCAAACTATTTTATTTATTTTAGCAGCTCAGTAAAATAACCCTAGAATCACGATTTCATAATAGCAATAGCTTATAGCATGCAACCCTAGTATCACGAGCTTCCTACCCGGTTAGAAACCATCGTCATTTCATGTGACCTTTTTGCATATTCTTGAATTTTATTTGGAGTTTGTTGCTTGGTTCTTATTCGCCGTTCGTTTCCGACGTATAGTTAACGGAGTGCTGTACGTGCCGCGAGAGGATCCGACGTCACCTCCACCCCAAGATCAGGAACAGGACCCGGAGCTGCCAGGCAAGCTTTTCCTCCTTGAACATGTCAAATCCCATATTTACTACGTGTAATTATTTTGTTTGCAAAATCTTGCATGCTAATTTATTATCACCGATATTTTATGTTAGTGTAGATATGCCGAATAGATGCATATACCCTAGGTCTGGAATCTATTCCCTTGTAGCCCTAGATCTAGTTAGTCGGCCGAAATCGACCGGCCAGGTAGTAGGAATATAAGCAGTAGCTGTGCTTAGACCTGCTCTAGTAAATAAGTTTTACAAAGTACGGGAGGGATATGGGATCAAAACCTCGGCTTGTTTATACATGCCGAGGAAATCTTTTAAAAGAAATGTTTGTGAAAACCCCGCATGAAATGATGAAGGATTTTGGATTCGGGCGGGAATGCTAAGGGTGTTATGAGGATGTAGAGTAGCCGGATGCTGCTTGCGGAAGGAATGGTCGGGTAGCCGGTTGCTACCCGTGGAGTTGGTTGGTTATGGAGTCCCGCTCGAATCAGTTAAGGACCGAACCTAAGTGCCGCTGAATCAGTTTCCCACCGTACGTCCACATGTCCTTTATGGGAAGGACTGGACCTGGTACCTCGTCTAATGCCGGAGCCCGGAATCGTGGGAAGTTAGGTTGAAGTGCTAGTGGATCCGTAGAATCCCTAGAGGATCTCCACGGAACTGAGTAGGGGAAAAGCTCTTCATGGGTCTCACCGTATTGTGAGGGTAAAGCTCAGTAGAGTCCTATAAGGTACGTGGAACATGCTCCGACACAAAGGGGGAGAGTCCCATCTCTGTCATTTGAGATGAAGAGGGTCGGGTAGTCCTCCTAGCGAGTCCGGCTCTGGCATGAACACGGGAGAAGGGTCTCGTTGTACTAGCCCTGCCAATACACCTCATGCGGTGTATCGTTAGCGCTCGGCATTAAGGGTGAACTACATCTTGTGGTAAAGCCGTACAACCTCTGCAGAGTGTTAAAATCTATTCGAATAGCCGCGTCCTCGGTCATGGACATGAACTGGTAAGGCCACACACTGGTTAGAATATGTTTTGTTTGCGAAAGCTGGGAAATGGGATTAAGGACGTGGGCATGATGTGCCCACAGGGGGCAATTTACGCTACCCGGATTGGTAGCCAGGAATTGCTGAAGGAAAGGCTAGCTACACTGCCGGGGTGGTGTGAGCGGAAGCCGAAAGGGTAAGCGGTGATGAGCGCGGCTATCCCGCGGAGGAAATAAAGGAGAGGTAGCAAGGGCTACCATGGAGGACGATGTGATACGTTGGGATCATTGTTTTACAAAGTTCGCTTTCAATCTATTATGGCTATTTACAATACAAACTTACATTTCCGCACAACATGAAACCTAGGATAGAGCCCTCCTTTGAGATATTCCTTTGCATGAACTATGCCGTATTATTTCCCCAAGGGAAAAGCTTGCGAGTACATTCAATGTACTCACCTGGCTTGTTGACTTGGCCAGATGAAGAAGAGGAGTGGTGCTCTGAGGACGAGGTCAGCGACCACGAGGGCTAGGGCGTTCTCCCCAGTCAGTTGCCTGTGGATGGGCATATTGATGGGTCAATAATCGCGCTTTGTTATTTTCCGCTGCTACTTTCTATTCGGCCAATCGGCCCGGATGTTGAATAAAGACCATAATGGCTTATTTATGTAAGATATTCGGTATTGTATGAGGATGTTATCAAGTTCTTGTGTGTACCGACTACTGATCCAGGGATCGGTACAGTAAACACGGGAGACGTATCCGGCCCTAAAACCGGGTACGCCACAGCTATGAAACAGTAGTAGTACTGCTCCCATATGAACACGTCACCTACCCCTCGAACCATGCTACTTGACAGCTCGTTAACCAGCTCCACAATCAAAGCCATTTTCTGCTATATACGCGCAGCACCGGCTAGTCAAATCTTCTCTTCATTAGTGTGCAGTGCCACGCAATTTCCTTGCCCGAAGTTGGTGCCCAACCCCGGCTGGATTCCCTCCGTTGTATCCGTTGACACGCACTCCTGCCAGTGCACTGTTACCCATGCCCTCTGCCCCATACAACCGCTCCTGCACTCCCATTTCTCCCTCACGTCCCTATCCTTTCCCTCTGCTATACACCTTTTCGGTGCACGCGCCACCTCTCCTTCTTAGTAACCAGTACCCAATATCTGTAGCAACAGCACCATCCACGCCTCACCACTCCATCCCCTTGCCACTGCCGCACCATTCCATGAGCTTCCGTGCGCCATGCGCCACTCCATCTCCTCCCACAGCGCAGAGACACCGAGCCATGGCCCGGGAGCCATCGCATCACCCGACAGGAGCCAGCCGAGCGGCCCTCTGCTCCTCCCGAGTCAACCGCCGATGGAGCTGCCGCCTGCCTCGTCGGTGAACGTCGAGATTCCCTCCGACCCGAGTCCCCAAGCGCTGCGACATTGCCCGGTCGTCCTTGAGCTCCGCATCAAGCCATTGGGCCCGGAAGCTCTACTCGCCGCACTGCTCTTCAACAGCGGAGGCCATCACCCGAGCCCGCTCCGGCTACAAGAGGCGTGCCGAGCTGCCCCTTCAATCCCCCTCAAGCTCCCATTTTCTTCCACAGCCGTGCATCCGCATCCTCATCCAAGGACTCCAACTCACTCCCCTCTCCACCTTAATGACCGGCAACCAACCCCTCTTCGTCCACGGCCTCTCACTCACCGGAGCTCCAGGCCACTTCACCTCTGCCCTATGCTAACTCCCCGTCGCAAGCTGCTTGGAGCTGAGTTTTCCTTCACCGTCGAGCTTGCCATCCTGCCCCAAGTCGATCCCCATCTCTAATCGGCTCAGCTGAGCACTAGAGCTAAAAGCCCCAAATCCCAATCTCAGCTCTCGCCATTGTCGTGTCCGTGTCCGAGCAGAGCACCCCGGGTTGCGCCGGATACCCTATTAGCCCTCGGCGAAGACACTGCCCCGAGCCCCCCTTCACCCGCAAGCCACGCCACCAGAAGCCAGGAGGCAGCCGAAATCTCTATCCCGCCGACCGTCCTAACCGCCGCCGCCGACGCTAACTCCTCTGTGCCTATCGGAACAACCGCCCCGCTAACGGCCCGCGCGCTGCTGCTCGGTAAGCCGCTGATGCCCCGGCCAAATAGGCCCATCACCGGGTCAAGTGTGATGACGCCCGTGTTCACTCCCGCCTTCGCTTGAGGAAAGCGTAAAGCCGTCTAAAGAAAGCACGGTTATTACTTGAACCCTGGTTCTCTCAACTAATTGAACCATTAGTTTCGGTTCAGCAGGTTCAACTTAATTTCGCTCGTTTCATTTAACATCTGAAGCTAGTCATGAGACTATTAGAGTAGATCCAAGCTGTTGGTTCGAAAGAAATTTAAGGCATTAGAGGAATTCAATCTGTAATCAATAAAGATTAGCTCTAGGGAAAAATTAACTCTTTAAAGGCAATATATAGATATATATATGCATTCTCCAGGTTTGGCCCCAAAACCTAGGCCCTCCTAGTCTTCAGAAAATTTAAATACCCATAGCTCGTCAGGCCAGTAGAGAACATCCAAGCTTTTATCTCCACCGAGTTTTGAAGTCTGAAGACATTTTATTGCTTAATCGATAAGGCTTTTATTTAGAACCATTCATTTATTTAAGTCAGCATCTACTATGTATAGGTTGTTTTTAGTGCTCGCATGTCTCTAGTGTTCAATGTTCCTTTGGGGCAAATGGTTTTGAAAATACAACTCTGATGGCATAAGTTCATATGATCAAAGGCACCGTCATTTCATGTGGCATATACGTATATACCCATTCCCTAGGGCACCCTCTGCACTCGTAGACTCAAGCCCTAAAACCTCGGGTATTCACCACTCAGTTAAGCTCATATAAATACTCACCCCATTCCCCGTCAGACTATGCTCAGACTCTTCAAAAGCCCAACCCTAGCTCTCTAAAGCCCCTTAAAAATCAAACTTTGCTAATCAAACACATTATGATTTTATGTGTTGAAGTTTCTAAGACCACAGTCGGTGTTATTCGGTTCTTCCTTGCATCGTTGATTTATTTGCCATTCTTTTAACGTGTAGATACCGACGTTAGGAATTATTGCGCGAAGGAATTCGGGCAGTTATCGTATCAAACTCAAGCTCGAGCATTCCCACCTTGACCATGTTGAATCCTATATTTGCAAATTATTATTATTTTGTTTGCGAAAGTGCATGCTATGTGTTATCACCGATATTTTATGTAGAATAGATATTCCCAGTAGCTGCAGTAGTCTAGGTCCGTAAATTCGATCCTTGTACCCCTAGTACTATTTGTCGATAATTGGACTATCGGCGAAATAATTAAGGTTATAGGCGTTAGCCCTGCTTAGCCCTGCTTGGAAACTAAAACCGTTTTTGAATCAAGTTACCTTGCACCCCTTTCGGGATTTGGGAATAAAACCCTCGGCCGGCAGTGCCGTCCGGGGTGATGATTTGGAAAACTATTGTTTTCGAAACCCTAAGTGAAAGGAATGGAGATGGTTTTAGATTCGGGCAAGAAATGTAAGGGTGTATGGGTGATGTTGAAGTAGCCGGAAGCTACATGGTTGCTGTGTGATGGAATGGAGTCTTGCTCGAATCGCTTAAGGACCGAACCTAAGTGCCGCTAAACCGGTTCCTTACCGTACGTCCACATGACCTTTATGGGAAGGTCCTGGTGTATTAGCCCGGCAAGTGTTAGAGTTGGACCCGTGGGAAGTATGGAGTTGTGCTAGTTAGATTGGTACCTCTAGAGGGGCTCCACATGGAATGTGGGTAGAGTTCCGACACAAAGATGAGTCCACTCCGAGTTGTGGTGTCAGGCTGCCTGGGCACAAACGGAGTTGGGTAGATCTTGTCTAGCGGGTTCAATTTTGACATGGAAGCGGGTGAAAACTTTGTTGTACTAGTCCTGTCAGTATACGATGCATAGTATACCCAGGGCGAACTACATCTTGTGGGTAAAGCCGTACCACCTCTGCAGAGGGTTAAAACTATTCGAATAGCCGCGTCCTCGGTCATGGACATGAACTGGTAAGGCCACACACTGGTTAGACTGAGTTTTGGTTGTGAAAGCTGGGAACGGGATTAAGGACGTGGGCATGACGTGCCCACAGTGTGCAATTAAGGCCATGTTGAGGTGGCAAGGAATTGCAGGTGAAAGGTCTCCGGCCGTATTGGTCGGGTGGTGAAGGACCATACGGGCCGAGACTGTAAAACCTAGATGCCGGTAGATGGAGCTATCGATTGGCGGATGGAACTATCCGAGGATAGATGGAGCCCCATCGACAGGTGGAGCTAACGGCATTAGGAAGATAGCGGAGTAGTGGTGACTACTCCATGCGCTGAGATGGATTGGAATCGTTATAGTACCGTGAAGTTTTCAGAAATGCTTTTGAATCTATTATTCGTATTTTCATCGAAAACTTACATTTTCGCACAACTTATAACTTAGGTTAGAGCTATCCCTTGATCTATTCCCTGCATGAAATATAGCTGTATATTTCCTCCTGTGGGAATAGCTTGCGAGTACATTCCATGTACTCACCTGGCTTGTTGATTTGGCCAGACGAAGGAGACTTCAATTCCGAAGAAGCAATCTCGATCGTGAAAACTAGGGCGTAACCCCAGTCAATTGCCTGTCGGGTATGGCATACTGGTGGGCCACATCTCCGCTGGATTTCCGCTGTAAGTTTATAGCCGTTGGGCTATAGGTATCAGATTATCGACCCTAACGGTCTACTTAATTGTTTACGCATGTATGACAATGATATACAGGTTAACTCGTGTGTATTGGCTACTGATCCAGGGACCGGTACAGTAATCACGAGGGAGTTCCGGCCTTAAAACCGGGGGCGCCACAGCGGGTTGACGAGCAGGCAAGGCAATGGCGGCCGCAGGTTGGAGATGGCGGTAGGAGGGCCGCCGGAGGAGGAGGACAAGGATAGCGAAGTTCTGGGGAGGGGGTCGAGTGGAGTCTAGTGTGTGGAGAAGATAAGGTTGAGAGAGAGAGGTGCAGATCTAGTGTGTGGAGAAGATTTTGATCCGACTGTTATGGCAGGTACTAGAGCGGCCCTTCTTTAAAATGTGATGGGTTAAGGTGACATTTACTCTAGTGCTTTACCACGCTATGGTCAGCCAAACACTCACATATCAGGCTTGACAAGGAAAAATAAAACAACCGAAAATATGTTTAACTTGTAGTAGCGCACTTGTTCCCAAATGATACCAGCTGCTGACGTGTGTCGTTCACTTGTTTTGTTGCCATGTGAGACCGTTCGTTGTTTGTTCTGTGCAATGGATTGTGTTTCGTTGGATTTCACTTAAAGATTGGGTATCGTTCTTCATGAGTCGATCGACCACATAACCAAAACCATCGTTGAATGATTCTCCTTCTTTAAACAAAATTTTGTTTTGCATTCCATTACACACAATAAACCGAACAAAACAAGACCTATATCACTTATGTTGGAAAATAGTAGTTGCCAAGACCTTGCAGTTGTTAGTTATCACTATCTGGAGTTATTACTACTCTTGATGAGTTAATACTTTCCCTCTCATTGAGTTGCTACCTCCTTCCTATGTGAAGGTTATGCACATTCTCAGTATGTTGCTACTTGATTTATTTACAGCGAGGAAGTTGTTAGCAGCAAGCACCTAGAGTTATAACTTGAATATGGAAGTTGCTGATACAGACATTGAAAATGCATCTACGTCCCTAGACTTGTGTTTAGTTGTTTTGGTGATTAATTACAACGATTAGTGACAACTGGGTTTGTGGACTAATTGTTTCCCTTGAGTTTAGAAAGTGTGTGGGTTAGGTTCCACGCTGTGAGGTTGCATCAAGAGGATGAGACTACAAGCCCGTGAAGCTCGTGATTAGTGATGCATGAAGAATTTTGGATGGATTCATGTGATAAAGACCATCAAATCAAGCAATGCATCGATGATCAAGAAATTGAAGAGGTGAATGTAATCGAGAAGAAGCTTGAGAAGTGAACTTCAAGAGATCAAGATTGTGTTCAAGAAGTGAACTACATATGGTTAAGGTGAAGTTCAAGACAAGAACAAGTATTGACCAAAAATGAGATTTATGGATGAGATGGTCAAGATTGAGCTCAGAGATGAGCCATGTATGATCAAGGTTATGAAGCATAGAATTCAAGAGAAGAGTTCAAATATGTGGCTTCAAGAGATCATGATAGAGCTTACAGAATGTGCCACTTGTGATCGAGTGATCAAGTAGATTTGGTAAGCAATTGTGAATTGCATATCATGGACTAATTCATTTTCTATCTATGAGAAATATAAGTGCAGGTTAGATACGACTTGATAAGATGGCATCAAGAGGATGATCTCACAAAGCTTGATGAAGATTAGCATCAAGTGATTATGTTCATCAAGATGCATCACCACAAGGTTTAAGTGGACAAACTCAAGAGGTGATGACAACAAGATGGGCAAGCTAAGATCTAGTCAAGTTCCATGTGTAGGAGATGTACTTGAAGCTTGCAGTCCATCAAGTATTAATGGACATGAGAAGATTATTTTCAAGAGAATATTTTTCATAAGGGATTATGGAGAAGCTAAATGAAAGACTTTATCAAGCAACGGTACAAAGATTCCAGCTCGGAGTATGGATGATCGTGTTCATCAAGACTCACGTGAAATGCACAAGGCAAATGTATGCCTAGGTTAGGGTTTACTAGTTTAACCGGTCTCAAGGTGTTTGGTGGAAGATCGGATTATATGATAGATAGTCGTACAATCAAGAAGGGCTACCAGTCGAGTAGCTTGAACGGGTCATGTGTCAAATGCTCAAACCTTTGCATAAGTTGCATCCTCCTCTTTGTTGATCTTGGCTTGAATCTTGTGTGATTCAATCATTACTTTGTTGTTCTTTGATGACTCGGTCGTACTGTTCATCGAGAAGAAGAAATTTTTCAATTCTGTTCAACCGTGTGCCCTCTAGGCAATTTTTCACAATGTTGATTTTTGCAATGTTTGAATATCAGAGATTAATTTCGGAACCTCTTGAGATTATTTCATAATATCTGAGATTTTAAGTTAGAACCTCCGGGATTGGGTGCTAGGACTTCCGAGTTTGAATTCTAGAAGCTCCGATTCTGAAGTGGGAACCTCCAAGATTGCCCTCTGAAATTGCGTTTTCAGTTGAGTGTTTTGAATCTCAGAACCTCCCGGTTTGGAAGTCGTAACCTCCGAGTTTGGTTTAGGAACCTCCGAGTTTCCTCTGGAATAGTCATTGTGTTGAGTGCTAGAACCTACGAGTTTGCTTCTAGAACCTCTGACTTTTGCACAAAAAGTACATAATGGCTAGTTGGTTTGTATCCCAAAACTTCTGAGTTCCAAAACCTCCGACTTTTTGTGCAGAAAGTCTGTAACGGCTAGTTTTTTAGGGTGGGCTATATATAGCCCCCATGGCCGGTTTGGAGATGTAGCTCTATCCTTTGGGGATTATTTGTTGAGTCATTCTAGTTGCTCTCCTCTACTAAATAGCCTATAGGGCATGAGTTGCTCTTGATGAGGTGTAAGAGGAAATTGTGCATGGTGTTGCACTTGGTGATTGCATTAGTTGCATCGGTTTGAGCTCTCCACATCGATTGTATTCGAGTGGAAGTACGAGAGCTTGTTACTCTTGGAGGCTATCACCTCCTAAACGGCTTGGTGGTGTTGAGCTTGATGATCTCTTCAAGAAGATTGTGAAGAGGCCCAAGGTCTTGTGAGTGGTTGTGAAGCTCACTATCTCTGGGGTGGAGGAAGGAGCTATCCATAGTGAGCAATTCTTGCTAGAGACAAGGATATTGAGGGAAGAGCTTGATTCGGAGCCGACTTGTTTGTTGGAGCAAGCTTCCTCAACTGAGACGTAGGATATCGGTGGATACTCAAACTTCGAGAACAAATATCGTTGTGTCTCTTGTCTCCTTTATTTTCTTACAATCTTACTTGTGCAATTGTCTTGTGTAGAAATTGCTTTATTTGCTTGTCTTTCTAAGATTTTTTATCTTTATTGGTGCACTTAGTTAAGTCTAGACCTTTTCAGAACTTGATCTTGTGAAAATCCACTTAGTTAAATTCCTGCATCAAAAAGTAGCCTAAATCGTTCAAGTTTTCAAAATCACTTATTCACCCCCTTAGGCGACATCCTAGGTCCTTTTAAACATCTATAGTGAATTGCTACCACCCTTCCGAGTGAGTTCCTACTCGATTTTCCTAGAGTTGCTAGCCCCTCCAGTGAGTTGCTACCGTCCTTCCCAATGAGTTGCTACTTGATTTTTCTGGAGTTGCTAGCCCCTCTCAGTGAGTTGCTATCTAATTTATTTACAATGAGAAAGTTTCTAGTGGCAGACTTCTAGAGTTGCTACATGATTTATTTATTAATGAAAAAGTGACTAATAGCAAATACTTATGGTTGCTACATGACTTATTTGCAATGAAGAAGTTGCTACTAGCAAGAGCACCTATAGTTGCTACCTAATTTAATTATAGGAAGAAAGTTGCTAATACTCGACAACTAAAGTTGCCATGTGAGAAAAAACTATCTAGTAATATGGTCTTATTTTGCTAAGCTTGACATATAGATCACCGTGGTGGTTACGAGACATGATTTTGATATCGATCAAAGAAATACAAACAATAAAAAAGAAGTAATTAACTAGTACGACTAGTATAACCATTATCTAGTTGCATGTAGCCTAGGCCTAAACCAATCAGACAGCTCCATGTATGTATTTCATAGCTAAAGTTCCACTCGCCAACAAAACATACAACGTGTTAGGACGTACTAAAAGTTGCACTACACGTTGTCGAAATCCGATAGAAACTAATAGCATTTGTGCTGTAACGTGCTAGCAGGAGCGCGTTATTCGCCTCCATGAAATAAAACATTTCAAGACATCTCTTTTCCTCAATGAAAGCCTCCCGCTCAGGCGTTAGAGGGAACAAAAAGTTGGATGTGCAGCCTGGCCTACGACAGTTAAGTTTCTTTTTATTTTTCTCATCCCATGACTTCTCTTTTCTTTCTCTGCTCTTTTCCCTGCACAATCTCACGCCATGGAAATTCCAAGGAAGCTTTTTTCACACTGTTGCTACTGCTCCTCTCTGACTCCACAATACGGCCCCCACAACGATGATGAAGGAGGGTGCTGACACTGGTCCTTGCTGGCACTCCTGTCTCATGCTACAGGGAAGTGGAAGGCGGTAGGCGCCTCGCTCTCCACCATGGGGGTTGTGGGGTTGATGGTTTATTTAGATCTCTAAGAAAACAATGTGTGTGATGAAGGGCATAGATTTGGAGATTATTTTGGTGTTGTGTTTTTGGTTTGTGACAAATCATTCTCAAATGTGGAACAGGACGCAAGAGATTGCAACATTCTACAGCATTTAATTTCCACTACCGTGACAAAGTGCTGCACAAATTACAACATCGACCTTTAGTTAGGGGTTGTCGCATGCCGCAACAAGGTAAAACAACGTTTGCATTTGTTGCATACAAGATAAGTTTGGCGCTCCAATGCATTTGGGTATTTGTTGCATAAATTACAAAAGCATGGTGCGTGTGGATAGGGAATTGTACAGTAGACAGACTAGTCAGATGAGGCTAATTAAGTGAGATGCAATGGCTAGGGAGTAGTGGATCCTAAGGTGAGATCACATTGTCTGACGCCTTGTGGATTCCTCTTGCCTCTACCAGGCCCAGAAAAGGCATAAGGCTCAACTCGTCGTTGCTCAGGGGGAGGATCCGCTAGCAGTAGTTGGGCCAGTGGAGACTCCCCTGCAATGGTGGCGCCTATAGAGATGGACATCGCGGTCCCGATGGTAGTAGTCTCTCCTCCCCTCAACATCAGTGTGGCCATAGACATGATTGCCGAGAAGGAGAGGATTACTCAGGAGGAGATGCATGTAGAGGTCTCTGACTACTTCGTCGTTGAGTCAACTTAGTGTCTGCACTACTATAGCTTAGTTTATCTATGTTTTGCTACTTTATACATTGTTTATTTTGG
The DNA here is from genome assembly GCA_019208055.1 of Stipa capillata. Lineage (NCBI taxonomy): Eukaryota > Viridiplantae > Streptophyta > Magnoliopsida > Poales > Poaceae > Stipa > Stipa capillata. The sequence continues at coordinate 301,890 of JAGXJF010005410.1, forward strand.
ATGATTTGTAAGCTCTAGGAGTACAAAACATTACTACTATGGGTGGTTGGATGACTATTTATTTATTCATTCGTTTATGCATTATTTATTTATGACATGTTATATTTTGAAATGTTAACCGCATTTATTTAATTAAATGCCATATTTAGAACGCGTATGGTGCCAAATGGAGGAATCAGACAACGGCGCCACTAATACCACATTAAGAAAGACAAAGTACTTCTAGTTGATTAATAAAGGTGTCGGTAGCATCATAATGATCACTGACAACGGTTCTTGAATAATATGCTCTGACAGAGCCACAATTATACTCCTCATGGGCACAACATTGATAACTAAAGAAGCTTTGTTGTATCTTCAATCGACTAGAACACTCCTAAGCTTCAAGGATATTCGTACAAAGCTTATCTCCTAGATCATTCAAATTAAGAATAAATTCCTAGATCATCATGTGAAGTCCATCGAAATAGACAACGCCGAAGAATTAACTTCAAAGGCATTTAATGATTACTATGTGACAATAAGAATAACAATTGAGCATTCAGTACCACATGTCCATACCCAGAATAGTTTTGGTGGAGGCATTAATTAAAATAATTAAATTTATTGCCCGACTGCTCTTATGGAGTTGTAATTTACCAATAACATTGGATTCACGTAGTGCCGCACACTACAAATCTCATCAACTTTAGACCAGCAGTCTATAACATCTACTCTCCTATGCAACTAGCATAAGGGTAAGCACGGAAAATTTTCCAACTTCCAGGTTCGAGTGCCAGGTATATGTACCTATACCACCACCTCAATAATCAGAAATGGGCCAACTCCATAAGTCCGGGATGTACGTTGGTTATGAGACTATATCCAAATCAGGTATGTGAACCCCCATGACTTAAGGTTGTCATACGACCCGGTTTGCTGATTGTGTATTTAACGAGGATCATTTTCTGACATAAGGGGAGGAAATTGACCCCTTGATGAAAAATGCTGGAAATTATGTGGCAAGCCCCAAAGATCCAAGCGCATGACCTACGCACTAGTGAAGCAAATGGAAAGGTTCAGAAATAATTGATTTACAAGCATTAGCAAATCAACTGCTAGATCATTTTAGTGATTTTAAATTCATAACTAGGTCGAATGTGCCTGCATGCAATGAACTGGAGAGAGTTGAAATACCATGAAATGACGAATATACTCATTCCCGTCCAGAAGCCTCTGACTAAGAGGACGAGAACTTCGATCCCTCAAGTCCAAAGTTATCGAGGATGCCTGGCGGAAAAAGGCAAGAATGACTTGTAACAAAAACCACTGAAGTGCCTCCGCAAGAAAGAGGGAGCCAGTTGAGACCTGACATAAGTATGGAAAGGACATTCCAAACTTGAACTTACATCGAGGAAACACCCAGCAAAGATATGTGTGCACACATCAGTGCAGGAAAGCTAAAAGATCTTGCTCACAGTGAAGAAAATAGCGGTGACCATGAAAGTCGAGTACCACAATTAGTTAAATTGTACTCTTTTTCCTTTGGATGAGTTTTCCTACAGTTTCTCGAACAAAGTATTAACAAGCCAATTCGTGCAACATGACATACACATGGTATGTGCTCTTCTCCAAGTTTTTTCCCACTAGGTAAGTACAAAAGAGTGGTGAGGAACCGTGAAGTGGTTCTAGTTTTGACTATAAATAGGAGACGCTCATCATTATACCATACGTTGAGAAGCCCCATCCCCCTACTTATGTCTATTTTATTTTCCTTCTCCATGAACTACTTCTATAACCGCTCTACGCTACTCACCCCTCGAACCGGACTCGCCAACACAAGCTGTGCGACAATAGATCTTGCTGCTAGTGCTGCCGAACTAGCATCTGGTAAAGCAGGTCGGCAAGCAGATCGTGCAGCTCGATAAGCAGGAAACAGCAGCTTGTGTTAGCTGACGTAGTGGAACACAGAAGATAACAGAATCAGTGTCCAAAGAAAATACCTGAGACGGCAATCCGCAAACATCTTACATGAGTTTTAATCCACAGAACCCACACAGTAGCATTTAACAGACGAAATAATAGTTAAGTGAAACAAAGACCGGCTGTAGGCTACAACATAATAGTGCCGAAGTTTGATGTCTTCAGCAATACAAGTTCATAATGTTAGTACAATGAAGAAACCTCATTGCACAGTTGCTAACGTTCCGATAGTTCTCCAGAAGCATAGAGGACAGCAATGTCCAGACATGAGGAGCTCACACCTCTATCTGCACCAGCGCAACACTTCTATTCAGATTTCGCCTGAAAATGTGGTTATATTAGTGTGAGAGCAACGATGCCATAATCAAAAGTTAAGGAAATATTGACAAGGAACTTTATTTTACATCAGGAGACCGTGAGAGAGATGGGCTCCTGCTTGGGCTACGTTTCTTGGGACTTGCCACTTCACCATTTGCCGGCTGGGAAAAACATTTGGGCAGCAACAACATAAGTAAAAAACCAAAAGTGGAAGAGATATGTTACCACTATGATGAAGGAACTTACAGAAGCAATCGGGGACTTGGGTCTTGCTGGTGATCTGCAAAAGTTCCACAAACAACTGATATCAATATCCAAAATGCAGTTTTATCAGCTCGAGTCCAAAAGCGTATGAAAGTCCAAAGCATGTAGAAATGCAAACATCTGGTATCAAATGCAATTAGTGCATGCAAGCTACAACAACCATGAGAAGCGTGCCCGAGGTAGGAAGAAAACTCATTCCTCAAGCATTGAACTGCAAGCACATTCCTAGTCACTGTACCATCATAATCCATATCGTCAATCCTTAACGCTCTTATGTCCAGAATTCCAAACAGTGCGCTATGCCCAAGCTCTGATGGTAATCAGTTACAGTTCATTAGGTAAAACATTGGACGATTTTAGCTTTCCATAGAAGCTCTCAATAAATGAGCATACCTCATACAACCAACAGAATTGTAGCAAATTGAGCAAATTCCATCCTCAATATCCTAATGCGCAATCCCCAGATCGCCGCACAATCCCAGATAAAATGAAGAGACAATCGAGTCTTCAAAAAACACAAGAGCTAAGCAGTTCATATCATTTGTAACATAACTGAATGCTTGAGAAGGAAATACCCAAACAATCAGATAGTATCACATGCCAACATTATCAGAGATGTTTGGGAACATGATCAAGTTTAACTAAAATTCATTGACGAAGCCAATATGCTGAAACGGCAGAACAGCACCACACTCACTACAGAATGATCAGATACCAAATGAAGTATTTTAATACTGCAACAGTCAACAGCCCTCCTCTCAGGCCAATGAAGATTGCAGAGCAGAGATACAATACATTGTTTAGACATCAAAAATAGACCACTGTTTTTTCAAATTAACAGACTTCTTTGCAAATATACCAACACAAGTAGGAAACAAGTAATTATGGCACAAGCAGATTAGATCATGATGTACCCGTGAAAGTACAATAGAATACTATTTGACTTAAGGGTTGGAAATCTAATAGATTAATGTATGTTACCTTGACGGAGAACGTCCTTTTGATGCTGACCGAGAACGGGATGAAAGAGATCTTGATCTGGATCTAGATGCTGAGCGAGCCCTGGGAGATTTGCTGCATAGCATAATTCAATATAAGTTGCTAAGATACTTATCAAAAAGATTAGCAAGGCCATCATAATACGATTAGAAAAAACCTTGGGCTCCTGCTTTTGCTGCGGCTACGACTTGGGCTTCGGCTACGTGAATAGGATCGCCCACGTTTGCCATCATATTCCTTCACCTACAGACAAGGTGCATGGTTAACCACATAAACTGATTCCAAGGACTGGACCAGAATCAAGCAACAGTCTTTACCCTTATATAACCTTTAGAAAAGGCATTCTTAAATTCAGTGTCATCCAGTTTCTTTATCTGTAAATGGTGTTCAACAGCCGAGACAATGTATTAAAGCGTCAGAAACACAGAAAGAGCACCAACAAAACTAAAGCAGTAGTTATAACACTATAAGAGTAAAATATTGCCGAACAATGTAAAATTCAGGTATTATAGGTCATCCAGATTAGTATCAGTAAAGGTCATCAAATGAAATTCTTCATACAAATCGATAAGCAAATGCGAGAAGATACAATAAAACATATTAATATATGGACTTACGGCATATTTCATATCATCATAGTTTGTGTAGTCAACAATCCCTATGGTGCCTGTAATAAAATAAGAACATAGGTCAAGACACAGTGACTAAAACACCAAGGAAGAATTAGTGCTTCCGAGTACTATGTTGATAGAGGCAAAAAGAATATTGATATGGCAACCAAAGGAACGAAATAAATTCTTCACAGAAAGATCATAAACTATGATGGTATAAACTATGAAATATGCTGTAACAGGCACATAAAGTGCACCATAGTACAGTACAGAGCAGCTGCCTTCAACAGAAGCACAAAGGGAACAAATCACCGGTTCTGAGAAAGAAATCCACCCTTCTAAGAAATAGCAGCAATGGCAGATACTTATTGTTGAACATTTCAGGTATGTATCAAAACCACGTAAAAGGGGGAGTTAGTTTTGTTGGACTTGATTATGCATACACCAAATTGATTTTGCCATGATTCTGGACAAAGGAAACAAACAAAAGAAGAGGTTTTGACAGACTACTAATTGAACGGGTTTGCTGGCTAAGGGAATTTCGCTTGAAATTGGCTTAGCTATTCAGATTTCAGAAGCTTAAGGTGCCATCATATAGGTACTGGTAAATGATCAGATTTAAGTTGGTTTAGAGGGTTGGAGCTGGGACTGGGACTGGGCTTTCAGAATGGAACTGGAACTGAACCTTTAAAAAAATACATATGTAGCAGCAGAACTATATCATTAAGAACATGCTTTACTGTTTGCTACTAGTTATGATGGGCATTACATCAATGAGAGCCAACTAAAAACTAAGCGTGTGCCTCAAAATCCAGCTTACCACTGCCTTCACGATACACTTCTGAGAAACAAACATCACCAGCCCTTCGCATATGGTCCTGAGAAGAAATTGTTCAGATAAATATTACTAGTTCTGAAAGAAATCCATTTTACAGCTAAAAAATCAAGAAAGAAAAGGTGATTGCCAAAAACCTTTAAATCTTGCCAGGACGCAGAAGAAGGCAGGCCAGTAACCAGAACTGCGCAAAATATTGCAGATGATTAAGCTTGCAGACCTAGTGAGTACTAAACATCATTTTTCAACATTTATAGAAGCCATACCACGGTAGTCTGTGTGCCTGGACACACCACGGCGTCCACCACCACCACCACCACCAAAGCTGCTTGAGCGGTCATGGGAGGGACCACCACTACCTCTCCCACCATGAGCAGGTTCCACCTGCACACAGAAGTGGGCATTACATAGCCAAATCAAAGACAAGAGACGTAAAGGAAGTAATAAGTTATCAAAGCTCTAATGTGATTACTCTTAGACGGTGTCCATCAAAGTTGTAGCCATCCCGTCCAGCACAAGCATCTTCAGCGTCACGAGGATCTTCAAACTAGAAAGTTACATAGTAGCTTATATTAGCAGTTTGTGCCCCAGGGTATTTAGCAATAGCATCTCATCAGGAGGACAAAAAGATTAAGCAATATCCGAAACATTTGGGAGTATATTACCTCAACAAAAGCATAACCAGGTGGCCTCGGAGGAACCTTCAAGTCAATATCAACAATACGGCCATACTACATGAACAAGGCAGAGAATATTAGACATTTACACAATATCATGCCCACAAATCCAGCAGCAGAAAAACGAGCACGCCCTCAAACACGTGTCCTGACTTGAGATTCCAGATAGCAGTAGAGATCCAACTAGAAGATTGCTGAGGCATCCGCTTTCTCAAATCAGTAAGCTTCTCTCCTCTCTTTTTTCTTTTTTGCAGAACGTACCATATTGCCACCTCAATAGAGCCCGTTAAATTGCACAAATGGTACTCCAATTTTTCTTTTGGGAACTAGACAATTATGAACGCGAACATGATACGCAGGGTAACCACATCGCGGAGTTGAATCTAACGAACGCTAAGTAACAGATAGCCTTAACGCAGATTCGTTCTTTACAACATTACAAGGAATAATTTGCCCGACCTTGTAGAAGAGATCCTCCACCTCCCTCTCCCGGATATCGCCGGGGAGGTTCCCAACATAGATCGTCCTGCTCCAGCGCCTGCTCATCCTCTCCCGCTGCAACCAAACCAGGGCCAAGCAGTTAGGTCCTACGAACAATACAGCCAAAAAACAAAGTAGACAAATCGCTCCCGCATCTCCCAATCCAAACAGAGCCCCCAAATATCGAACGAACAGCACGATGCGTCTCCCCAACCCAAACAGAACCACAAAGAATCCTCCCAAAGAATCGAGTGGAACAGCACGATGCGTAGCATGGAGCGAGATAGGAGATTGAGAGGAAGATTTCGTACCGGAAAACGCTGTGGATTGGAAGGGGCCTGGGGCTAGGGTTTGGCTTCGCGGCCGCGCAGTCGAGGGAGAGAGGACAGGGAGGGAGGAGAGAGGGTTTATGACCACTCGGACCCGAAATTATTTGGGACAACGGACAAGGGTGCCGCGGGTTCGTGCGGGGCCTGTTTGGTCGAGATAGGAGCCGCGGACCCGTCTCCGTCGCCGTAGCCCGTGGGCCACCTTTATGTTTTGGGCATACGTTTCACACGGTATGGGCTGCGCTTTGATGCTTCCAGATTCATGCGCGTTCGGCGGCGTGAATGCACCATGATTCTCACGAGTCATGAGAATGAGTCGGCGACCTCAAAACACAGTGTAGGAGCTCGAGATGGTGACTGCCACACAAGAGAGCGGGAGGCCGGGTTATGAGCACCTACAGATGAACTATTTGGCTCGGATTAACTCGGGCTCAGAAGAGGATTCGGAATCGTGAGAGTTGGAGGTTTCCTCCTTAGAAGCCTATTCCTCCTCATTTGCTTTACCTTAAAAGAAAGCCTTCATCCCCTTGGCCATGTAAAGATATGTCTTCGCCAGCTTGATCACAGTCTTCTCAAGTTCTTCTTGCTTGATCAGCTATAGCTTCTGATTTTTCTTAATCTGGAAGAGTGAGGCCAAAGCAAGATCAATCTTGGTATTGTCGGTCATCTTAGTAAAGAAATGTGGTATTGTAGTGGAAGGGATAGCAGTAGTAGCATCGACTCGACCTGATGAGCAGCAATAGAAGGAGCTCTAGAAGGAGACTTGGCTCTCTTTATTGGGCCCCGATGCTTTCACAACATTCTCTTCTTTCCTTGACTTGTAGACTTTATGCTTCACCTCCAACAAGAAATTCTTGGAAGTCTTGGAATTTATTAGCCTTTGGATGTAAGGAGCAAATGGTGATGACCTTTTTTACTCCACTGAGACATTGTGTATCTCCTCAAATAGGTACTCCATGATATTGAATTGAGTACCATTATCAGGATAGTAGAGAAGATCGATGGTGTAGGATCTAATGTTTGTTGCATCACCCACATTTAGAGCTAGGTGTATCTCAAAATCTTTTTCAGGGTTGATAGCCTAGGGTATAGCCCTGTGGTGCCTCCAATCTTCACACTTGAGATGTCAGGCATATAAAAGTGATCCATGTCCTTGATTGTCTTGGATGGCTTGACATGTATGAACTCAAGTTCTGGATTAGTAGGAGGAAGCTCTAATATAGCGACAAACTCATCAAAAGTGGCATTGAGCTTCTCCCCCTAAATCATCGATCTGATGGTCCTGGCCTTATCAGTGTCAAGATACACCGTGACGTATAACTGAAGAATAAGCTCATTGCTCCAATCCTGCCTCAGAGCCATCAAACCATCAACTCCCACTATCGTGCACTCTTGGTGTACAGTGGAGAATTCATCATGAGCATCAATATAGCTCCAGTCAATGTACCCATGCTTGATCACAAGCAGATTGTGAGTGAGAAGAACTGTCTCATAGTAATCCTGCTGAGCTAGAGCCCAAAAGCGGCGGTCTATGGCTGTCCTTCTGCTAGTATAGGGATTTTGCATCTTCATATTCCTTATTTGTTTCTTGGACATGGCCTTGAGATTTTCCAGAACCCCTTGAAGATTGTTTCGCACCGATACAAGCACCAAAAGATTTCCCTCAGTTGTAGGGAAGTAGGAGCATTGGCAGCTCTCCTAGCTCCACCTTACTTAGGTGCGATGCCTTTATTTCTGGGACATTGGTGGTCCCCTTTGCAAGCCGGCTAGAGGTTCTTCTTTCCTCAGCAGTCCTGTCTTTATGTGCTTGGGCAAGCATCTTCTCGGTAATAGGACTAACTGAAGCATCCTCATCATTTGAGTCAGAATTGGGCTCAACTTTGGGAGCCTTAGCCTTGCCCTTTGCCCCTTTAGTAGCACGAACCTTTGTCACAACAACTTTCTTGTTCTTCTTGGGAGAAGATATAGGTTGCTTCAGCAGAACCTTGTGCAGGGACTTAGCAAGTGGCTCCACATAGTCCTTGACAAAAATGCTTTGCTTGGTTCCTCTCCTTGAGGTGACCTCCATTGTCTCTTTGGAGATATCAAAGTCCTCATCGTCACCGTCAGTAGTCCTCTTTCTCTTTGGTGTTTTGTGGCTGACCACATATGAGGATGCACCATCATCAGACCACTGACTGGGAGTACCACTTTCAGATTTAGACTTACTGCCGGTGGACTCCTCATTTTCCTCTACCACTATGAGCCATCTTTGCTCATCAACGGAAGACATCTGAACTGGTGAAAGCATATAGGTGAAAGAATGCATGGGATAAGTGCACATAGATCTAGAGATGATTTTTTGAAAATAAATGAGTGAAATGGGTTTCGAAAAGCTTGTAGAAGTTTCTTCTAGTCTCTACCCGGAACTTTCGAATGACTCATGTTCAGATGTTCCAAGCAACTCAAAGCCCTTGGCCAGTGCCTTTCTGGTGGTTCTGGATGGGTCTAGCTTGGAGGTAGCTAGTGGCTAAGGACCTTCGGCCATGCCGTTCGGAGGTTCAGAGCGAGCACTAGACGAACTAGCCCTAATCTTCGCCAATCCAATCCACTTCAAACAAACGATGTACCGACGAATATACAGGAGAGAAATGTGCATTATTGACTGAATTAGAGTTCGATACGATGGATTTGATGGGGAAGTCACGTGGAGACCGCTTGACCTAATTCGATAGAGCGGTTGCTATGGCGGCGACCAGTAGCTCATGCCGCCAACAACGAGCGAGGATTCCGATGGAGAAGATGGTTGGAGGAGGGCGTGACGAGGTCCCAGAGATGACTATGAGTCGGTAGCAGCGAAGAAATATGAAGGGGTCTGTGTAGTAAGATTTGGCTGAAAACCTAGCTCATACAGTCCCTTAAGTGGGAGACACTTCGCTTGCCGTCCGGAAGTTCCGTGCGAGCCGCGAGCGAGGCTCGTTTGGATGTTCTAGATGTGAAAAACTTTTCTATGTCATAAGAAGAATTTCATCTGGAAGTTCCGAGCAAAGATTGTTCAGAAGTTTCGATCGGAGGTAGTTGTACTATTTCAAGATTGTTTCTCATTCGGAGGTTCCGACTGAGGCTTGCCCGGAAGCTCCAAGCAACAGATCAAATGCTCAAATGTGTAGATTTAGGTGAGGATTGCAATGAGATATAGGTAAGATATAGGGAAATCTAATGAATTCTTTTTACATCCAAGTGGAGACAATCAATCAAGGAAGGCAACACTTGGATGCAAATCGAAAAAGATCAACTCAATAGTCTAGATAATGTATACAAAAATCAATAAGGTATCTAGACTTATGGGAGAAAAGAAAATCCTATGAAGAACTAAAGATGATGACTTTGACGATGTTTTCCACTATGACCAATATGCATTGAAGCATAGGATCCCAAGAGGCAAAAACTCACATTTTGCATATACATCATCTTAAAAGTAATAGATACATAAAATTATTATTTTACTCACACCTTGTAGGATATGGTGTTCATTAAGAGAACAACAATCCCCCTTGATATGTTCATCATCTTATGTTCTAAAAATCAAAACAAAACATTCAAACATATGTCCAAAGCTTCAAGCAATGTTTTGATAATCCAAAATATTCAACTCATTTCTCAACTCACAAAACATATACTCATCTAAGAGCTTGGTGACAATATTCACTACTTTTCTGTCCTTACATGGTTTCAGGCTATATCTCCCTTTAACACGTGATCCCTAAGGAAATATTATCGAATATCTATGTGTTTGGTTCTTGAGTGTTGGATGGGGTTGTCGGCTATTTTGATTGTGCTTCCATTATCACACAAAAGAGGTACTTCTTTCAAATCGAGTCTATAATCCTTCACAAAAGAGGTACTTCTTTCAAATCGAGTCAACAATATCAAAATTAGTATCCTTGGGATACGACAACCCTAAGTTGCGTGTAGAACACGATATCTTAAGATTCTCTTGACGGCCACAAGATGGCATTGCTTGGGAGCGACTTGTAACCGTGCACACATGCACACATTTAGCATGATATTAGGTCTAGATGCACAAAGATAGAGCAAAGAGATAATCATGGAGTGATATACCTTATGATTCACGAGTTTACCTTTCACATTGAGGTCGAGGTGGTCATTATTTTGCATGTGTGTCTGAATAAGTTTGGATTTCTCTATGTCAAATCGCTTGAACATGCCATTGTTTTCCTTGTCTTGACTTATGAACGTCCCCTCCTTGAATTGCATGACTTGAAGTCCAAGGAAGAATTTTAACTCACCCATCATGGACATCTCATACTTATAGGTTATCATTTTGTCAAATTCATCACTAAAGGTATTGTTACTAGACCTAAAGATAATATCATCCACATATATTTGACAAATGAACAAGTCACCTCTATGAAATTGGTAAAGAGGGTTGAGTCAATTTTCTCTATTTTGAAGCCATTTTTAGTAGAAACTCCTTAAGGCATTCATACCATGTTCTAGGAGCTTCTTTTTGAGTCTATATAGTGCCTGATGGAGTTTATACAAGTTGTAAGGGTGTTTGGGGTTTTTAAATCTGGGAGGTTTCTCAACATATACGAGTTCAAAAGTTTTACCATTCAAGAAGGCACTCTTGATGTCCTTTTGATATTACCTAATATCATGGTGAGTAGCAAAAGCAAGAAATATACAAAGAGCTCTAATGTAGCAACAAGAGCATAACTTTTACCAAAGTCTAAACATTCAACATGGGTGTAACCTTGCGTGACCAACCGTGCCATGTCTCTCAACCACTTGGCCATCTTCATCTTGCTTGTTGCGGAAGACCCATTTGGTATCGATCACATTTGACTTGGTCTTCCCACGAGTGTCCACACCTCATTATGAGTGAAATTATTTAGATCTTCATGCATCGCACTCACCCAATTTGGATCTTCCAATGCGTCTTCCACCTTTATAGGCTCCAAGGAAGAGACAAATGAGTAATGTTCACAACAATTTACAACACGAGAACGAGTTTGGGTACCCTTACGCATGTCGCCCAAAGTTTGGTCAACGGGATGATCCCTTTGCAAACTTTTATGAATTCATGGATGATCCGGTTGGAATTGAGGTTGAACTACGTCATCTTAGAATTGTGTTGCCTCCACACTTTGATCATCATCATTTGTTCAAGTAGGAGGCTCACTTGGACCAATGATGTGCTTTCCTTCACTTCCATTGGCATGACGTCCTCGAGTGACATCATCTTGATAACATTTGCCAACTCATCTTCACCTACATCATGTAGTACTTGTTCTACTTGAGAAAAGTTAATCACATCAAATTGCACATCACATAATTTTTCAATAATATGCAAGGTGTTATTGAAGACTCAGAAGCATGCAAATTTGAGGCATATACTAAAAATAAACCTTCATCACCCTTAGGAGAAAACTTAGAAAGGCGTTACTTCTTATTAAAGATATATCGCTTGCTCCCAAAGACGTGGAAGTAGGAGACACTTGGCTTGTCCCGGAGATGAGTCCGTAAGGCATCTTTTTCAAAAGTTGATGGAGATACAACCGTTTTGATGGCATGACGTGTAGTGTTGATTGTTTCTGCCCAAAAATGATCGTAGGTCTTATACTCATATGACGCGACCCTGCACATCACTGCATTGTGTAGTGTGCTAGTCTTTGACGTAATACAACAAAATCTCATCTCATTATGTTACATCCATCAGAATGTACAGCAGAAGCATTGATGGTCCAACAACTATATTATTACAAACTCCAATAAGCAAAAGTTTACAACTTAACTGAAATACAATAAGATACGTTCGGTTGAGAGTAACAATTGAAATATAGAACTGAAATTAAAGGCAGAAATTATATGAACAAATTTTTATTTTTACTACGATTAGTTCTATACTATTCTACTCTTGCTCTATTTCTATCACTTCTTGTTCCCCTAGTCGATGTAGTAGTCGACTCCTTCGATTCCTCCAGTTAGGTCCGGCTCCTCTTTTCCTTCTTGGACTTCGACTTTCTCATATTCGATATCTAACGGTTCAGAGTCTAACAAAGGAGAGTTTATGTAGGGGATGAGTATAGAAGGTACTCAACAAGTTCATGAATAGCAAAAGGTGTATGAATGATTATTTCTACTAGGACACCAGTCCTTAAGAATATGCAGTTTTCCAATAATATTTCTGGATAAAAGTCAAGTTTTAATATTCTATGTTCAGAAGGCTTCACGGGTCATTAGAACCTCCGATGATTCCTTTCCCGCCACAATCGCAGTTCATACCCAGAACAGGGAGTGACAACACCACACTTCAATACACTCTGCAGAGGTGCGCTACTTTACCCACAATTGTTACTTAGCCTTCACGTCTGGTACAAGACCCATCACACTCCCATTGGTATGTGGCTAGGTCTAAGGTTTCGAGCCTTTTCACCCTTTCCCTGGGCAATATCTCCCTTGCGTAGTCGATCCATTACTGACTACCCACCTCGTCATTATAGCATACTTTTCTGAAGATTTCCGGGAACATAACGCCTTCCCAAGTGTAAATTCGGGGTTTATCGCTGTCACATCCCAATTTTCAAAAAACTGCACTACCAGCATATCATCGCATGAAGTCTCACATAATCAACCATGCATGGACTCAATATGCACAACCCCGCCACACACGCACTGCCCCGAACTAAGCCCTAACATAGGAAACTACCTAACGCAGCACATACACCGTACCCGCCGCTGCGTCGACGGTACGTTACCGCCATGTAGCCTCAACCCAAGGAGAAGGGTTTAACTCAAGTTTCCATATCCCCGTCCCACCTTGCCACGCTCCGAAACCCTAACCCCAGCTTCCGACCATCTCCTTCTATTTAAATCCAATTTCTTTCAAAGCCCTAATCGCGAGATCAGGCACTCCTCGACCTTTCCAAAAATCCCAAATTAAATTGTGGGACACCCCTAGCAATATTCTTAACACGAACATAACATAAAATAATGATGTCCAGTACAAAATATTTGTAATCACAACTAATAAACTTTAGAATAAAAGGAGCATTGCACTGTAACCCCTAGAAATAAATCCCCAAAAATCCAAAAAAATTCCACAGCAATCCCCAACTCCCTAGAAGCCTGAATATATAAAAACATGGGCATGTTATATTCAAAAATCTGGAATAAACAACATCGAGCACCTTTGATCAAACGTTCTGTTACATGAAATCACGAGTGAAACCCCAGCTAGGAGCTACCAAAGGACTCGTAGAGCTTCTCTTCAAACTGCCCAGCATACCTACCACAATAACTCTCATGGGCAGCTACACATTAAGTTCATTCCCTGTAAACTAGGCTCTGGCATGAGTTGGCATTCGCAGTCCACAGGCGAACCTTGCTCCATTCGGTGCCTAACTTGGCAGCGCCCTCGAACACGTGTTCCAGAGACTCCAGGACCTAGCTACGCGTGGCAAAACTCACCAGGACGCCGATGGACGACTCATGCCTCTCCAGCTCGCGCTCTGGCTGGCATCGGCATGCCAACAGTGGCATAACTGCGCCGACCGCCGCTGGACCCGTCGTCTACCTCGCCGCCTTGCTTCGCGCGCCTTCTTCCCCGCTTCCCTTTCCTCGCCACGGTAGCAATGCCTGCTTGAACCATCCCATCCCCATGTTTGAGTCGCCATAGTGCAAACCCACGCTGCCCGCCGGTAGCTACCGCGCCGCTTGCCGTCTCAGCACCATCCAGCCAACCGTCGGATGCCACGACCTCCCCCGACCTCACTTGAGCTTCGTGCCACCCTGTTGAACCTCGAAAACACCCCGGCCAGGTCCCGTCACCAAGCTTGTAGTGGCACAGCGGCCAGCTCCGAAGTCCGGCCTCGGGAGCCTATAAAATGGCCATGGCCGAGTCTTTTCCCCCTCACCAAAGACCTCCTTCCTCCCCTAGAACAACCCGTAGCCAATTGCTTGTCTCCGCCGCCCACAGTTCCCATCACCGGCCGCGACCAAACCCGCCCCTTGCCACCAGCAAAACCGAGCAACTCCGAGCCCATAGCAAAGCCGAGCCGCACCAGCGAATCCACCTTCTTCGGTAGAGCCGGATCTTCCTTTTCATCTTTTTGACCCCGCTAGGACGCCGGGACCTCACACTTCACCGGCTACCGACTGTCCTAACCGCCACCGTCGGTCCGAGCGGGTAAGGGAAGGGGATAACCCTGGCAGGTGGGCCGCTCTGCTTTAACTCCTCAGACCAGCGCACGCCCAGGCCCGCGCATTGAGTGGCCGCGCCCTACATCTTTTCCGTCTCCGCCAACTAGAAAGCGTAAAATGCACTCAGAACAGAAAGCGTAATCTATTAGAAACCGGTTTTTGTCTAGAACCGATTATCAAATCGGTTCAACCGGTTTAGACCCTTCCCGGCCGATTTTTCATCATCTAAAACCTATTCTGAGACCCTTAAATTTATTCCAAGCTTTTGATTCAAATGCATTTTCAAATTCAAACTATTTTGAGTTCAAACAGTAGAGGATTGCATTAGGGTTATTAATATTTTCTTTAGGTCAACATATACTGTGTAGGTGTCTCTTTCGGAACAACCCAAAATAAATCTTCATGTCAACCAGTATGATTAATACTTGATTTAGCTACAAAGATCACCAGACCAATAGTTTTAAGAATAAAACCATAGCAGCATGGATTTTCCCCGTTTAAACACGCCGTCATTTTATGTGACGTATATACACACCAATTGCCTGGGATATTTCTTAACCTTAAAGACTTAAACCTTGCATCCTTAGAGTCCCACCACCAAAACACCGGCCATCAAAAAAATACCAACGTTACCCGCACTTTCACATTCTATATCATGCATGACTTTTGAGATTTATTTGGAGTTGCCTGGTTTGCCTCTTATTTGACATTTTCTTTTCGACGCGTAGTTGACGGAGGGAGGTACGTGCGCCAGGAAGACCCGGACTCACCCCCACGTCAAGAACAGGAGCAAGAACTGCCAGGCAAGCAATTCCCCAACTTGATCATGTTGAATCCTATATGTGTGAAGTGTAATTATTTTGTTTGCGAAATTGCATGTTATGTGGATATCACCGTTATTTTATGTAGCTCTAGTTATACCTAGTAGTTGCATTGGCTTAGTTCCGGTAACCCTATCCTCGTAACCCCAGCATTAATTGATATCCATTGTACGTTCAGCAAAATACCTAGGAGTATAGGCGTTAGCCCTGCTTAGTCCGGCTTAGAAAGAAAACCATTTTTGATCAGCTACCACATACCCTTTCGGTTATGGGAATAAAACCCTTGGACTGGCAAGTGCCACCCGGGGTGATGTTTTGAAAATGTTGTTATTGCTTTCAAAACCCTAAATGGAAGTGGAGATTGATTTTGATTCGGATGAGAAATGTAAGGGTGTTATGGGAGATGATGGGGTAGCTGAAAGCTACATGGTCGACGGAGATGAAATGGAGTCTTGCTCGAATCACATAAGGACCGAACCTAAGTGCCGCTAAACCAGTTCCACACCGTACGTCCACATAGCCTTTATGGGAATGACTTGCTGTATTAACCCGGCAAGTATTAGAGTCTGGATCCGTGGGCAGTAGGAAGAATGTGCTAGTTATGTTGGTATCTCTTGAGGATCTCTACACGATATGTGGGTAGAGGTTCGACACAGAGATGAGTCCACTCCAGGTTGCGGCATCAGGCTGCCTGGGCACAAACAGAGTTGGGTAGATCTTATCTAGCAGGTCCAGCTCTGGTATGGAAGTGGGTGAAAGCCTCGTTGTAATAACCCTGCCGGCACACCTCGTGAAGTGTGCTCCTCGGGCCCTGGCAACAAGGGGAACTTACATCTTGTGGGTAAAGCCGTACAACCTCTGCAGAGTGTTTAAACAATTCGAATAGCCGCGTCCTCGGTTATGGACATGGACTGGTAAGGCCACACCCTGGTTAGACTAAGTTTTGATTGAGGAAAACATGGGCAATGATATTAAGGACGTGGGCATGACGTGTCCACAGTGTGCAATTAAGGCCACGCTGCGGTGGCAAGGAATTGCAGAAGGAAGGAATTCAGCCGTACTGGTCGAGTAGTGTAAGACCATACGAGCTGGTACTGAAGTACCTAGTTACCGGTTAGATGAAGCTGTCGGCCGATGGATGGAGCTATCCAAGGATAGATGGAGCCATCGGCGACAGACGGAGCTATCGGTAATAGGAAGAGAGTTGAGTAGCGGTGTCTACTCCATGAAATGAGTTAAGATGCTATTTCTCAGCACCGTGAATTTCAAAATGCTTTTGCAATCTACTATTCTTGTATTTACATTGAAAACTTACATTTTCACACAACAGTCAACCTAGGATAGTGCTTACCCTTTGAATAATACATTGCATGAGATAATGCCGTACTATTCTTTTGAGGGAATTTGCTTGCGAATACATTCCATGTACTCACCTGGCTTGTTGATTTGGCCAGAAAAAGAAGAATTCTTCTCCAACGACGACGACAGTGACTACGAGGGCTAGGGCGTTCTCCCCCAGTCAGTTGCCTGTTGGGTTGGCACATTGATGGGCTTTATCTACGTATTGCTATCTTCCGCTGCTGTTTAATTTCAGCCATCCAGCTGTGTTGTGTAAGAAGGACCTTAATGGCCTATTCTTGTAATAAACTGTTATGGTATGACAATGTTATCAAGTTGTTTGTGTGTACTGGCTATTGATCATGGGACCAGTACAGGAAAACACAAAGGGTTTATCCGGTCTAAAAACCGGGTACGCCACAATCGCTCCCCTGGTCGAGGGACATAACGCTTCCCCAGACGTTACGATACATACGTTCCTGGGAGATATGCAATAAGAAGGTGTTACTTGACTCGCCTGTTCCATAACAGGTCTTGCGGTTAACGCTATCTATACGGCGTGAGAATACCAACTGACATTTGTTATTAACCTTATTGTGATACCATATGCAATGGAACCCTGACCACCCCAACAAGTTCCATACCGGGGTTTCACTGCCCACCAATATATGATTCAACGAATCATAATATAGTCCATTTATTAATAATCATAAGCCAAGTGATAAGAAGAAATAAATTTTGCATATACGTTGGTAGAAATAATTCACAAACATGGACAAAAAATGAACTTGCCTTGAGATGGATAAGAAGTGTAGTGAGAGGTCTCTTCGGACAAAATCGGTAGAACTTCAGGATCTGAAGTGGAATAATTGCCCGATAAGGACTAATTCTAAAAATGGCAACTGTATATGTATACATGTGTACTTATGTTGATGAAAGCTGATTTAAGAAAAGTTGGTTATATATTATGTGGATTTTGCAATCTTTCCTACAAAGTATTATAGTAATTATTATAAAGATATTATTTTTATGAACTTCTAATTTCCTAAATTGTTACCTTATGATTAAATATATATTTTACTAAAGATTATCATGGTTTCAAAAGTAAGAAATAAATTACTTAAGTTGTATTTGATTTTTAGTTTTGAATTCCAAATTTGTACGAATTTAATCTATTAGAAATTTTAATCCAATTCAGTATGTAAAGATTGATGAAAATTTTAGGTTATTATATTTGAATTTAAAAGAGTTTGTAGTGTTTAAAATAGAAGATTTATCTAAAAACTTATTGTCCTATCTAAAGGCCTAGTCAGTCATTTGGTCTGATTCAACACCTGGCCCAACCGGCCTATTTCGGCCTGCTCGATCCATCTGGTTAGCGTAACCCTAACCGGTGGCCTCTCTCTCACACTCCCTTTTCACGTTGCCATCTGAGTTCGACCTCCCTCTCACTGTTTCTTCCACTGAGCCTCCACTAAAAACATTCTTACCGCCGCTCTTCTACTCCGCCGCCTCAAACACCCCTCTGGTTTCTTCTCCCCTTCCATCTAGTCTATTCAGTTTATGATGCTGATATAAACATGTGGTTTATATTTGATCTTAGGGATTTTGATTTAACCAAACGTAAAATATTTCTGCAGAGGATTGGGCAGTACTTTTCTTCTTTTAAACTTTTAACTTCTTCTCTCGTCTACCTTAAGCAAGAATCATAAAGCTTGTTCTTCTGGTTTTTTCTGGATTCCTGCTTCTTCGGGAGTCGCCTTCTCCTCCTCGCTATCTTGGCCTTCTTATTCCTAGTTCTAAGCCTTCCTCTATCTTGTTTGCTATTTCTACCTTGGTTGTATGAGGTTTGGTTGGTGATGGTTTGAAGAACAGAGCTCTTGTGAGGCTCTATTTATAGGCTTGGGGATGAATCAATATGTTGACACCTAGCATGCTGACTCTTGCCTTGCGTTGATGAATAAGGTGGTTAGATGACAGCTTGTGGTTGATCCTAATCTGTTTTCGAGCTTGAGGTGGCAGTATAGCTGCTACGCAGCTGCTTGGCTTGAATTACTATCAGTGTGGCTTTGACACCTAATTGATGACTATTACTTTGTTTTGATGACTAAGGTGGTCATGTGGCATTCTACGGTTAATCCTCATCTAGTTGAAGATGATGTGGCAACTTAGTTGTTGTGCAATTGCTTGGTTTTGATTACTATCAGTGTGGTCTTGACTCATCATATGCTGACTATTGATTCACCTCGGTGAATAAGGTGCTTGCGTGGCAGTCTAAGAACGATCCCTATCTACCTAAGCTTGAGGTGTCAATAAAGTAGCCATGCAGCTACTTGCTATGTTGGTTTGATGTTTATCTAGTCAGCTCATTTATCTTCATGCCTAAAATGTTACCCTTTGACAAGAATTGCTGGCTAGTTGTCTAAACTCTAATTTACTTAGCCATTTGACACCTAGATTAGTTGGATTAATCAATTTATGGTTGTCAAATTAGAGATTAGGCTAATTAAGTTAACATTATGGAAGTAAGCATGTTTCCAAAATTTCTCATAAAAGAAGCTTGATTCTATAAGTAAATTTAAATAGTTATCGAGGTTTCCTCATAAGTCTAATCTCCTAAACAATTACTGGACTCAGGAGGTGCAAATATTTTAACTTTAATCAAAATTTTCTTTGTGTGTAGATTTAGAAGAAAATCAGATGAGAAGGTGAAGAAAAACAAAACTGAGATAGCTAGGATTTTTGTACTTTACATTCTTGTAAATTCTGCTGTGCAATTCTTTTTGTATTCTATTATTGTAATATCTTGGCTTTAAATTTTTCAAAAATCTCTGTAGTTATTTTGTAATTGTGGTTTATCGTGTCGTAATATTTGAATTGTACTATTATTTTCGATATACTTTACTTTAATCATTTGAAATGAAAATTTTGAATTTGAATTCTATGTTTTAATTAATATGTCTGTAATTATATAATAAAACTATTTTGCTATTACATTTGCATATCCAAAGTGAGATTGTCACGGACCCTGGAATTATATATGAGTAGGGGAATGGATCATCGCCGAGGACCAAGAAACCAGTCGGCTTGGTGGCACGGTACCTGCGCCGTGAACACCGAGGTGGAGTGGTCCGACACCTGACTAACACACCATACGCTTACCAAACGTCGTATGCCTTCACCGTTGGTCAAGCCGGCCGGAAGCGATTAACTTCCCAAAACCACATACAATTCCCTGATCCGGTAAAGAACTGGCGCTTCTCTTGAGTCACTAAGCAAAGTAGTTCCGGAGGAGCCCGACCATCGTACCCTCACCCTAACCTAGTTCGGAGATTAGTGAGTCGCTCGAAAGCTCGGTACGATAGTCCACACCCTGCCTAGCCGGCACTGCATCTCAGCTAGCGGGTCACTCAACCGAAAACACTTCATGAAGTGAACACTAAGAGGAGGCGTCACTTCTTTACGATCAATTCCATATACTTCAAACATACACGCACTGTATATGGATCGATCACAGATAACAACTTCATATCACAGTTCAAACTCTAAAAGAAGGAGTTATCAACATACATAGTTCACCTCTTACCCGAGGAAGATCAAACCACACACAAGTGTCGACTCGAAGGTCAATTGCAAGTTTTTCAACTTCAAAAACAGCAAACAATCAAAATGGAAAACATGAGATGGCAGCCCATGCCATCTCCAGCTGAGGATACAACCCCACCACAATTCGACCGTAGAGGGAAACCACTAAAGCTAAACATCGGCATTGACATTCTCACTATCGTAGAACTCACCGATACTAGGATCACCTGCAACAATTTTGGAATTGAATTCCGTAAGTACTTTCGTACTTGCAAGCCACATTCATATACTCATCCCATGTAAATTTCAGCAAAGCTATTAATCAGGAATCAATTGCTAACATGTATATCACCATGGCATGATAAACAACAACATGGACAATATTGATAAAACAATATCAATAAATATCACATGAACAAGTTTATCCTCAGATCTGAATATAAGTCAATTCAACCAAGAATGTCATATCCAATAATCACATCAAGTCAAACAAGCTTGGGGTGATTTAAAGATGACTCACCACGAGCCATATAATCTGTTCTGAGCGAACCAATCAAGATTCGACCAAGGGAAGTACTTCCGGAATGCCGTTAGTTCGAGGTTGGCCGACCTCGACTACCCGATCATTGCGGTAAGTCTTCCACCGTGGGTGACGGGTAAAGCCCTACGACACCGGTATTGAATCAGGTTAAATCCACATGTCGATCCATCTGTAGGTGACAGTACCCCGGCACTCGCATCTCACCATTAGGGGTTTCATATTGCATTAGTCCGATTAAAAGATCCTCGCTGATCTTGCAACACATTCGAACCTAGCAATACTAGTGATTCGCCATCACTACCATATTGCAATCATTGTGACAATACAAGCTAACAATTAACCTTAACCAATAGCAAGGCATGAAATAAACTTGAGGGAATCTTAGCGAGTATTTTTGTGAACTTGCCTCATTGCTGGGAGGAGTATGGTGATCCTATTCAAGAATTCCATAATACTCTAAACGCCGGTAAGAAGCAAATGACCTCCAAAAAGGAAAAGCAAACCTAAGACGCTAATTTGAAAATGATGGGGATGCATGGATGCAATTAACATGGAGGTATCCAATTGTTAGATATGCAACTAACATGGGTGTGAGTATCCTATAAGCAAGATTAAACAACATGCAAGTTTGATCAATTAATGTTAGCTTATCTTAATAAAATTTGGATTATCGTAGTAATAACAGGTATGATGCACACATGGCAATTTAAAGGTGCAAGTTAAATTCTAGTGGATTGGTATAAGGTGCTAAGTGAAGAACTTCAGATTCAACTTCTTTTAGAGATGACATGGTTTATATACATTAAGATGTCATGGCCATCGACATGGTTATACCACATGTATGCAACTACCTTTATAGATACAAGATTCAGGGGTTAATTCTTGCACTAACACGGCCATTCCAATTAGTCGAAGATGCAATTTATAATGGAACGAAATTTGGACAGTAGGAGTATTCTGGATGTAACTTATAAATCGCCCATCGGAAATGAGCAAACGAATACTCTAAACGGAGCTATTGACAAAGGCTAAACTTCTTATTTTGGTATCAATATATGGTTACCAACGAAAGGTCGCTAAATGGTGCCCGGAAGGTTTCAGCCTTATCTACGACACCTACTCATCATAGACGTAAATCGCTTAAGCAATTTCCAGTGGTTTAGTTTAGGATATCCTTTCTCATCTTACTTTTGTTTCCTTAAGCGAAGTTTTAATACTTCAGTGCATTAACTATAGTCGCCCATGATTAACTGTATTAGCCTCTGTTAGCTGAAGTGATCAGGTATATTGACTGTAGCTGGCTTGTCCTTACCCAACTAATCTTATTAACTAGCAGGTTATTAGATGTGTTGGAGCTTGTCGGTCATTTGAGTTGCAACTAAACCGAGTGTTAATTATTTGGTTCGTGATGATGTGGGTGGATTCAACCAGGTAACTACGTCTTAACTCCAATTAGGAATAGTTGAGTATCGATATTAACCATTACTTAACCCCAAATTGTCTGGCCAATATATTGTTGGGTAGTACGTTTATTTCTAATCTTTAGCAATTTAGAAATGGCTAACAGGTATGGGTACAACCAATAGTTACTAGAGTCATCGTTGAACTGACATGCCTAAACTTTACTAATGACTAATGGTCACGTCCATGGATTGAACAAGTAACCATTAGTTTATTAATGATACTAGTTATTGACTAAAGTGGTGCTCAACTGGACATACACTCGACTGATGAAGCTAACATTAGGACATTGGTTAAATCTTAACCTGCGTATATCAATAGACTTAAGTAATTCACCCTAGCTGCCAGCAAGTATCACAGTAAGTAGCTAACTGTTACAACTAACCTAGCAGCTAACAACTAATCTAACTTAATTGATAGCTGTTAATTAACTACTTGGTTTGATTAATCGGTAAACAGAATAGTACATTAATTATACTTATCACTGTTAGTATAAATTACGAAATTGTTGATTCGTTCAAACTATCTCAAGCTCGAATAGCACCAACCTACCTTAACTAGCTCATGTGCTGGTCGTTCAACGCGGTCAGACCGGCGGTAGAAGACACTCAGGCCACGAAGCTCATCGGCTCGGAGCAGAAATGGTGCTGGTGCTGATGTCGATGGCAAGGGGAGCTCAGACAGGGGTGAACCTCACCGCAAGGCGACTTTGGTGACGGTGAGCTGCTCGTTGTCGGGGAAGGAGCCGAGGGCAAGCGTGACGGAGACGAGGTTGTCGTGGAGGCTCGGCGTCGGTGAAGAACCGCTGGGGTCAGAGCTCAGTGGCGAGGCGGAGCAGCGCGTTCAGAGCTCGGGTAACGGCAGAGCTTCGAGCTCAGGGAGCTGTGGTCGGAGGAGAGACCGGCAGCGGCGTCGTTGGGGGTGGGGCTCCAAGCGGAGCTGATGGCGGTGGCGAGGCAGGGTGGCATACCAGCGGGAACTCATCGGTGGCAGCGATGGTGCCTAGGGCGGCAGCGGTAGCCTGGACCCGAGCGATAGCTCGAGCACGGGGACCTGAAGCAGGTGGAGCGCAGCGGGGCAGGCCGCCGGTCGGCGGTAGTGAGGCGCCCGGGGCGGGGCCTGGTGCGCCAGATTGAGGAAGGCGGCGGCAGGCGCTGAGGCGGGGTGGCCGGTGGTGCTCCGAGGAAGCTCGAGCGGGCGGTGCCCGGTAGGGATGCCGAGGTTGCTCGGGGAAGCAACGCCGGTGGCGGGGTTTGGACGTGGAGCTCCGACTCGGATGGTTGGGGAAGATGAGTCGGAGGAGAGGCACAGCGGTACCACGTTGGACGCGGGATTGATGACGGTTGGGTAAGCGGCGGAGAAAATCTTTGGGGGAAATTGATTTGGGGAGAAGAAGACGTGGCTTGCTGCTGTGCTACGTGACGGCCAGGGGCTGCCGGTGGGACCCACGCGACAGGAGGGCAAGGGCAGTGCCAGCATGGGCTTCGGCCCAGTAAAGGTAAGGGGGAATTTTGCTTTCCTTTTTCTTATTTTATATTTTTGATTTAGAGCTTGATTTCAAAAGGGACTAAACTCAGATTTCTAAATGTCTAGAAGGAAATCAGATGTAACACTTCTGGAGCAATTGTTCTTTAAAAAGTTTACCAGCACAAAATGAGTTATTCTTGATGGCTATTTTGAATTGTAGGTAGCTTATCAATTCTTGATAACATGTTTCAGAGATTTATATTAGAAGTCGAACTTGTATATACCCTGAAATATAACGTTTCATTAAAGTCGATGAACAGAAGGGATCAATCTCAATTCTGTTCGAGGAGAAAAGCTTTGGGAATTAATTTGGTTCAGTTACCAAATTGATTTGCAAAAATTTTGATTTTAGACAACGAGAACATTTAGAAGTTTTTGAACCATGAGTTTTAGTGACATTAGTTTTATCATTCTATTTCACATGGATCGAAAGGCTCATATTAAAGTTTTTAACTCCAGGTCATTTTTAAGCGACCTATATGCATGCATGTGAGGAAAATAAATCACTTTCATTCATGATAATCTGCATTGATCTCATGTTATACAATTTGGGGTCATTACAGAGATTTTAAACAAAATCATGTTAAAAGTTTTAACAGCAATAGGTAATTTATTTGTTAAATCAAAATTTTAAATTTCTTCCCTTCTTCTTCTTTTTTTTAGCATGCATGATATGAGATGATGCGAGATCAACTTCTCGTAAATCCATTTTTGTCGGTTAGCAAAAATTAGAGTTCTCACATCATCCAACATTATCCTTGCATCTCGATGAGCGTGCGGTTCTTCCTCTCCACCACTCTATTTTTTCGGTGAGTAGGCGGTGGAGAACTCATGCTTGATTCCTTCCTCATCCAAGAACTCTTCAACATTGGTGCTCTTGAACTTAGCGTCATTGTCGCTTCTCACATTCTTAATATTCAAATTGAACTTTTTTTGAGCTTTTCTTGTAAACTTCTTGAAGATCTTGTGTGTACTCTTGTCATGTAAGAAGTAGACTCAAGTGTAGCGAGCAAAATAATCAACAATGACGAAACCATATGAGTTACCTCCTATGCTCACATAGGTGATGAGACGAATAGGTCCATGTATAGAAGTTCAAGCGGATGTGTTGTCATCATGACGTTCTTGGTAGGATGAGGAGAACCAACTTGCTTCTCAGCTTGACAAGGACTACAAAGTCGATCTTTGTCAAATGTCACGTCTCGACACCGAGGATGTGTACACTTGAGTAGCTTGTCTAGGTTCATCATTCCCATGTGAGCTAACCTTATATTCCACAACCAACCAAAATAAGACTTTGCTAACCAGCAAGTTTGTATACAGGATTCGTTAGAAGAAACATCCACCAAGTAAAGGTTACATTTCCTAAAATCTTTGAAGATTAAAGAGTGATTATCACTTCTAGATACAATCACTCCATGCTTGGTGAAGTTGCACTTAAGATCAAGATCACAAAGTTGTGAGACGGATAGCAAGTTATAGTTCAAAGCTTCACAAGTAATATATTAGAGCTAGAGAGGTAATTTTAGACAGTTATTTTACCTAACCCCATTACATTTCCTATTGCATTGTCACCAAAAATGATGTTCTCATGTGGGAAACCTCTACTATTGAATGATGTGAACATGTCCATCCCTCTGGTCATATGATTCATGTATCTACTATCAAGCACCGAACTCTTACCATTGGAAGTGTAGTCCTACAAAACAAATCAAATTTGTTTAGGTACCATATCTTCTTGGATCCTTGAGAGTTAGTCACAAGGACCTTGGACACTCAAATAATACTTTTGTAACATGATCAGCAATCCTAGCACCAACATACCTTGCATTGACCTTACCATCCTTGCATCTTCTAAGCACATACAAAGCATCAAAATGTGGAAGCTTGCACTTGCTCTCCTTTGCTTGCACGAACTTGGTCTTGAGGTATTGATGAGGACTCCATGCCTTCCCATTGTCATTGAATCTTGGGTGAAGTTGAGTCTTTCGTGGTTGAAGTTCTCCTTTTAGTGGCTCAAGATCTCTTTTAGGGACTTACTACTCTTATAGCACTTGAGCAACCCAAACTCAAATTGAGCCTTCAACCTTGTAATTTCACTCAACAATGTTGCCTCATAAATAGTAGAGTTCAAAGCACTAGCAACATTATTAGAGATCATAGCAGGTGAGTCCTTAGATAAAGAAGCACATTTAGGCTATGGAAATTTTGCACCCACTAGAGGCAAGGTTGATTGTTTGTCAAGTAAAGAGAAATGTTTACTCTTGAGAATGACATGAGAAATTTAAGAGTCTCATAATCTTGTTTCTTTTTTATTTGCCCAACAGCAAGACTTTCGTGAGCACTTTTAAGTTCCTCATGAAACCTCTCAAGCCCTACAATGAGGGATCGTAACCTCCTTGGACATGTGACTTAAGACATTATTCTTCTCTTTCTCTTTCGCAGGCAATGCCTCTTGCTTCTCAAGAGGAGCAACTAGCATATCATAACTAGGCATGCTCAATTCATCAATATCATCAAGCAAATCATCATCAATATCATCAAATGTAGATGATTTGTTGTTTGAGACTACCTTCAACCCTTTTGCCATGAGGCATCAAGGAGTCCCGTCATCATCACTTGAATGATCAAAGAAGGAGGCTTTCCGTAGTGAAACCAGCAACTCCGTCATCATCATCATCTTCTTCATCATCGGAGTATGAGTCATTTGAGTCCCATTGTTTTTCAATGTGGGCTTGAGCCTTATAACTGTTCTTCTTCAAGAACTTGCCATTAACATGGAGCTTCTTCTTGTATCCCTTCTCCTTTTCTTCCTTCTCGCTCTTCTTGTTAGGACAATCAGTGTTGAAGTGACCCGTCTTACCACACTCAAAGAACGCTCTCTTGGTGAGCTTCTTTCTTGTGTCTTTTATGTACTTGTGGCTTCTTCCTTGATCGAAGAACTTGTTACCACCGTTCTTCTTGAATATCTCTGAGAATCTTCTTACAAGAAGAGAGATGTCTTGGGCTTTAAGTCCTTCATCTTCATCGTCATCACTTGAGTCATCTTTGATGAAGCGCTTGGCCATGAAGGAGACATTCTTCTTGCCACTTGAATTTGATGTCGCGAGCTCTTGTCTTGCATTCCTAACTCATGAGTAACGATTCTTCCAAGGATCTCGGCTGAGGTAAGCTTCTTGAAGTTGTCTCACTCATGAATAAGCATCACTAAGTACTCATACTTAGCTGAGAGGGCTCGTAGCAACTTCTTCACGACGAAGTGGTTGGTCAGCTTGGTGTTCCCGAGACCCTTGAGCTCATTCACACTCTCATTCTCCATCATCATGAATCTATCAAGCTTGCTCATCAACACGTCATGTTTTGACTCCTTGACAGATGAAGTTCCTTCATGAATCTCCTCAAGCGTGTTCCAATTTTTTTGGACATTTTCAAGTGTACTCACATGGTTGAACTTGTCTAGGCTCAAAGCATTGAATATGACATTGATTGCTTGAGCATTGAGGCCGATGTTCTTGTAGTCTGCATCGGTGAGCTCATTTGGATTGATCACCGCAAACCCATGAAGCACACCATGTCATATGCTTGAGCTAACGGTCATTACATGCATCTTCATTTTGTGTTTCCAATTAGTATAATTTAAACCATCAAAGTATGGAGCTTTAGCAACATGGTAACCCTCGCTAGAAGACATCCTCGCTCTGATACCAACTGAAGGGCTGAGGATGACGTCTAAAGGGGGTTGAATAGACTCTTGAAACATTACTCCTAAGTATACTAGTGAGTAAAAAAATTGCAGGAAAAAATCTAACAACCTAGCAATTAATTTGCCCCAACGACTATTTTTCTTAGGGTGGGCTATTTATACCCGATTCACCCATCCAAACATAACTCTTTGCCACTTCAATTCATGTACTCTTGAGAGCTTTTCCAACCTTTCTCTTGCCTAAACATTCAATCTTTATGAGAAAGAACAGGAGAGAGTAGGAGATTGAGAGTGATTGAGCGCTAGAGCATCGAATTCATCTCCAAGTCTCCATCGCGCTTATTTCTCTTGGAGATTGGGTTCTCCTAGACAGCTAGGAATACTTGAGAGCCGTCAAGCTTCTTGTGGTGTGCCTCGAGAAGTCTCTAAAGGCCCGAGATCCGCCTCTCGTAAGGAGGAAGGGAAGAGTTGCTTCATGCACCTTCTTGAAGAAGAGACTTGAAAGAGAGGAGGCTTTGCTCTTTGTGACTGAGTCCCTCAATGGAGACGTAACTTCGGCAACAAATCTCCATGTCCCTTTTGGTTTCTTGTTCTTCACTTACTTTCTGTTAGTTTAATTTGTATTGCATTTGTTTGTGCTATTAATATCTAGGGCGATCATTTAGCTCTTGCATTAGATAACCTTGAATTTCGCCTAATTGCAAGAAAACATTAAAATTTGAAGTCGCTATTCACCCTTCCTCTCTAAGCTGACATCTTGATCCTTTACTAAGAAACGAGAACTTTAATTTGAATTGATGTGATATATATGCATTTGTTGTGTCATATGAACTTTTTTGTATACGTTGAACTGGATGCCGATTATATTATTCATTCCCAGCAAATTGATACATATCATATATTCATTCACAAAGTAAACTATGCATCCATTTCATCAAAGCCCATATCACATTAATTCATAAAATATACTATATATATATATACACATTTGTGATACTATTCTATTTTATTTCAAATGGCCTAGGTAATATATTCTGAGGCTAGCTGATAAACAAGAAAACAATCTCTATAACCTCATCATCGATGGTTATGTAGTCAGAACCGACTGTGATAAGGTGATATCATAGACAGTTCTTACTAAGAACTGTCCGTGATATGAGTTAATCACAGTAACCTTTTGAGATTACGTCAAACTCTTGTATATAAACGATTTAGGAAACCTCCTGTAATAAATTTTTTTTTAGTATTACAATCATTCTCTCTCACTATGGTGGACGATAATCTCCCGGTGGCTGCCTCGGCGTTCTCTCCTGATTTCGGCTCGGGCATTCACAATTTCACACCCATACTTTGTCTCCTTTGTTGCGTTGTCCCCTCCAAGAACAGGGAAGAAAGTAGCAGTCCGATTGGCAGAGAAGTGGCACCAAATGGCTCATGATGTCAGATTATGCCAATTGTGCAAGCTCACCGTCGACTAGAGATAACAACATATTCGTTATGGCACCGTTAGTTAATGATATGAAGGAGCTAATTAATGTCCTTAAAAAACATATACGGTGGCACATAAACCAGGACATAATGCAAGAAGAGTGTTTAGCTCGCTGTACTCTTGTCAGGACTTGGATTTGATCTGACGAGATCCCGTTGTTCTATAGTTTCTTTTTATGTCCTTCCCAAAAGGTCCTAAGAAAATTACACTCGTCGAATACCATTTTAGCACGATCATCTTTTTCTTATTCTAAAATCTGAATGAAGCGGCCATGACATACACTTCGTCAGCTCAATTAATTGGTACTCCTAACAAAGCTCACTCTCATACTACCTCAAACTCGCAGAATTAATTAGGCCCCATTTGGGATGTAAGAATTTTTATTCAGGTGGAACTTCGGTACTTCCTGCGAAATCTGTAGATTCTAACGCGGAATTAACTATTATACTCTCGCTCTCCGCGGTATGAATTAAATAGAAGTGTTAACAACGACGACACGCCCATGCATGTATGAAATTGGACACAGCAAAAGTTTCACGCAGCAATAACCATCGTTATTTGTAAATATCGGAGGGCATGGAGCAGCTTTCAAGCTTTGCATGCGCGCGATACGAGCAACAAGGATCAGCCCCGCTTGACGGGGTCGAAGTTGGAGACGGCGACGACGGCGCCGACGATGGCGACGAGCACGACCCCGCCGGAGGCGATGCTGAGCAGGAAGTTCTTGAGCGACGGCGACAGCCCCGGCCCCGCGGCCTCCGCGACCTCCGGCAGCACCAGCGCCGCCACCATGGCCGCCGCGGCCAGCCCGGCCGCCGCCTTCTCCTTCACGGACTGCCGCTGCGCCGACGCCCGGACGACGGCCATCCTCGCCCGTGGCGGCGAGCAGGGCCGCAGCGACTCGCCGACGCCGAGCGGCCTCCTGAGGCCCCCGGCCACGCACAGAGATGCCGCGAAGGCTGTCGTGGAGGTGGCGGCCATGGATCTCGTTTAGCTCTACGCGTGCGCGTGGTGATGGTACTTGCGTATTTCTTGGGGTGTTACGTGTGCGGCAGGAGCTCACTGTGAGAAAAAAAATATGTAGATTGGGCAGGGAGAGGAGTGGGTATGAGGTCCCAAGTCAGCACGTTGGTCTGACGTGGATGATCCTGCTCGTGCCAAGTGGCAAGGCGGGATAAGGTTATCCTGGGAAGCGAGCTGGTTGTTGAGTGTGAGGTATGTGGGCTTTGAATGGGCCGAAAGTTGTGAGAAGCTGCACGGGATGGAGCCTGGCCGACCCATTTTGGGCCTGGAGAGCAGACATTGGCTTTCGCTTCTCCACAGTACGGGCTGGGGCCGCAGGGCCAAGTGGGCCCGTACTAGCCCTACTGTAGCCAACTTTCTGCTGCACGCATCGGGATGGCATGATCACTGCACCACCGCCACCGCCAGCGCCAGGCAGCACAGTGCTCATCACTCACTCATCAGTCATCACTGCCTATATCATCGCGGCATCACCTGTATCCTCGCATGGACACTGCTGCTCGCGCCACCGACAGCGACACGCACTGAGCAGTCCGTGCCTCCGTGGTCCATGGCTCTATGCACAGTGTCGTAGTTTTGCAGGGTCGATCGATCGCAAGGAGTCATTCCAAGCGCTAGTATGAATCGCATCTCCCAAGAGCGATGGTCTGTTTTTTACTCTGCTTGAATGGAGTGAGATGGTTATGAACTGCTCTGCCTCCAACCGCATGCTCGTATAGGGCATGCATCACAGGCTCAGATCCTAGCTTAGCTCAATTTCATCGGGAAAAAGGCAGGATTGCCCCCGGGCGAGTGGCAATGCCAGGAATAGCCCCCGCCTGGGAGCAACAGTGAAAATGGCACCGTGACGTTACGCGCAAACCGACACGTGTCAAATTTGTGTCTGGGAACCGCGACGGAGCAAGATCGCCCTTCCACCCCGCGACGTGAGTCAGTCGCGGGCCCGGCCCGCCGCCGCGCTCCCCACCCACGAGCCGCGCCAGGCCGCGCCGTCGGCCCGCGGCGAGAGACCGGATGCGCGCCCACCCACGAGCAGCTGATTCTAATTCTCGCCTCGGGATGCGCGCCCAGTTGTATGCTAATGATGCCCAGACCGGACGGGACAGCACGGTCATTGGGTTGTCAATTTTTTTCCTTTTTACTTTTCTCACCAACACACAGATTCCGTTCCTCTCATTATATTGAGCTGGTGCTGCTGTGATCCTCTTCATTTCTCCTCTGTCTAGTTAGCTCTGCTCTCACTTTGTACCTCTGCGTACTTTCTCTGCCTTTTATTGTAAATGAGCACGAGAGTATGAACCGGTGATTTTGAAGCCAAAAAAATCAAAATTAGCTATCGGAGTAGTAGAAAAAATTGAAGATCAAGTCAAGACCTAGCCACGAAGGTAAATTTCTTCGATATGCAAGATGTTATCATATTTTTTAGTTAGGCTAAAATTAGATAAATGGTAAGACTTTAGTTATACTTAAGTTGACTATCATTTCATGCATGCATAAAATGCAGTTCTCTGGAGAATTTGTAAATTTAGCTTCGTATTTAATGTACACTGAAACTCCCTCGCCTCCCTGCACTTAGACGTAGCACGAGATGGAGTTTTGCAATGGATTTTAAAGCTAAAAAAAGCAAAATTAGTCATCCGAGTAGTTGAAGAAATTGAAGATCAAGTCGAGACCTAGACATGAAGGTAAAATTCTTTTACATACAAGACGTTATTATATTTTTTTAGTTAGGTTGCAATTAGATAAATGACAATGTTAAGACTTTAGTTATCTTTGTTTAGTTTATTGTTATTCCATGCATGCAGACACGGCAGTTGCCCCGAGAATTTCTACATTTAGCTTCTTATTTTATTTAATGTAGGACTGAAACATGGTTCCTTGTATACGAGAACGAGACGGAGATTTGCAATGGAATTTCAAGGTTTAGGGAGTAAAATTAGTTCGTGCAGAAGTTAAACAACGTGTACATCTTGTGATATTCTTCCAGAAAAGGTAAATCCATGTTGCATGAAATTATGTGATTAGTTGATTGATGAGCTTAATGTTAGTTAAGTGACATCACGTTTAGCCATTTAAGTGTGATAAACGACATTGTTATTCTATGTTATGGCTTGGGTACATACCTATGAAAGATGTTGAAGTTAAACTTATTTGATAGAAACTAGCATAATGTAAGTATTGTACAGACTAATTGGGGAAAAATGAGTACGTGAAAAAAAATTGTTACGGCTGAGGAGTTTACTGTTATTTAAATTAGTTTATACTGGTAAAATGAGAAGATATGATAAATTAATATTAAATATACACTATTTTGGCTATAATTAAATTGAGAAAAAAATAATGTTTACATGATATTCAAATTTTGGTTTCGTATGTACGTAGGTACAATGAATGAACTCTTAGTGCTCTACGGGCCGAATATAATACGCGACGGGCCCTGCGGGCTCGACTTGTCCCAATGCGAGTACAAGGTTACACACATAGATGGTTTGGAGGAGATTAATTTGTTAGACTTGAGGAGGTGCATACGCCGCGAGTTTGATCGGGACATAGCTCGCAAAAAACTAGTCGCAGTCACATGTAGCAATTAGGACGACGGGTCATCAGTCCCCTTATGGCAGCTGCACAAGGTGACTGGCAATGTATCATGGGCTGGGTATCATGAGCTAGACTGGAGAGGGACGCCAAGCACATGGAAAGAAATATGGGATGGCATGGCTGCACAACAGATCGTTCATGAGGCGAGGTATTTATTTTGATCTGTCCGTTCCCACATGACATAATGAATCGATGTCCGTTACGTAACGACATTACTTCCAGGCAGTACGACGAACACACGTACGACGAGTATCTACAGTGGTACCTACCTAAGACGCGGGCTAGACTAACCTGTGCTCCACCTGAGAGACCCACAAACCTCACGCATGCTGATCAACTACAAATGGGGATGGATCGGCATAGAGCTTCACGTCGTGACGAGACAGTAATAGTACCGATTGTTTTGCATTATTCGTTAAACTTATCGATCGCACGGTTTGAAACATTGTTTGTGAATGTAGTTTGATCGGGCTTTGCGGATCCATGATACTGCCGCGTCCGTCATCCGCGCGGGCCGTCGGTAGGACTTGTCGAGGATACTACAGAAGGTGAAGGACATGTACGAAGATGCCAAAGGGATTTTGAAAAACTTGAGTTGTGGTCACACGGACGATGTATTACGCTCACATTCAAACTTGCCAGAGCAGAGGTCCGCACGACCCAGTGAGGCGCGACCTAGTGAGGCGCGGACTTCACGAACCGTTTCAGGACGTCGAGAGGTAACGAATTTCAGTGCTTCGAGCCAAACTGTTGAATATAGGGCGTGTACAATTTTAGTTAACCACGTTGTTGTATTTTCGTAGTCTGATGTACGGGCAGACACGTCCCTACGAAGGATCTCTTCTAGGCGAGCTGGTCGAGGACATCAGGTACGCATAATTAGTCACACATACATGGTGCACAAATGTACACTGAGAGTATAATTGCCACGATGTTATTTGTAGTCCGACGTGCGTGGGACACATCACTCATGCAGATGTCGTCAAGACGAGCTGGTACAGAACATAAGGTGTGCTTTACTTTTCACAAGAACGCATTGCAATATTTAGAAAGTGTGCTTAGTCTTTTGTAATAGTCACTTTATTTATGCAGTACGACTCGACGCACGACGAAGGCCAGACCTCTCTTTCCGGTGCAGCTACCGATGTATGCTATTTTTTAAATTATGTGTGCACAGATTGTGCGTATCTTGTGTACTTAATCTTCGCACTTATTTTCATAGCTCCGGGAGGACACGTTGCTACAGCGAGACTCCTCAACGCGACACGGTGGACACCTTCAGTTTTTTTAACTCATCACATATCCTCATTGCACCCAGTATGACGGATTCAAATTTTATCTGAGAAATGGTACATTTTTTACATAGTACGTGATCGATTCACCACATGAGCCGCCGCAGGGTTCTCCGGGAGGAACATTTAGTCAGGTATGTCAAATTAAAATTTATTGTTCTCAAAACAATAAACTTGTTTCTTAATTGACATACGCTTTATTCCGGTCATTTTGCAGACATTAGATGAAGTTGACTCGCCTCCCCACGATAGTGCTTTTATTTACCAAAATCCATTTATGCGATCTTCACTTCAATACCAGTCCCTAGTTGGAGGAGGAGGTTTCGAGCCTGATTCGTCTCACCAACAGAGTCATGAGTGGGTCAAAAAATTTGTTTGGACATCAGGAGATCGTTAACAGCCAAATTCCTAGTCAACCATACCCTACTCAGGACACTCAGGAGGATCAGGAAACTTATGAGACTCCCCAGTACAGTCTCTGAACATTTCACTTTCCCCTCAGGTCACATGCCATCGAGGTATAAGAGGGGAAGAGGTCCGTGATCGCAACTGTTTTAGTTCATTCAATTATTTTTACTATTGTACTTTGCCATATGCAGTATTTCATTTTCTTACTGATTTCGCGTTATACATAGAGTTTGCAGGAAAAAGCCTAGATGAAAGATAAAAATAGCGCTGTCATCCGGTCTAGAGAGAAAGCTCAAAAGAGAAGAGAATCGACAAAAGGAAAAAGCGAAGAAAATTTGACAGCGCGCTGTCCCGTCCGGTCTCTCTCGCGTGAGAAAAGCAACAAATAAAGCTCGTCCCGAGGCGGTAATCTTCCCGCGCAGAGAGCGAGAGCGAGCAGACAAAAATCGCGGGAAAAAAAAGCTCGTTGCGGGACCTGGGCCGCTCCTCGCGAGCCGTGGCCGCGATCCAGGCCGCGCGTCGCGGGCCGAGGCCGCGAGCCCCGGTCTTCGCGGCCCACGCACGCGAGCTCTGCCTCGCGGGCCGAGGGCGCGATCGGGCCTCTCGTCGCGGGCCGAGGACGCGGCCTAGCGCGGCTCGCGGCGGGGCGGTGCGAAGACGGGCCGGGCCCGCGGACCGACTCACGTCGCGGGGCGGAAGAGCGATCTCGCTCCGTCGCGGTTCCCAGACGCGAATTTGACACGTGTCGGTTGCGCGTAGCGTCACGGTGCCATTTTTGCCGTTGTGCTCCCGGGCGGGGGCTATTCCCGGTATTGCCACTCGCCCAGGGGCCAATGCTGCCTTTTTTCCCCAATTTTATCTCCCATTCTCCTCTGGTACTTGAACAAAGTGCTCCTGCTACTCCTAGGCGCCTGTGAGGGAGGGGCCGCGCATTGCTGCAGTATGATGGTATCCTCCTGGTTTTTCCGGGGTAAAGCGCAAAGCGCACGGCGGCATGAGTAGCCGTATTGAGCTTAGCCAATAGCACATGCGTATCTTTCAAAAGGAATAAGAATATACATCGAGAGCGCATATATGAAATGGGCATGGCGGCATGTGTTTCGCAGTGATCTTGGACGCGAACACGTGAATCGCGACGAATTGTGCTCCGTTGCCATGTTGAGCCCTAGTAAAATACAAAGCTTGGACGCCGTTGTGCTGACTTTGAGGTCCAGATCGACACAGAAGCCACGTACCCGAATACCGATCTCTGGTACGTGGACCAAACGCCATGGCTTAATTAAACAACTGAATTGATGCCGATCAACTCGTCGACGGAGAAGACGCCTTTTAATCGTTCACGCGTTTCTAGAAAGATGGCTGCATCCTCCCTGCATGTTACACACTCACGACGCATGGCACAAGGCAGAAGGTTCGACGAAACGGCGAGAGTTCAAATTAAAGAAAATGCACAGACGTCACCGAAGAGGTGAACGAATCAACATGAAGTTCCTCCATCACATCCAGTACAACCAGAATTACTCCACAACGTAAGAATATATGTACTCCGAAGGTTAAAACGTTGATCTCAAGTCCCCGTTCCAAAACACAGAACAGAGAACCATATATTTAGCTGTAAAACCATCAAATTACCAAATTAATGAAGAAAGCACGACGTACAAGTACACAACAGCTACACTAACGCGCATCAAATGTGGTCGCAAGTAAGCGACATGCCGACATGGGGGATCAATGTAACATCACCCTGTAATCAAATCTGTAGTTGGTACACAAATGTTGCAGCTACCACTAGCGGCGAAACTGCAACGAAGTTATTGTTGGGGTTTCTCAGCAGCTACTCAGCAGAACAGCATGAGCTAACAGTAGTACACGGTACACTACCACCAGATGCAGTGGCATTATGTCACTCTCGGTTCAAAAAGGCACCGACCAAAACAACTTTAGCATGCTGATTTTTAAACTTTTTGCATCGAGATTGCGAGATAGAGATGCAAGTATCGAGACATAGCAGACTTGGAACGGGTTAATCTCACCCACTTTTTCACTTTTTATATCTACTGCTGGTGGGCTAGGATAAACAGTGGAGTAAGAGAGATCACCGACGAGAAGCAGGAGATTACAAGCACATGGACCGATGCAGCACAGAAGTTTCAGGCTTTGCATTTGCACCGAGGAGCAGAGAGTAGTGAGTAATTTACAATGCACTTTTACAACCAGGCCCACCCATAAACCACAAATTACAGAACCGACCCCTCCCAAGACACAACAACCAACCAGAGCTAGCTACCCGACATCGATCCTACCACCTACCCGGCAGCAGCCTACTCATCGTCGTCTCCGCCGCCGAAGAGCGCGGACCGGTAGTAGAGGAGGACGAGGATGAGGAGTAGCATGAGGGCGACGCCGATGGGGGAGCCCCCGACGCGGTGGACGGCGTCCGGGGAGCCACCGAACGCGAAGACGTCGGCGAGCGCCGCGGCGCCGCGGTCGGAGGAGAGGAGGCGGATGAGGAGGAGTAGCCCCACGGGGAGGAGGAGCAGGCCCACGGGGCTGAGCAGCTCGGCGATGGCTTCCGTGACCGCCTCGCCGCCGTCGCCCAGGAAGAGCGGGCCCGCCACCACCAGCCCCATCACCACCGCCAGCAGCAGCCCGTGCGGCGCCCCGCGGGGGCCCCCGTAGTACTGCTCGTCCGCCGCGCCCCGCCATTGACATTGCCGCCGCCGCACCCTTGCTTTCTCGCGAGCTACGAGATCTTGCCGTCCTCCTGCTGCGTCGGGTGGTAGTGATGCGAGGAGGTTGTGCCTGTGCGTGGAGTGGCGTTGTGGTGCGAGCCTTCCTACTGAAGTTTTTAGAGAGAGCGTGAAATGATGAACTAGCGAGATAGGCATGTGAGAGGAGAGGTGGATCACATGAGGTGGTGCGGGGTGGGTTCAGCAGTGGTAACGGAGGGTCGCTGCGAGTGGGGTCCACCAGGGTTGGGCTTTATTAGGGAGGGCCCACGCACAGTCGCACAGTCTGCGTGAAAGGGTTGGTGGGGCCTGGCAGATCGTCACATAGCCGTTCGGGAAAGAGTAACTGGAGCGGTGGTGCTGCCAAAACAGCCAAAGTTTTGCGTCGAGATTTTCTACAACAAAGCCAAATGTTTGGGTCAAGATTTATTTTCCTTGTGGAATATTGTGCTTTATTTGCTCAGAACTCATGTAAGATAATATGATCGGTGTAACACAAAGTTCCAAACCGCGATGCCATGTATGATGAAGCTAGTACCCGTTAGTTGGATTTCTACATTAGCAAGTAGCGCGACGAAGTTGGTACTGAAAAACAGAGACCCGTTAATAAGTTCTTAGGACATAAACGTACATGTAGAGTTTGTTGGTGATTCTTATACCTATTTGTAGTTAGTCAATGTAAAACAGTAGAAATATTGTCTTTTAAACTGTATCTACAGGCAGTACAAATGTGTTAAGGTTGATTTAAACGTTTGAAAAATGCATATATGCTCGCGCATCGTATCAGACACATGAGAATTTAAGGAGAGTGAGGATAATTTCATAAACCTCATTAAATTTCTGTTGAAACACATTTACATATGTGTGTAAATATGAGTATTAGGATTTAAACCCTACTAAATCCTGTCCTATAACTCTACCACTCTACTACTCTACCCAGAATCAGCTTTATTTTATCTCCTTCACATCAGCAATAATTATATGTGATAGGAAAGAGAGTTAGTTGAGTTACGAGTTTGTACGCATCCTTCACGTGATAACTGTGAAAATTTTTGTTGTAGCGTTAACTTAGTGGTATGTATTTGGAGTAAGACACAAGATACGGGCACGAACAAAACATGTATGACACGACACTGACAGGAGGAACATCGGACATCTTTCGTCCGTGGCTACAAAGTAGAAAGGCGTTAGAGCATGAGTTCTATGCTCGCTGATTTCAGAAAAGGGTAATCGGCGTCTATATGGCAGTGATCATGTAAAGCAGCTATGGCTCCTGATTGGCTGCTTCAGTTTGGTCATTGGATTTTAATCAGTTTAAGACTGGCCGGAGACCCAGCGGAACCAGAGGTTGATTTCCGGTGCTACGCAATGCAGACGAAAGTTCCACTGCATTTTTCTACAGACACTTGCAGTCCAGAATCTTGAGGTACGTACCTACTCATTTCCTGCACAAGCACAACTGCACAAGTGGGCCGGAACTACTACTTCTCGCCTGTCAGAGCCGACATAACAACATGGTAGAACAATTGGGAAGGCAAAGGCAACGTATTCAGATCTGAGATTCACCGTCTCCCCTGCCGCAAGATCTCAGATTCTCCCGCCTAATTCATGTGATCCCAGGCAATTGGTCGTCCGGGATCGCGTCGATTGGAGCAACGAATTATTCCTTTTGCTGCAGGTTAAGTATATACTTAAAACTGCGGATTAGCGCTATGTAATGATCACACTGAACGATTGACAGGCTGAAGTGAGTCCACCGGCATGTGGTTCCGTACGTTCAAGCTGATAACTGGGTCTTCAGATCGTTACTTACAAATTTGCAGCTTATAGTGAGAAGATACCACAGTAACGTTTGTCAGCAAAAGAAAAATTAAACATGGTAATGATGTTCTCTAGCTATTGAAGCTAAGACGGGTCTTCCAAATAGAACAGGTTAGCTGAATCCAGCTTGTGCCTAAATGGCAGAACGATCTCAACCAACAGGTTTAGGATCTCTTGACATATCGGAAGCACCCAAGCACAGGTTCAGCGAACAGAAAAGGCATAAAAACATCGGAACAGAAGTGTCACAACAAGGAATGATTTAACTGCGAAATTCATTGATGATTGTGGAAGCCCATTGCTACAGTATGCGATTTCGGAACTTCGTTGCAATAGCTAGTACTCGTACATAATATGCATCCCCCGAGACAAAATTGAGTTGAATATCAGAAAATGTACCATGTTACAGTGCTAAAAGGCATTCTGATTTAGCCAAATGATCACAGATTATCTTTGCATGTGCTTTATTCCCAATTTTTTAAAAGGATGGGCTTTATACTATGTTTGCTCATGGATCAACCAACCTTAGAATTATATCGTTCCAATACAGCAGTGACTACACATTGTTGGTAATCCTCATAGACTGCTGGTCAGCACTTCTCGCTCATCTAGACTACTCTTCGTCCTCTGGCTCGTCCTCCGACCCATCCTCCAGCTCGAGCATATCCTCATCGCCTTCACTCTCTTCATCCTCTTCTTGTTCCTTCTTCGCCACATCTTTTTTCCCCACTGAATTATGAAACATTAAAATTTCGGAGATAAAAAGAAGCAGCCGTTTTGGGGTGGAAGCACCACAACATCAAATAAAACTCACCAGATTCAGGGTATAAGACATCTCCTGAGCATAGCCCAGATTCAACTTTAACTAAGCGCATGGTCATCCTTGGCCCGATCTCCTGGAGTCTGACAGCACTTTTTCTGGATGCTCGGTTCAATTTGTCTATATTACTTGCTAGACTTACAGTTGCTGCTTCATCATCTGGTTCACTTTCTGATCCATACCCAGCTCTTGGCAAATGGACAAGTAAAAAAAGGGGGCATATTATACAAACAGAATTTGAAGAACAGCAGTTAAAAAAAAAGTGGAGCTGTATGTTTTGGTGTGTTGCATATAAAACTGCACAGAGCAGGTCATAATGTTTGAATCATCGCTGTTGTCTAATCTCAAAGTAACAAAGCATTGAGTAAATTGGTCTGAAAGCAATAAAGTATTGACTACAATTGTAATAAACAAGTGCAAGCTAAATAGATTCATTTAGTGAATTTCCATTTTCCACCTAAAAAACGCTGGATAACAAATAGCATGTATACCTGAATCTTCATTCCATTCTTAAATATCAAATCTCAAAATAAAATGACAAAGGGGGAAACACCATAGGTGTCATCCAATGTTGTACAGTGAACTTGAAGATGGGAATACTTTTTAGAGCAACATATTTATAGAATACAAACTTCATAAGAAGCTCATGACGATTTCAAGCATTGGAATTTCTAGAAACTGTCAGATTGCTCAACAGACAAGCAAGGAAATGGGGGCACATTGTACAGGATTTCGATCATTTGCCCTGAAATCGATACGCCTTTGACAATGTGCCCAAGTTGAGATGCCACTCTTTAAAAAATGCCCTAAAGTTGGTCTGCCATTTGATGATTTGCGCTAGAGGAGGTTTTCTGCAAAAGAGAATCAATTAACACTTAATCTCCACATGAAATGACCCCATTGCACTCCGGTTATTTCCTTGCCCACCTGCCTTGCCCCTGACTCGCGGCGAACAGATAGCGGGATTGATCGATCCCTTGCCTCCCTCTCTCTTGTTGCCCCCTCTGTCTCTCTTTCTCTCGTCTCTCCTCTGCTACCCGACCGTTAGAAATATGCCCTAGTGGCAATCATACAGATGATCATATTTTATTGTATCCATGATTTATTAAATGTTCCTTGAATCATATCATTCGTATTGATTGGCAAGTATGTGACTTGTTTGTGGAACTCCGTACTAACCTTGAATGATTATTCTAAATTGGTCCCTAATCGGAACTCATGTGAGAACACATATGAATAATAGACTAGCATATGTATTGGTTGATGATCATGTTTCACGAGTCATGGATATAGAGATGTCGAACCAATTGTATGAGCACATGTTAGGGAACATGGGGTTGGACAGACCCAACTTAAGACACAATGTGTGTGCTATGTCCTTTGACCTGAGATTGTCGTATATGCTTGATATGTGTAAATGACTTACTTAAGGGTTGCCGAACGCTACTCCGTAACTGGGTAGTCATAAAGGTTGCCTTCTTGTTTGTCATGAAGCATGATGCGAGTCATGGTCAATCGAGATGGGATTTGCTCCTCTCTGTGATGAGAGAGATATCTCAGGGTCCCTTGAGTGATTGGATCCAGAAATGCATGACCGTGCTACTTAAGGTTAAGGAGTTAACCTAGTAAAGGATTCCGAGACACATGATCGAGAAAGAGCTATTAAGCTCGAGTTTGAGCTTGACAAATATCGTGAGGCAAAGAGAGTTGCATACATAACATTGTGATGGTTCGTCCGATGCGATCTTTACGTACGTTTGGGAGTTGGCACGTCCTGCTAGGGGCCGCTACCAGTTAGTGACCTAGTAGGAGTACTTGGTTCATGTCTAAACGTGCGTGAACCTATAGGGTCGCACATTTAAGGGACAGGAGCCTAATTCGGACTAGGCATTGAGTCCTAATGGGCCTCTAAGGTAGAAGCCCATTATGGGGACGTCTATATAAGGAAGGGGGGACGGACGTGTTAGGGTTAAGCCAACTCAGAGTTCCCGAAACCCTAGCCGTCACCCCTCCCACGCCTAAAGTTGCCCGCTCAGATCTAGCAATCCAGACAAGCGACGTTCCTCCTTGAACGTGTGGATATCTTGGAGGCGTCGCAGCTGTGACGCTTGGACGATCTGTCCGAGGGAACCGCGAGGAGGAGACGAACTGTTCGAGGGAAGGAGGAGAAGGTAGTACCACTACAACTGCTTCCGCTGCATCGACTCTACTTCCTCTACGGTTCTGCGCGACAAGGGGTAATATCGTGATCTACTGCTACAACAACTCCTGGTTTATGCGGTAGAAAATTTTGTTTTGCGCTAGTGTAGCCTACCCGCATCCCTTCACCGACGCCCCCACCCGGCCACCCCGAAGTCTGGCAGCCAAGGGGACAGCGGTGGCAAGGTAAGCTCCGCTCCCCCGTCCCATTTCTTCCCCAATTCATTCTCCCTCTGTTTTGATTGGTTGGATGCCTCCATGAAACCTTAGGTTTTGAGGTGCATTTGGATTGAACATGAGGGGGATAGAGGAGGAGAAGAGAGCAACATGGATCTGATCTGTACGATCTGCACAAGTGGGGGTAGAGTAACCCATTTTTCCTTTGATCTAACCATTTTTGTGGAAAAGTTGAGAGAAAAGAAAACGAAGAGAAGGAATAGCCATGGTAGTGTGTTGTAGGAGAGAACTGGAGGCAGAGACAGAGAGCAACCCTCCAGCTGCTGCTCCCAGGTCGGGCTCATACACGTGGAAATTACTCAGGGGCAGGACGGTCATTTCGCATGGAGGTTAATAGTTAAGTGAATTTTTTTTGCGTAAAACCCCCTCTAGGGCGAATCATCAAATGACAGATCAACTTTATGGCATTTTAAAGAGTGGCGTCTCAACTTGTGCAAATTATCGAAGGCACAGCAACTTGGGGGCAAAGTATAAAAAATCCCTTGCTCAAATTGTCACTGTTGTC
The DNA here is from genome assembly GCA_019208055.1 of Stipa capillata. NCBI lineage: Eukaryota > Viridiplantae > Streptophyta > Magnoliopsida > Poales > Poaceae > Stipa > Stipa capillata. Next base: position 344,667 of record JAGXJF010005410.1, read on the forward strand.
TAATCTCAAAGTAACAAACCATTGAGTGAACTGGTCCAGAAGCAACAAACTATTGACTACAATTGTAATAAACAAATGCAATCTAATTAGATTTTTTTGTAGATCTCCATTTTCCATCTAAAAGCTCTGCATAACAAACATATGCATAATCATTGGACAAACCTATTACATAGTACAAATAAAATCTTCATAGAAGGCCCATGATGATTTCAAGCATAGGATAGGAATGTCTAAAATCTGTCAGATTGGTCAAAAGACAAGTTGAAGTTCTCACATATTCTAGCATGACGACATACTTCATGTATGCTAGATCCAAGGCATCCATTGAGCAATGCTACTGTTGGGGCTATATTTTAAAGCATTGGAGGTTTCCTGTTAAATTTGGATCTATTTGCATTTCTGCGTAACAATTTCCTATTCTAGATGGCATATGCCAACTGATTTAAGAACATAGTATTAATGCTTGGAAAGCATAGCAAGGCTATGCTGGTACTGATCCAATAAGACAGCATAGTTTTTAAAAAAAATTACTGCATGCTGGCAATGTTTCAACATATCATTACAACGGAATGTGAGAAAGATGAGTCAGTTCTTACTTCGTCACATAATCGCTAACATCTTTAAGGTCCCTTAGGTCTGGCACTTGATCGTTCTGCATGAGTTTTCTAATCTTGCGACTGACCCCAACAGGCTGGAGCTTGATGGAGTAATGCCGGAAATCGATAACCTCCTTCTCTTTGTCGTATTGTAGCAACAAAATTCTTTGACAGGTCGATAACTTAACCTGCAATACGAAATACGCCATCATTTTATACACCAGAAAGAAGACATCAAGTTCCATCACCAAGATATCACCCTGACTTACAGTATCTGTATCAATAGCAGGGACCAAATGCCGAAAGAAGGTAACAAAACTCTTGAAAGGCTCGCCGAGACCATTGAAACCACTGAGTACAACCTGTGAAACCCATGATTCAACAGAACGTTGAGTTCTTGAGTATCGTAATCAAAAGCATCCTAACACAAAAATAAATAAAACAAAAATCAAGCACCACAGCATATACCAGAGGTGAGTTCTTGAATATCTCTGCAGGGCACCTTGGCCGCTTCTGCGAGTTTGCGATGTCGGCTGCGAGAGCATATTCCTCAATCTGACAAGTGTAGGTTGGGCCCTGCGGTGACTTTGCGAAGCGCAAGTGCGGCAAGCTCTTCGGGTTCGAGAGGATCAAGAAATGCGTAACACCCAATGGGCTGGCGACGTTGACGAAGTCCTTGAGGTTGTTCCGCTTCTTCTCCTGTTGATTGGAAGCACCAAAAATTGCGGCTCGTTCGTGAAGATGCTACGAAACGTAATCACAAAATTGATTTGGGGCTGCGACGGGGGCGGGGATTAGGGTAGGGACCTTGAGCTTGAGGGCGGTGTAGGGGAGCATGAGCTTGCGGAGGTCCTGCTGGAGGTGGCGGAGCGTGGAGGGGAGCTTGCCGCGTGAGAAGACGAAGCTCTTGGGGATCCTCTCGCCGGTGACCTGGTCCACGTTCGCCATCACCGCCTGCTGCTTCCGCGCCACCGACGCCGACATCTTCCAGTTACCCTTCCCCTTCCCCTTACCCTTCCCCCTGCCGCCGCCGCCACCACCACCGCCGCCGCCGCCACGCCGGCCGTTGCTGTGGACCCGCGCCATGGTTGTTAGGTTTCGGGCAGCAGACCAGTCGCGTTCGGAGACGGACGGGGGCGAATGTCGGGGCTTGGGGCGTTGGGGGTTAGGGTTTTTGGGGATTAGTAGTTAATGGGCTGAGGAATTAGGGCGTTATTTCCGATGGGTGGGCCTCAAATCTTGTCATGGCTCATTGGCCCAGTCCACCATCGATCCCTTCCATCATCTTCCTGCCTTCCTTCTTTCGCACGTACGCGATTTGTTTCCAAGTCCGCATGATCCGCCTCCCGTTCTTCAGTCCTTTATAAGCCCGCTTGCGGTTTTGTCTCCAAGCAAATGCATCCCGTTTCCTCTTCCTGCCGACTCGTCTAAGCATCACCTCCGCCGCATCGGTACATACGTCCGAGACGATCAAACACCCGATCAGCGATGGTGCGCAGCCAACGCCACAGTCTCAGCCATTACGGGTTCGATCGCCTGAGAGAGAACCGGCGCCAAGTTGTCCAGGCCCAGCGTGAAGCCCGTGGAAGAGATCGCCCGCGCCTGCAGGTTCGCTAGCTTCCTACTTCTCTGCTGATTTTTATATACTTAATCGATGCATCTACATCAGCTTTGAGTTGTGTAGATATCCCCAGAAAAGAAAGAGAACAGCTTTAAGTTGTGTAGATACGTCCGTTCCATCGGTATGATTCATTCATCATCTCATGGCTCAGCATGATAATCGATGATGGGAAGAAACTATAGAAACTGGACTCTAGCGGGTGGTGTATCGTATTAGAGCTCTTTTAAAGGATTATGGGCTGTGAATTATTCTCGATCTAACGATGTAAATGCACTTATACTACTACACAAATATGATTACTATAGAAGGCTGGCAAGATCGGCTCATAGGGGGATTAAATAAATCCGATCGGTCCCAGGGCAAGCTAGTAAAATGTCTTCTAATTCGTTGTTGGGCCGAATGGTTAAGCCGATGGCTCAATAACCCTAACTCTCATTGTTCCCATCATATTTATTTTGTTCATGCGCTACCCTAACTCTTTCTAATTCCCTTTCCTCTCTCACTCTCTCTCGTCTCAGCCCTGATTTCTCGCCGCCGCTGATGGCAGTACTGGTGCCGTCGTCTGTGATTCCACGCTTCCTCTCGATGACTTAGTTGATTCCTTGTCGCCACAGCGACTTCCCTCCCTTGATTTCCTTGCCGTGCGTAACCGTAGACTTCTCTAGTTCGGCTCGGGTACTCCGGCGAGATAGTGGTGTTTCTGGCCCGCTGACCCTGGCAATCAATGCCGTCGTGGTGCGCCTGCTTGCTCCCCTTCGCTGGCTCGGCTGATTCCCTGCCACCACGGCACAACCTCTCACCCCTGATTGTCTCACTTAAGCTAACCCTAAATAGTGTGGGTTCGGTTCGGGTACTCCGGCAAGATGGTAGTGGTGTTGCTCGGTGCTCTACTGTTGATGTTGTGCTAGTGGGAAAGCCTCGTGCACGCCCGTGACGACTTGCTTGCCGCCACCGCTCCGGCCAGCCTAGGGTTTGGAGCCCTAGTGGCGGGACAAGCCAAAGTGCAACCCATCGTCCTCGCTGACACTTGACTCTGACTGCGGTTCCGACCACGCATCCTACGTTTTCAACAACTACTAGTAGAACAACTTCGTGGCCACATGAAATTGGATAATTTGAGTGCTTAGCTTACATGTAGCTACTCATAGCTGTTCAATTAGTTCTTAGTTCATGGGTATTTCTATACTATAGAAGATCGATCGTATTCGACCTATTCAGAATGCTTATGTCATGTGGGTTATGGGATCTCTGCATTTCACTACTACGGAACACACAATTACAGTCGGCCGAAAATTGCTTTATCAGCCGGTTTACCTCCCAGCTGTAGAGAAAGGGTGCTAATAATATGAATTATCTCAGCCGGTTATAAAATCGACTGAGATAACAACTTCTCAACCCGTTATGAAACAAAACCGACTGAGATATTATACTATCTCAATCGGTTTTTAAAATTGAAACCGACTGAGATGCTTCATTTCTCAGTCGGTTCCAGCAGGCTAACAGTCAGAAATAACCAATTGACTCAGTCGGTTCTGAATTTTGAACTAGCTGGAAAGCTGATTAATAGAGTAAAAAAAATCACATGTTCGTAAACGATTGTATCTTATGTTGCGATGACAGTACATAGGTCAGGAAAAAACGATTTCTGAAATGAGAAGATATGCACTTCTTGCTAACATTTTCAACATTCATGATCACTACAATTAGATAACACCACATCAAACAGGAGATAACACCACGAGAGCTGCTGACGGCAATTAGAAGCCTAACACCACTACTGTTGATAACAAGAAATCCCACGTAGATTTGAATATTTTAAGTTTGCACATCTGCTCTGCAGACTTCCTAGCATGGTCCATGTTCCACTCTCCTCAACTCGTTGTACATCTTCATGGGACACTTGTTTCAAAAGAAGCATCAGTCTGCATGAAGTTTTTAGGCGAGTCAGAAATTAAGGTATAAACAGAAACAAGTGAAAAGAAAACTCAAGGAGTGCAACTAAGATGGATGAAAGAGATAAATGCAGTTGCTTACAGGAGAAAAATAACACGCACAGCTGCTGGTTTTGACAAGGAAACATACAACGGAAGCATCACACGCACTTTCTTTAACCGAAACAACCATATAACTTCCTATGGTGATATACTCTTAAGTTAAAAGGCAAATTTGAAGCAAATAACCTTTATTCCACCTTCTCCTAAGCAACTTGGCCTTTGAAGAGAGTAGTCAATGGCCTGCCCCAACACCAACAACAACAATTTCAGAAAAGCCACCCCCTCTTTGCTCGACTCTAACCGGCAGAGCTCAAGAAGAACAAGGCGCCACGGATCTGGTGGATCCAGCACCGCAACTTGATAATATAACTCAATAGCCTCCCTCGTGTAAGCATGGCTCTCATCCTATGGCAAAGGAGGAGAACTTGCTGAGAACATGTTTGATAGTTAAGGCTAACAGGAACTTAAGAAGCACACGTGCGGATGAGGACCTTGACGTTGGAGGGGAAGAGCCGGAGGGCCTGCTCGGCGTCATCGAGGGCACAATAGCGGTTGCTGAGGAGGAGGTTGACGTTCGCGCGGTTGGCAAAGAGGACGGAGTCATCGGGGTTGCGGGCGGGGGAGGAGAGCGGCTCCATCTAGAGCACCACCAATACCCACCACTCCCACCGCACCACCGCCACCACCACCCCAGCGCCTCTTACTCCTCCGACCCCAGCTCCCGCCGCTTCGTGGGGGTCTGCCAGCGACAGGTCCATGACGCTCGAGTGCGTCATGTCCGAGTACGGGGGCGACCACGGCACCCTCCCGGAATTCATCAGGGCTAGCGGCGGGAAGAGCATCTTCCACGTCGAGGCTGGCAACTCTACGCCAGTGCCAAGTCTAGGATCAGGGTATGACCGTGCTGGAGTGGAATTTGTTGCTGGCGGTGGCTGTGCGGGAGAGAGATCGGAAGGGAGCTCTGGATCGAGATCGGGAGGAGAGGATAGAGGAGAGAGGCAGCAGAAGAGGCGAGGAATAAGGGGCAAGGGGAATTGGTAGCTAGGGTAAAGGGGAATTGGCAGCGGTGCGAATCGGGCACAAATTATTTTAGTCGGTTGTTTATTAAAACCGGCTTAGATATTAACACTATCTCAGTCGGTTTTGTTATATGAACCGTCTTTGGTACTATTAGAGTCGGTTGAAAATAAAAATCGACTGAGAGTATATATTTTCCAGCCGGTTAATTTTTTACAGTCGGGTTAGTTAGTAAAACTGGCTAATGAAGTCACTATTGCCATCGGTTTTTAGAAAACCAGCTGAGATAGGGGGTCCAGAAAAACCTTTTTTGTAGTAGTGTTTGTTCATCTATAGAAAATTTGTGGACATGTCAGATTGTTATGTATGTCAAATTGTTATGTATCATAATTTGATTATCATGTAGTAGTTTGATTTCTATAATATTGTTATGTATCATAATTTGATTATTATGTAGTAGTTTGATTTCTATAATATTCTCAATCAACAAGTGCACAAGGTATATCTAGTAGCAAATTACAACAATTTAGTGATCCTATGTAGAACTGGAATGCATGTTTGTCTTGATAACCAGCGACTATAGATGTTTCCAATGATGAAGATACGCTACAAATCCAATTAAAAATTATGATCGTCATGAAGAAAAGCTAATAAGTATAAACACATGGAAATGTGTTACTTGTAAATGAGTCTCATAGTATGCCAATTTCATACAGTCTTCGATATATAGAACCATATCCTCATATGTAAATTACTAAAATGACATAAACCCTAAAAAACTACCAATCAGGTGCCTCTCCTAATCTGGTACGAACCCTAAGTAACTACAATCAGGTGCATCTTTTGATTTGGTATGGACAACATCATCTTCAGATGCGGTTTTTTGGGCCTCCAAAACCATTGTTGAGAGGAGACTTGCCTAGATCAATAGGCATTCTCCTTTTGAACTTGTTAGTGTCGACCTGCGTAGTAGGAGGAAATTAGTCTCGTTGTAGACGTATCCAGTAGAACTTTTGTAATGGTTAAAGGAGCTTATACAATATACATGTTTGTAGTTTTGAGTTAACTTGCATTCTATCCAATATTGCATATTCTTTAGTATGAAAAGTATACAAGATGTGCGATAGAAACATGTAGGTACACATTAGTATTAGTTTACTTACAAAATTAAATTCGAGAGCATTGTGCCTACCCTACCGATTTTATTGTTGTAGCATCTTCTTGATTACTATGATCGGCCAACAAGCGATGTCATAATCTGCTATTGAAATACTAATTTGGGCTATCTCCCATTTTAATGCTAGATTTATATGTTCCTCCATCCCTTCTATCTGTGTCAACTTATAAATAAATGGTTATCAAGAAATTAAACATGAAAGGTTATCCAATTTCCACTTCTCTTGCAAGAGTTGAAATAAACAATAATAACAACATAAGGTAAGCAGTACATTCATCGCATTCTTCAGCCTATTGGCACTTTCATGTTGTTATTAAGCGAGTCGAACACTCCAATGATCTTTTGTGTTGACAACCGCTAAGTACAAATGTCCTTCGTTCTGATTCATGGGTAGGAAAATCTACAACAAGCGATTGTTAATCTTTGACCATAGATAGTTATACATGATTTTAATTTGCCTAGGATAGTAAGTTTTACTCGCTAGTATTCGTAGTCCAGTGCCACCTTCAATGAGTGCGGGGAGGGGTGCAACTGGGGCTCCAAAATTTACGCCAAAACGACGGTGAAGCAGTTGTCACGGTGCACAAGACCTTCCTAGCAGCGGGGCATCAACACCAATGCATCGACCAACGCCACCACCATCTCGCAAGAGTGCACGAGCCAAACCTGCACGGTCTAGGGTTATTTGAGGTGAGACAACCAGGGCAAGAAGTTGATGCCACGGTGGGGAATCAACTTAGCCGTCAAGGGGTAGCGCGGAGGCGCAGCTAGCGAAGCGATTGCCATCGCAGATGGACCAGCACCACCACCATCTTGCCGGAGTACGGAGGGATCGACGCTATTGAATCACAAAATCCGTGTCCGACAGCCCATAATTATTTGAAGTACCCTAGTAGAGCTCTATGGTTAGTACTTCTTGACAAAATACCACTTATATGTCCCGGTTTGTCAAAAGTCCAATTGAATTTATCCAAAGCGTTGCCACTCATATATCTACTTAAACAAATCTCGTTCTAACTGTTACAATATTACGATGGCTCGTGCTTGGTCGTCTACAAGCAATTTTGACTCGTACTGTTAATCTATTGATTGTTCTCCGTTTCCTCTAAATTTTTTTTTCCAGATTGCCAGGAAATATGCACCATTCACAATGGCTGCATTAGCTGGAGCTGCTCTTATTGTGTTACCAGTCATGATCAGGATCAAGAGTTTACCAATATGCAGAACAGTATCTCCCATCTGATATCAACTCTCCGAAAAAGCACGGACAAACGGCAACAGTTTATACACTATCAGAAGCACAGTACGCACTGAAAGTTTGAATGTTGAAACTATATCATCTATGCCTGTTCTTCGATGTACTTGGCTCTTCGCTGTTTCTTCCTGGTATTTTTGTTTCTAGCTAGGTGTACCTCCTAGTTTGGAGCTTGCAGTTTAGAAGTTCTAGATCACATTAATGCATGGGTAATACTCGCTTCTGCTGTTCCGCACACATATATACCTTCGTATCAATTTGAAAACAAGAAAGTCTAGTTATATATTTATGTCGACGGTGATTAGGGTATTGTTATTTGAGCTCTTTTAAACGCACAAACTTACCTCTTTAGAGGTAAGAGTAGTATTTAATCTTGTCAGTCTGTTTAGGTAAGCTTGTCCATACGCATTACTCCCTCCGTCTACAAATGTAAGGCACGCACAGAATTTTAGGTTCAACTTTGACTAAGAATTAAACAAATACTATTAAATTATATAATATAAAAATGATACCATTTGAAAATATATTTGAAGATGAATCCAATGGTATCATTTTTGTGCCATATAACTTAATATTATTGGTTTAATTCTTGGTCAAAGTTGAACCTAAAATTCCGTGCGTGCCTTACATTTGTAGACGGAGGGAGTATCTACTTATATCAAGTTATTGGCAGTGTGCCTTGGAAAGGAAGGTAAATGAACTCAATTATCCTTTTCCAATTCACTCAATAATTAACTGTCCTGTATATATATACACACACCAGAAGGCATCCTTTCTATATATGATTTTTTTTCTTCTTGCCACATGGTATGGTTTTGTAATAGTTATATATCTGTATTATTATGTACATTCAAAATTAAATGCAAAGAGTCTACTTTTCTCATCCAAACTATTGGCTTGGCTCAGTTTACTCTTTAAACCATTTCTAGGCTCACTTAACTCTCTAAACTATCTGAACTATGCGCACTTTACCCTCTATATGATTTCTAGAAGAACAAGTTGCACCTGGAAGTTTTGAAAGAATTATAACAAATTCATACATGTAGGTTGTGGGGTGAAGTATGTACATACAAATTTTGGTAAAAATATTTTGTTAATTTGTGACCTGTGAAAAACATGACAATTTGTGACATGTATGGACTTTTTTTTTAGATTTTTCCAAAACCTCTAGATGCAATTTTGTCCTTCCGGAAAACAAATCAGAGGGTAAATTTCTCTCAATTCAAATAGCTTAGGGTGTTAAGTGATCTCAAAAATAGTTAGGGGTGTAAAGTGAGCCAAGCTAATAGTTTACGAAAAGAAAACAGACTTTTCCTAGTTAAATTATATTCATGTACACTGGAATTAAAACAAACATATAATTTCCTAGCGGAGCAAAAAAAAAGTTCATGTGGAAGAAACACAAAATTATTGGTAGAATAAATATTACCATGCGGAACAAAAAATCACCACATGGAGCAAGAAGGATAATATACATCCAATATTGACGTTGTTTCGAAGATCTTGGAGTGAGGTACGTGTTGGTTCAAATGGATCACGAATCGGTCATTTGGTTCAAAATATATACACTTCAAAAAATATATTCAAAGTCACAATTAAATCATTGACATAAGCCGTAGGACGTGTATTCATCAGTATGGAAATAGCATTGACTAGTACTACTACAGCTTCCTTAGTTACCTTTTGCTTTAATAACAATACATATTACTCCGTATTTACTTCCACATTTAGGCGGAGTGCAAAGTCCATATTAATCCTATAGTCATTGATAGCCAGGTATCAGCCACTAGGTCACACAAAATGAACGATATATTAATTTAGGTACATCTTAAAATTTCTCTTGTTATTTATGTGGACGGTTATTCAGCTACTTCATGGATGACTGAACAGTATGAACTGATCAATTTGTGCACACAAGGTCCAATAAACTCACAGTTTGATACTCCTACGTCGGATAGGCAAATTGAATCTTCGGACCGCTTGGGTAGGAGGATTAGAAGAATTTGAAAGGTTTATACTGTTATGGAGTCCACCTTTTTTGCTTGGAATAGATGATCCTTCATTTTACGTTGGAAAGAGGTTGGTCCCCGATCTATGATTTTGGAGAAATCTGAAAAAGGAAAAAGAGAGCCTACATATATCGAGGAACTCTATTACGGGAATAACTCATATCCTCTGTGTTATCCAAACAAGTTTTCCCTTGTTTTGCAACTGCATTCGTGTACCATTCATATCTTCCCAACAAGCGCACAAACCTTAAACTATCAGCATTGTCGTGTCGGCCGTTACTCTTGTACAACGATGCTCCCTTCTAAGATCGTAAGCTGGAGAAAGACGCCAGCTTTGCAAATTCTGACAAGCTGCATGGAGGCGATCATACAGTCGTGAACCAAGGCGTGACGTGCCTTATGCTCTGTCACGTCAGCCTTTAGAGCATCTCTAGCCCACCTCCCAACCAACACCTCATTCTTAATTTTGGGTATTACTACTACAAAAATAGCCTTCTCAGCCGGTTAAAAATGGCTATCTGAACCAGTTTCATAGCCGACTGAAACAAAGGGGAGCTAATAATAATTTTTCAACTGACTGTAAAAGTTACTCCTCTCAGCCGGTTAACCATACAAAACCGACTGTAAAAAGTCACTCATCTCAGCCGGTTAATCATGCAGAACCGGCTGCAATACTGATTAAAATATTTAAAAAATCTACCCACGGCTTCTGCGCACTCTCCCTGGCCGGCTACCTCCGCCGCTGCCACAACACCACCATCATCTCCATCAGCCTACTTAGATCACTGCCTCATCTTTTGGCACTTCCTCTTCAGCCTCCTCATACGCTTGTTCTTCCACTGGATTACAGAACACATTAGGTAAGAGAACATCAGACCAAAATGGAGAAAAAGCAGCATTACTATATACCTGTAGCTCGCCTTGTTCCTGGAGCAGCTCGCCTTGCTTGACCTGGGCGGCAACCACCTCTCCGACGTGCTCCACTCGGCTCGGCGGCTCCGCTCCCGGAGCAGCTTGCAGTGCTCAAATCGAAGCCCCTCAACGCGAAGTCCTCCCACACGGCTGCACCCAGCAGGCCATCGGGCCACTCCCTTCTCCCGCACGATATGTAGAGCGACCTGGTCACCGACTTCGGGCGTGCAGGGACAACATGGATGTCGGCACAGGCGGTGGCTTGGCCAGCGAGGAGGGCGAGGACGCCTCGATGCCGCCGCCGCCGCCGCTGACCTCGTGCTCGGCTTCTCCAACATGGCCAGCGGGCCGCATAGACCTCCTCCACGCCGTGCTCAGGCGCACCGCTGTGATGCTGCTTGAGGGGGCCCTCGTCCTCGCCGAGCTCGACCTGGAGAAAGGGTCGTCGGTGGCGGATCTGGATCTAGGGGATCCGACTGGGGTGCTGGTGGAGAGAGGGAGAGGGAGAGGGGCGGGCAGAGGGGGGCGAGAGGGGCGGGCGACGGCGGAGGGGAGTGAGAGGGGCGCACGGCCGAAATTGGAGAAGAGAGAGGGAGAGTGGCGGGCGGAGGGGAGGAGAAGGCGGCAGATCTGATTGAGGAGCTAGCAATAGATGAGGCGGGCGGTGAGAGAGAGGAGCAGTGATTGGAGAGATTGGAGAGGGGATCGATATGAGGGGTGCATGGGGTTTAGGGTTCCTACGGTTTGGGCAGGTTAGCTGGGCCAAATATGTATCTCAGTCGGTTTTTACGAAAAACCAACTAAGATATTATAAATATTTTAGTCGGTTCATTTTTTAAGCCTGTGAGTCATGTGAGGACTTGACAATATTTGTGATGAATATTTTGCCACCAGATGTGGAGTTGATTCTTTTGGTTGCATGAATTCGTGGTTTGAATTACTTGTTATGTGATTGATAAGTTTGAGTTTCTCAATTTGTCTCAAGGAAAAATTGAGTGGATGAAGGTTTTTTCTCGACTGACTTGGGTCAAGTTGAAGACTTGTGCTCGCAACGCCTTGCTTGGTCTATTGTGTGCAGGTGCGAGTTGGGTGCGGCGATGGTTCGGCCATATGGACCGACATGAGGCTTGGAGGGCTGAGATGCGGTCAAGGAGGTGGCGACGACATCGTACGGCTTAAAAGCATATACGCGGAGGACAAGAAAGCGGGTGGAGACGAGACGTGAGGACCAAGTCAGTGCGAGGGCGTTTTGGTAAAAACGCGAAATCTACCGAAGCATAACCAGGAAACTGCGGCGGAGGCCGGGAAGCGGTTTAGGGTTAGTTGCTTAGGGTAGAAGGAGAGGATAAATGGTGGATGGATCACTTAGATGCTTTGTGATGCGTGCTAAGTGCCCATGCCATCTAAGTGGGCTTAAGGCCCAAGTGGTGGGAGGTATGCCTCCACCACTATAAAAGGAGGGGTAAGAGGTGCTTATCCCTCAACCCTTTTGATTAGCTTTTGAGAGCTGCACTTTGAAAAGTGTTTTGCCTAGATGAGAGGCTTGTAAACTCCAAAGAAAACCCACAAAAATCCAATACAAAAAGATTTCTTCAATCTCTATGTGTTCTTGAGCTATTCATTCTTCGAATCTTTTTGATTTTCATTTTCTTGCCTTCTTGGTGGTTTGATTCGTGGTATGGCAAGTAAGTGATGGGGAGATCACCTCTGGACTGATCCCATCCAAGCATATCCAAGGATCAACCCTTTTCCTTCTTGATTTTGAGTTTTCTTGAAGAAGAAGCCAAGAAATGGGGTTTTGTGATTGAGTCATGAAAATGTTTTGATTCTGTGATTTGGGGCTTGGAATAGGTTGTTGAGACATGTGAGATGATGTCATATTGATCTGAGATCAAGATTCCTCACGAGCTTCCTTTCCCCTCAAAATTCCTCTTTTCCTCATTTCAAGAGCTGATTGAAGAAAAAGGGTAAAAGGTCTTGACTTGAGAAGTTTTTATGAAGATCAACACTTGATCTAGATTCACAAGACCTTCCTACACCTCTCTGCAAATTTTGGTTGAATTTGGTTGGGTAGATTTTGAATTAGCCAAAAAGTTGGATTGAAATCTCAGTTCTGAACCTGACTGTTCTTCTGCTGAATTCTTCGAAAGTCTTCAGTTTCTTCAGAAATCTCGGTGTGTCCGATTCTTCAATCTCGGAACTACCGAGATTCACTTCTGTTTTTGCTTGCTGAGTTCTTCAATTTCTTCAGAAATCCCGGTGCTTCCGATTCTTCAATCGCGGAACTACCGAGATTTACTTCTGTTCTTGCCTGCTGAAAACAGTACCAAAAATCGGTTCAACCGGAAAAATTCCCGGTACTTCCGGAATTCTTCAAATTCTTCAGGCTGAAATTCTTCACTGAGAACAGAACCAAAAATCGGTACAACCGGAAAAATTCCCGGTACTTCCGGAATTCCCAGTTTCTTCAGGCTGAGTAGTTTCACTGTTTCGGCCATAACTTTTGCATTCGAACTCGAAATTTAGTGATCTTGGACTCGTTTCGAAGCTATCGACGAGCTCCACGTCACCAAGGGCTTTTGGATGTATTTTCACTATATTTTCACTCGAATCATGCTAGTTCCTTAAAATGACTATGTATGTAAAGAATTTGTGAAAGAAATTTGAAATTCGACATTCACCCCCCTCTGTCGGAAGCCACCGATCCAACAAAGCCGACTTAGATACTTTTTCAGTCCGTTAGCTTTTCTAACCGACTGAGAAAGGTAACTATTTCTGCCGGGTTAAAATTTTAATCGACTGAGATATTTATATCCGGCTGAGATTTGTCTAACGCAGTCGGTTTTACTAAAACCGATTGAGATGAGGGGTCCAGAAAAGTTGGTTTTGTAGTAGTGTATTCTCCCCGAAATTTCATCTCTAGCCCACTCCCTATCTCACTTCCCGCCCTATATGACTCCCTATCTGACTCCCTGTCTCCCCTCCCCTGCTTCCCTTCTCTGGGACTGAGATCGACTGCCCAAATCCCCAACCGCTCCCATTGCGCACCCCTACCCCCCTCCTCCCATGTTCCTGCTAGCGCTCGGAGTGTTGCGTCCCTCAGCGTTGGCGGCCCACGGATGCAGAGGCCGTAGCGATGCAGGAATCCAGAGGTGGCGGCGGCAAGAAGTTGCGGGCAGATCCAGCAGTGCCCCGTCCACCAGATCCGAGCCTAGGAGGAGGAGGAGGAGACGATTGTCGACGCGATCCCCGCCACCGCGGTGCCTTCCTCTGCAACCTTCCCAAGCCACCAGCAGGCGTCGACTGCAGGCCGCTGTCGAGTCAATCCGAGGGGCTCCGCCTGCCACGTCCTCGTCTGCCACATCTACCCTCCCCGCGCCCCATCCCCTTCCTAGCTCCTCGCTCGGTGCAGGTCCTTTATCATCTCCAATCTTTCCCCTCTTCTAGCCTCGATTGTGTGAATGGATCCGAAATTTATGCGGTGATGAATTGTAGAAGTGATGATGTTGTGATGCTCATGTATGCTCATGGATTGGACTGCCGCAATATGGACTAATGCTGTCGTGATTCTCCCAGAGATCGATTTAGTGGTTTGCTTGTTGTCGGCATGGACTCTTTATCTTCTCATAATTATGTTCTCAGTAGTGTTGGCAAGAACGTAATCTAGGACATGATTTATGCGAATTTGCCTTCAAAAGCTTCCTGTTTTGAATTGTATATGGAAGGCCCAACTTTTACAAGTCGTCGTTATTCTCTACTGGTGTTTTTGAAGGTGTGTGTTATGTAGCATTTTCTTGTCGTTGAAGCATGACCAATCAGAGTTCTACTCATTGCAGTAATATTTTCTGTTTCAGCTAGTTCTTCAAGCAAGAGATGGAACTCTCCCTGGTTGGCCTACGGAATGCTGAGAAGACATCTCTAGTCAATTCAATTGCTGTATGCATCAACTTACACAAGTGGAGATAGCTTTCACAATTTGTTCACGTCAAATTTGTTCATTAGTTTGTGAAATTGTGAACTGCGATGATAGCTTTCACAATCTTAAGGGCTTATTAGCATATATTGGTGAGGCTACAAATAGAGATCTGTGTAAAGCTAGACTAGAATAGAAAATGGAAGTTGTAATTCGATACTTGTAATTCTTATTGTATTCTCTCGTGAAGTCTATATATATGCAGAAAATGAATTGCAAGGAAACTTTCTTCATTTATAAAGTTGTATACTTCCTGACTTATATCCAATTTGTACATGTATATGCTTCCACTTTCTTTCACCCTTATTTGTATATGACCATCTAATTGTTTAGTTTAATTTCTTTCCAGCGTGGATTACACATTCGGATCCGGGAGAAAGACTGGATACCAAATTCAAATCCTGCTATGCATTTTCTTTAGAAAACATATATTCTCCTATGTTAGTTATAAGATATTAATAAAATATTGGATAGTAAATATAGAGAATGAGATTTAGAAAGTGGGTTAGAGCAGAAAAAAATTTAGGGAGAAAATCTTTTAGGATGACTTCTCATATTAAAAAAATAGGGATCAAATTTGGAAGTGGGCTAGCTTACAACACAAGCAACCGTTGGGAAATTGCAATGGCAGGTGCCACTGCGACAGTGGCAGAGCCAGAGCCGTGAATAGGACCAAGCCACGCGCGGAGGCGCCTCTCAAGATTCTCCCCGGAACGTGTGCGGCGGCCGCTGCGCACGGCGCACCCGACCACATCCATCGGCAAGGTGCGAGTGCGACCCCGCCAACCAACCAACCAACCGCGCGCGAGCAGGCACGGCCTCAACCTCCGCGCCGCATTGCCATTCTCGTCAAATATATTACTCCCCCACCCGCCAGTCCGCCACCTCTCTCGCTCGCTTCCCTTGACCGAGCAGCTCGGCTCGCATCACGTCGCACTAGCCACCACCACCACCTCCCCAAAGAAAGCTTTGCCGAAAAACCAGGGGAAAATCCCCGCCCGCCCGCGGCCGCGCCACGGACGGACGGACGGACGGAGAGACGGAGACGAGCGCGCCATGGCGTCCGAGCTGATCTTCCGCGGCCACGATGAGTCCCTGCCCACGGGCGCGCCTGGCTACACGCCCAAGCCCAACAAGCAGCTCGCCGGCCCGCTCCGCTACCTCCTCGCCGAGCAGCGCCTCCTCTTCGCCGTCCTCGGCATGGCCGTCGCCTCCGCCGTCTTCCTCCTCTCCCCTTCGAGCACCACCTCCTCCTCCTCATCGTCGTCGTACAACCTGGCCGTCTCCGCCCTCGGCACCACACTCGCGGCGGGGCTGCAGGCGCGGCGCCAGTACGCCTACTCGGCGGCGGGCGAGCTCGACCCTCAGAGGCGCGCGGCGCGGCTGCCGCTGGGCGTGCGGCGGAAAGCCCTCCGCGTGGTGGTGACGGGCGGCGCCGGGTTCGTGGGCAGCCACCTGTGGACCGGCTGCTGGAGCGCGGCGACAGCGTGATCGTGGTGGACAACTTCTTCACGGGGCGCAAGGAGAACGTGGCGCACCACGCCGGGGACCCAAGGTTCGAGGTGATCCGGCACGACGTCGTGGAGCCGATCCTGCTGGAGGTGGACCAGATCTACCACCTGGCCTGCCCGGCCTCCCCAGTGCACTACAAGCACAACCCCGTCAAGACCATCAAGACAAACGTGATGGGAACGCTCAACATGCTCGCCTCGCCAAGCGCGTCGGAGCCCGCTTCCTCCTCACCAGCACCAGCGAGGTCTACGGCGACCCGCTCCAGCACCCCCAGGTCGAGACCTACTGGGGAAACGTCAACCCCATTGGTAAAGTATTTCTTCGCAGTTCATTTACGGATCAATTGATTTGCTTCCACGGAGTATGCACCTCACGTTACGGTTGATGTGTGCGCGCGTGCGCAGGTGTTCGGAGCTGCTACGACGAGGGCAAGCGCACGGCGGAGACGCTGACGATGGACTACCACCGTGGTGCCAATCTTGAGGTTTCCAACGTGCATACACCTGACCTCATGATCAATGCGTGACTCGTCGCTCAATTGGAAAATGGCCGCTGTGCGTGCAGGTGAGGATTGCTCGGATCTTCAACACGTATGGCCCGCGCATGTGCATCGACGACGGCCGGGTCGTCAGCAACTTCGTCGCACAGGTAGACTCGGTGACCTCTGCATGATGTACGAGGCTACATGCAACCAAACAATATTTAGGCATCTATGGATCACAATCACATCCCCATTGACCTTATCGGTGTATTTTTCTTTTCAATTAACAAACAAAAATTATAGATAACATACGACATGGCAATGTATGAAGAATGAACGCCTCATGATGCAACTAGATATATTGAACACTTGTCGCGTGTGGTAGTAAAAATCAGCAAATAGCCTGTTCTCTCTCCTTTAAAAACAAACAGAAAAGGCTAATAAAGAGCTCGCACGGATCCAGTGATCACTGTAATTTCTTTAAAACGTGCACGTATTGACATACATGACATGCCATGTGGTAGGGTAATGGCAATAGTGAATCCAGTAAGTTTGTGATTGATGTGGATGGATGAATTCAGGCACTGAGGAAAGAGCCTTTGACGGTCTACGGCGACGGCAAGCAAACCAGGAGTTTCCAGTACGTGTCCGATCTGGTAATACAGTCTCTCCCTCTGAAACAATCAAGCTCAAGTTTTACTGCAAAATAATTTTTTTAAGCTCATTTTTCTCGCTTAACAAGTTCATGTCACTAGTCACTACATATGGTCGATGTATATGTCTCACCATGCATGGCAACATATTGCCAGCATGCTCGGCACAGAGAGAGAGGAAGATAGAGAAGTAGCAATTCCGTGGAGTGCGGATTTTTTTTGGCTCCCGGTGGTAGGCCTCTCCATATCTAGGCCTTCCACGTGAACTTTGAGATCTATGTCCCCCTTTTTCTTGAGAAAATACTACTGTAAATACAGTTTGGTATACACTTATACATGGGCCTACGGAATAAATACGGTCCTTGCCCTCTTTCTCTCTCATCTTCTTCTCCCAGTGTTAATTTTGTGCTAAATCAAAGAGCCCTATCATATGTACCATTAATTTTATCATTAATGGTATTAACAAAATTATCACTGTGCACCTGTGTAACCAATCCAAAATTTGAAAATAAAAATCATTGTTCAAAATAAAATCACTGAGTCTTAAAAATACTTAAATGTTTTATGATATTTGAAATAGAATTTCTTAAAAATAATTTAATTTAAATTTTACGAATTTCAGAAATCCATAATCTATTAAATTTTCAAACTTTTCCTTGTATCTGGTGATTTCTCGATATTTCAAAGATTTGAATTTTGAAATACTGTAAAATTTCGAGCTTGTGTAATTGTTTAAATACCTAGCGAATTTTGAATATCTAAAACAATGAGTATGGATTTGTATTTGTGAATTTCTTAAACACTGTAGAGATTTGTTGGAAACCGTAAGTATTTGAATTTGTGAAATGTTTGGAATATCGTAAAAAATTGAATTCGTGAAATCATTGAAATACTGTTTTTAAGTAGCTATAATTGTGATTAAATATTTTTTAGGGGCCATCAGTGCAGTTATAATGATAATTGAGTAATAATTTGAGTTTTAATGATATCATCATCCTAACGGTGGTTTTTACAAGTTATCTATGACTAATGAGTAGTCTTGATTACAATCGCTTAACATCAGTGTTAATTTCGATTATTGTCAGAAGAACTCAAAAGACTAATTTGAACTGTGTGAGAGGAAGAACAACATTAAATAGCAGATCTGACGCTTAACACCAGTGTTAATTTCTATAATTGTCAGAGGGATTCAAAATTAATTTGAACTATGTGAGAGGAAGAACAGCACTAAATAGCATCTGACAGTAGGTCCACACTTAGTAAGGATTTTAAATTTTTTAATAAATAGCAAATGCATCAAACATACGCTGTGAAATATATTTCTCAGCACAAATCTCAAAGACGTAGAGTGGTGGAAATGACGGGTGCGCCTAGATCCAGACTCACAACACGTCCCCCCCGGCCGCATCGCCAGGTGTGCGCTTGCATGCGCGCCATGCTCCGAAGGGCACGGCACACCGCTGCCAAGTGCCAACAGGGTGTTCTCTTTCAATTCCCCGACCACCCCAGCGTGCCCGATCCATGCTGATTTAACAAAGCTTGGCCCGTCGGCAGCAGCAGTACTGCAGTAGCAGCGCCGAAACAAAAAACTCCGTATGAAACGGCCCTCATGCTGATGCACGAGCCCTTTTGTTCGTCTTTTCACGATTGCATCGTATGTGCAGTGCTAGTAGCACTGTTACCATACGTACAAGACACAAGTAAACAGAATTGCAGATTAATGAGGTTCTTTTGGACGAAAATTAGTGAGGTTTTTGGGATGGATGGATTGGCATGCAGGTGGAGGGCCTGATGAAGCTGATGGAGGGGGAGCACGTGGGGCCGTTCAACCTGGGGAACCGGGGAGTTCACGATGCTGGAGCTGGCCAAGGTGGTGCAGGACACCATCGACCGGGCGGCGCGCATCGAGTTCCGGCGCAACACCGCCGACGACCCGCACAAGCGCAAGCCGGACATCACCCGCGCCAAGGAGCTGCTCGACTGGGAGCCCAAGGTGCCACTCCGCGAGGGCCTCCCCCTCATGGTCCACGACTTCCGCACCCGCATCTTCGGAGACCACAACTCCAACTGATATTCTCCTCTCCTGCTCATTATATACTACTCAAACTACTGCTAGGCTATTGAGAAATTCAGAATTGTTTTGGGTATAGGGTAAGCAATGCATGCACCTGGGTGTAGCCAGAATCATGCAAAAAAAATGGATCGCTGTTGCACTTTGCGGTGAGGTGATAGGTTGATCGTAGACGTGGCAACTGGCAAGCATCTCGCGTGTGTGTCGTTAGCTTGCTTAATGGTAGCTGCATGCATGTTGCTGGAAGTCACAGCATGCATGCATGGAGTAGCAGCTAGCCGGTCAAGAGATGAACACTACTATACATGTATGTTAATGATTTCTATTCTTCTTTAACTCTTATACTAGCATTTAACTTTACTTTAAAAAATTTAACTTTACTTTTGATTCCCACGGAAAAAAAAACTTTACTTTTGTTCCCAGTAAGCCCTATGGTTTCAGTTTACAAATCAAAATGTTCTCAGCTCAAATGATGAGAACAGTATGCCGACTTCCTCACGTTATGCTTCTACTTTTCATCGCGGAACACTACAATAAATTCACCTAGGATTTTGTTACGATGGATCAAAATCAACGTGTAAAAAAGAAAAGAAATGAAGCGGCCGGAGGGGAAGACCCCCTCGGCACTTCTTTAAATCACGTTAGGCCTTGTTTGGAAGCTCCAAACCTCTCGGATCCCGGTCTTTTCCGGGGGACTGAATTTCACGCAGCCATTAACCCGAGGCGGGCCGCCTGCGTGTTTAAACGCCTTAGACGGGGGGTAATCCGGCCCTATCCGTGGCCACTCCCTGGGAGATAGATCCCGACCTCTTAACATCAGGAGGAAACCCTCGGTTCGCGCTCCTCTGCTCCGCGACCTCCTTTGCGCCGCCTGCGCCCTGCAACCTCCTCCGCCCCCGACCTTCTCTACGCCACCTCTGCCCTACGACCTCCTCTGCCCTGCGAGCCCTAGGCCTTCGCCTCCGCCTCCGCGCCGGAGCCTCCCCACCAAACGTCGCCAAGCATCGCCGGCCCGTGTGCACTATCGCTGCCTTGCGCCTCCTCTCCCTGCGCGTGTAGGCCATGGTGATGCCCGCCACGTTTAGGCCTCTCCCAATGATAGGTGCTTAGATGAGGTCCCAATACACAGATGCCACATAGGCGTTTTGCATAGATCCGCGCGCTTAGCATCGGTTCTTCCTGGAGACACCAAAACTATCTCTCTCCTTCTAATTACCCTGCCACATCATCTTCTTACCTATGTGGCATGTCTTGGCACCAGTCCAAGTTGGAGCATTGTGAGGGGCCTTATAGCTCTAGATCTGGCGTCATCCATAATGTAGACGACGACAACGTCCGCAACATGTGTCGCTGCCTCCTCATCGTCTACCTCGTCCTCCGCCCCACCCACCCGCGCTTCTTCCTCCAGGACGCCTCCCTCTAGCAGCTCAACCTCCCCAACACCATCGCCGCCGCCTCCGCCGCGAGTTTCCTCGCCACCTCTCTCCAGGTCATCATCACCTCCCGCAACCCCAACGACCACATCGGCGTCTACTACGATCGCCTCAATGTCTATGCCTCCTACAAGTACCAGCAGGTCACGCTCGCCGCCTCCCTCCTCGCCGTCTACTAGGGCCACAATTACGTCGTTTGGTCACTCGTCCTCTCCAGCCCCCGGCGTCCTGTGCCGTTTGGTAAACAGAGATAATATTCCGACCGGTACCAACCTAGGTGCCGAATCCCCCATTGGGGGAGAGGGATCCGTGTGCATCCCAAATCCCCTCATGGGATTTGGCATCTTAGGTTTTATCCCCCTTGCATCAAACAAAGTCTAAAGGAGGGTGAGGCCCCCAGGATTATGGCCACGGAGTCAAACCTAAGTAGGTAAACCCGCATACCCCGGCGACGTTTACCATCGAGCAATACTCGATTCTTAGATTGACGTTTTGTTTCATCTTCTTTTCTGTCCGGTGCAGATCATGTTCTGTTTCGTAGCAACAAATCATATACTGAATTCGCGAGTGTTTCGCAGAAATTGATTTCTGGACTTAGGTAAATGCAGATAAAAGCTGCATGCGGCCTGCGGTCGCTCGCACCACGACTTGCATTACTGAAAAAAAGAATGAATGCTCACTCAATGCTCGAATAGTCGAATGTGACCATCTACACAAAAACGCCAGCATCAAATAAGAAATGATTCAAGAGTTTTTCTTTTAGAAGAAACTGATTCAGAGTTTTTCCCTGTTAAAAAAGAATTCTTTCTTTTTTTGCGAACAAAAGGAGTTTTTTTTAGATGAAACGATTCGTGCAAACTAGTTTAATTCTCATAAAAATAAAAATGAAAACTCATGTGTTTCAGCAAGTTTCGGAACTGGCCTGCGGAGTGCGGAGTGTGAGAACAAAAGTCCAACAAGAAGAAAGGCTCATCTAAATCTACCCTTTTAAAGAAAATTTTACATCGACCAAATAAACGACAAATGACACTGCATTCTTCAACGGGCACTCTCACAAAGGCCACTGTTTTGGCCCATTAGATAGGAATAACAGCATTACAGCACCACCAGATGGCCCGAACAACATCGACCGTTCGATCTTCCCAACCCTAACCATATATATATCAGAGACCCCGCTCACCTCGTCAAAACCCTATCGTCTCCGCGCAGCCACCACCCGAAGCAGACCCCAGAGAGTAAGCGAGGCCGAGAGAGAGAGAGAGAGATGGCGCGCGGCGTGGCGTCGGCGGCTGCCAAGGGCAGCGCGAAGAAGAAGGGGTCGGTCTCCTTCGTGATCGACTGCACCAAGCCCGTCGACGACAAGATCATGGAGATCGCGTCGCTCGAGAAGTTCCTGCAGGAGCGCATCAAGGTCGCTGGCGGCAAGGCCGGCAACCTAGGCGACTCCGTCACCGTCTCCCGCGACAAGAGCAAGGTCACCGTCACCTCGGACGGGGCCTTCTCCAAGAGGTACGGACACACCAACACCCCTGCTTGCTCCTCCCAGATCCACGCATATACCGGTCCTAGTTAGCTGTGGTTCCCCGGTAGCAATTCATGAATCCTAGCGCTTGGAGTATTTGTCGACACGGAGTAAGGCATGCTTAGTTTGTATGGCGTGTAGTATTACCATGATATGGATTCACATGTTAGTTTCAGTATTGGAAATCGAGGAGACTGTTGTGGTAGTAATGCACTTGCAGATTTGCATTGCACACTCATATATCATGGAAAATGTCAATTGATTATCCTTGTGTTGGAGGAGCAATGCTGACAATACTCTTTGTTGTGACTTAGCATGACAGAGAAGTCGTGGCTCTTTAAATGTCTTTTGAAGCTAGCATAAAATTGCAGTATGCTGCTAAACTACCGTCGAACCAACTTATGCAAGACTGTTGTGCTCGTTTTTGCCAATTGATGAATTTATATGCTTAGGGCAGTCTTCTTGTGTTGCCTATTATGATAATGTTTTGACTGATGCCCTGTTTTGAGCTGCCTCGGTGGTGTTGTTTTCTGGATATAAGTATGGCTTTAAATCTCTGATCCCCACTTCCCTGATAAATGGACAATTTTCTGCATCAGTTGAACACTTTCCTTTTGCTCTATTGGCTACTTGTATGCAACCTGTTTCTTTGCTGATTTGTTGCTGATCTTGGTTCAATCTGATACATTTCTATGTTCTCAGGTACCTGAAGTACTTGACCAAGAAGTACCTGAAGAAGCACAATGTGCGTGACTGGCTTCGGGTGATTTCATCCAACAAGGACCGTAGCGTCTACGAGCTCCGGTACTTCAACATTGCTGAGAATGAGGGTGAGGAGGAGGATTAGATGCACTGCCTTGTTTCTATGTCTTGTGAAACTTTGAACTCGTTGGAGTACTTATGCAGTAGCTTTTGAGGAGATGAGTTTTGATATTTAATTTTCCACCGATGTTTTCAATTGTGGTGAAACTCCGTGTGATGCTTAGATAATCAAGTTGAAGAATTGCCGGTTCTTGTTCTTGTGGTTTCTAGAGATGTTAGTGAGAATATGCGTAGTCCTGTAATGCGGCTGGTTCAGTTCTGTCTGTTCAGTGTTCGTCAAACTGGACCAATCGCTCTTGTTCTGGGCTCTTCCCTCGTCGTTCCTCCCTGTCCGTTGTGCCTTCACCCTCTTATTGACTATTGTCGTCGGAGTTGAGCTGTTGGGTAGTGGTGTACAATCATTGAGTAAAAAGGGACGCTGGCGGTCGGTGTTAGCAACTCGGGCCGTGGTCTTCCCCTACCCCAGCTCATCATACCATCTCGCATACTCCGTGGCTGAGAACTGGCCGGCGAGCCTACTCCACTGATCTGGCTACGGTTCGGTCCCAACCTGCTCTGCTCGCCTTCGCCGGTCGGCATGATCTGAGCGCCACTCTCGAGCATGCCTGCTCCCTTCACAAGACCTAAGAACTCCAGTAGTTCCGGCAAAAGAGAAGCAAAAACTAGAGCGAGCGGCTGTGGCATCAGTGGGGACAGCATGCGCGCTTACTGATCTCAGTACATGTGTCGATAATAAAAATGTGTTTCCGTTGCTCTTTTCTACTTCTGTATTAAAAAATAAATTTCTGTTGCTCTCATGTTACCATATCAATACGCTACCAGGTATACTTCCCCAAATATACTACCAGGAATGCATCACGAATGGCAGCTTAGCTGCTTGATACTAGCAAGGAACTTTGACGAGTTGCGAATTTGATAGATTATCTTCGGTAGAACTAGAAACACACACATTGCATGCTTCCTTTGTCCAGATAATAAACAGTTTAGGCTTAGAACGCTAGAATTTCACATGAATGGATAATGGATAATGAACGATTCCATTTCAAGAAACTGAAGCAATCATTCAGGGTTGCTCACAATACCATTCAATAGTCTTTCTAGGGATGTCGACAGATACAAGGATCTCGTCTGAGACCCAATTGGTCCACAGCGCAGGGACAGCTTACTCAGGGCATCACTTTCACGAGCAACATTTATTGGAAAAATTCACACTCGATTGAAAGGTTGCATAAGTTGATCACAACCAAAAATCAGCAGCTGACTCTCAGCTTGGCTAACTACCTTCGTTATCAAGCAAACGCAGGCATGGGGGTGCAACCAGTGACAGGTGCAACTTCGGAGGTCTTCTGTGCAGAACTGTACTTCTTTTGTGATGAACCTAAGAAGTTTCATTTGTCAGTTACTGGTCATCAGCTAGATCATATTGCAGTAGTTCATAGCTAGTGTTTAGTGTTTACACGTTGATGATTAAAGTAACTGTACATTGGCCTTGCATCTTGGTAGTATGTGCAGTAACATGCGAGCCTAAAGCTAGAAGCTAACTCTATTGTAATATGTCACTTATATTCTCTTGTTAAAACAATAAACTTCAGTTTACCAAAGATATACAAGATAATTCAGTGGACAGCATAGGATTATAAGTAGTATCATAGTATCATCTTAAATATTGAGGTTTATAAGCAATAGATACCTGAAGAAATCTCTCCATAGCAATTCAAACATTAACCAATTTGTCCCAGCATCGGATGTTCCATCACCATTCTTGGGTGTTGACCCAGATGGAATTGCTCTAGAAGGACGAGAAGATTATCAGTTATGCACAAAAGCAAAACCATAACATAATGACGAGACTGAGTATGTTCCTATATACTCCCTATACTTCTGTTCTGTTCAACATCACATTCACATACCTAATGGCATGCTTCTTCAACTCCTCGTACATGAAACGTGGAGAGAGGCACCCTGTAGCAAGCCATGGTGAAATTTTGCAGGAGAAATTAGCACCGTATATGCTATCTCGGGTACTATCTTTGGCTGCTTTGTTTGGCTGCATACAGCATTCTGCAGCAAATTTCTTCAGCCTCTCCAGAGCTTCTGCTTCACCACCAATGAGCGTAGAACCAACAGCAGATTTTGAGTCCTAAATGAACAAAGTGATTTCTAGAAGTTCAGAAACACGTGGCATATATGAGAATGGATGTGCTCATTGAAATGTGGAGGCTGGAGGATACTGAATTATTGATGACAGGAGCATAAGCAAATCATTAACGGAAATATAAAAATATCACTAATCTAGTTAAACAAACATTATACAAAGATATGACTTGTAGCATGCTCAAATAAGCTGATCCTGTCATTGGCTGCCGACATGCTAAGCATACAAAACCACACAACTCAGCATTTGATTTTACATCAATGCCGCTGTCTGCATTTTACACATACAACTCATAAGAGGCCTCAGATTACAGGTGCAAGGTGTTTTTCAATCAATGAGACTACATAGAAGCATAGCACGATTGCATGAAAGCAGGAGCATAAGCAGATGGTGTGAATCAATTTGAATGTTCCAACATGGTAAGTCTTTCTGGAAATGTGCATGAAGGTGAAAGACAAAACCAGCTGATGCACATGATGGCAACGAGACAATCATAAACAATTGAATTGAAGAACAAGTGGGATTTTACGTATTTTGCTTATTTCCATGTGGTACAACCTGGTTACCTGGTTACTTTGTTATCATTTTACCACCAAAAAATTAAAGGGTCATGTGCCCGTTTTGTCCTCCACTGCTCACACAATCTTACCACATGCCTGAGCAAGTCAGCAAACAAGAGAGCAAGCCAGCACACCGTAGTACTACACTCTTTTTTCTTTTTCTTTTTTGCTAATTGGCAGTAATTAGGGCATACCACCTAAACTAACAACACGACCAACCTTTCTGCCCAGGTTCCTTTCCTGGCAATCAAAGATCCATTGATCCAACTTACCAACAAAATCTCTTATGAACGGAATCATTTACAACAATTGACTAGCTAAATGGTCAATGTCATCAGGCATGCTATAATTAGATACTCCCATATGCTTCTATTTGCACAATTTAGTACTGACAATTATCGAATACCACAAACTTTTACCGCATAACAGAGGAAGCATGGATTCACACGTCTTGGGCACTTGCCATAAGCTAAATTTAGCTAAAGATCCAAATCTGCTCGTCTAGAATGAGCATCTCTGAAAACTTTTACCTGTGCTATGGCCGGTGGCACAGAGAGCCCAAGCTCACCAAGCGTGGGGATTTCGCCAGGCTCGAGCACATTCTTCATGGGCACACACTTGACCTCCTCTGGGGCGTCCCAGCACCTTCCTGACCTCCAACCCCTTCACGGCCTCCCTGAATCCGCCATAATTCGATGGCATGTCCTCGAGCCGGAAGGGCAGATCGTCCAAGTGATACAGCGTGGTGCCCCAGAAGTACTTGACCTCGACGCCCTCCTTCTCTATGGCCTTGCTCACCTTCTCCTCGGCGCGGCACTCGTCCCGTGACACCTCCCCGTGCGCGTACACAGCCTCCGCCCCGGCTGCCCGTGCGAGCTCGGGATCACCACCTCGGGCCTCCCCACACGCACCACTAGGTCACCGCCGCGCGCGCGGAGGCTCCGGCGCAGGTCGGCGACGGAGTCCAGCAGGAAGTTGGCGCGGTAAGGCCCGGTGCGGTCGAAGCCCGAGGGGGGACTTGCCGAAGTCGCGGGGGTCGAAGACGAAGACGGGGAGGAGCGAGGAGGAGGCGCCGACAGCGGCGTGGAGAGGCTCGTGGTCATGGAGGCGGAGGTCGGCGCGGAACCAGACGAGCGTGCGGCGGCGGCCACCAGCGGCAGGGGCGCCGGAGGGGAAGGAGCGGGAGAGGCTGGGCGTGGAGGCGGTGAATGGGGAAAGGAGGGAGGACGCAGCGGCGTTGAGGCGGGTGGAGCGGTGGGGGGAGGGGGGAGCGGAGGGGTTGAGGCAGATGGCGAGGGTGGAGATTTGTGTGGGTAGGTGATGGTGGAGGGGACGGAGGCGAGGGTGGCCGGGGCGCGGTGGTGGGCGTGCGGAGGGAGAGGGAGAGGGAGAAGGAGGCGAAGGGGAGGTTGGGGTCCTCGCGGGCGTGGACGGCGGGTCGGAGTCGGAGGCGGCGGCCATGGATGGCGAGCGAGGTGGCGGTTGGTGGTTGATGAGATGCTGGGTGGGTTTGGTTTGGATGAGGAGTGAGGGTAGGGAAGGGGGGGAAGGTGGTGGAGAATTTTAGATCCTACCAACCATTTCGGGTTTAAACCGATTTCGCAATTTTGCCACCACACCAACCCCGTTGGGATGTGACTTTGTTTTTCAACTGGCAGAATAATTTTGGTTCCTGTAATTTATGCACTAGGAGCCGAGGAATTTTCGTTTTGCTCTTTAAAAAATGCAAATCGGCCTTTATTACTCCTCCGTCCTAAAATATAAGACATATTTTGTTTCATTAAGATAAAGTTTTGACTAATAATTACTTTATTAATATATGGTTTTATGTGATACAAAGTCACAATCATAAATAAGTACTTTTGAATACAAATCTATTGATATTACTTTTATGTTACATAAACTATATATTAATGGAATAATTATTCGTCAAAGTCTTATCTTAACCAAAACAAAATACGACTTACATTTTAGGATGGAGGGAGTAATTTCTTAGGTAATTATGCAAATTTTAACATGTTTGTTGCTATTCTGATTTGACAATGATAGCTCGGTGTACTTGTACTTGCATTATGGTTGTCATATATACTAAATATGTAGCCATAAATCTGTTTGGAACCCATGAGTTTCACCATCGAGACAAGGTCAAAGTTTTATGATAGTCCTGTACAAAATGTTTTTCCTCAAATATTTTGTTATGAAATAGGAGTAATTATACATAAAAAAATCACAAGTTTTTTCCCGTGAAATTGAATTGATCTATTTGTAAAAAGAACAAAAATTCATTCTTCTGGGTAGCAAGAAACAATTGATTTTTCAAGCTAATGCTATTTCTTAATTGAGCTGCTTAGAGATAATTTTACAATTCCTCTTGTATTAAGATTAGGAAGGAGTGATTACGTACTTAGCTTAAAAAATTCTCAACTTTTTCCACCCTTTTCTGTATAATGATCAGTGATGCGGTGAAAAGGTCTATGCAAGTAAACAAAACACACACATTGTATTCCAACCTTTGTCAAAGAGGTTGGTCACTTTGTATCCGCCTTTGTCCAGTCTAAAACAAAAAGATCTAGCAACACTTCCTGTGACAAGATCACTTATTCGCTCGTAGACAGATAGCTCCATTTTATTACTGACTGAAAGATAGAATGCCCAACGTTGGATAGCTCAACACATGGTCGTTTGCCCCGTTACTGTATAGATTCCATTAGGAGCTGAAAAAGCATAGCATCGACACCACTTGTCAACGAGCTATAAAGTAGAACAAAATACTTCTGGTCTGTGGAGAAACAAGAATAATAAGTTTACATCTTTCCGCCTACCAAAATTTTCTGCCTAGTGCACGAACCAACTAGGTGCATAACCTAAAATCTCAACACAACACAGTTGTATGAACAATGCCCCCAAAATCCCACTTCCAAGAGCCAACCTGAAGTTGTATTTGATTTCACCGTGAGAAGAATCCTTGTACACTTCTCGATGTGTTGTTTGTAAAATCATTGTGGCAGGAAAAAACCAGCCGGTGCTCTGTTATCATCACTTATCACCACATGAATAACTAATTATGTATTGCGACAATTGTCTCATTACTTCCTTTTATGTGAGCTATCGCCCCTGAGCTTGTTTCGCAGAGTTTTCTTGCGTTGTTGGGTTCGGTGGCTGCTCTTTGAACGACCCTTTTCGGTCATTCAGGCTTCTCATGTAGAATATCTAAACTCCTCATATGTATTGGCTTAATGATAACACACAGGGCTTCTTCACAATCTGAACGATGGGATGTATAAAAAGGATAGCATGAAAATACTGTAGCAGGCGTGTCTCTTAATCAACTGGTATGGCGTACGTGAATACATGAAGTTAATGTATTGGTCATTATTAGAAAATTAGTGCTTAGGACGCAAGACATGTCTACAAGTATTTCCAAGTTAGGACGTTTTCTATCCTAAGAAGAGAAATCTAATTGTCAACATCGAACATCAATCACTATATTACAAGCTTTACAAACTTGGACTGTAACAGAATATTCCTACTTATCATTCTCTGTCCCACAATGTTAAATTTTGGCAAGCAAAAATTAAAAATCCTTTATGTGCAGTATAAACAGACATTGTTGCATATGCACAAGAAATGGACTTTTACAGTACTTGCAGTACGAGAAATGGCCAAGGCAAGATCAGTAACTCCAAAGGCCATTGTTAGATCACCTAATTGATTTAAGCTATCCTCAATTCGATATACCCATTAATAATTTTAATAACTCCATGCATCAGCTAGATCTAGATGTACTCACCGCAGGTCGATTGAGAGCAGAAACTGATGCTGCTGGGTTGAAATCAGGTCCAAGAGGCATACGTATGCTCTGTTCATACACATCCTTTGAGGTGTATGCGGAAAGGAAGGTTCCTTGCTAAAGCTTTTCAGCCTGCAAACAGCAAAGTAGTCAAAACTATTGCTTACTAACAATAGTTCAAGGCCAAGCAACATCTTAGTAAAATAAACAAATGCTAACAACGCGAAGATTTTACCTTCTTGTCAACATGTTCAGAAATAATAACGTGTTTTAGCTTTGCATCCTTCCTCCTCTTTAAGGCTTCTTCCCTCTTCCTTTTGGCATCTTCATGTTCTTTCACCATCCAAGAAGGAAGTCCTTTTTTCTGTTGGATGTGAGTCCACTGTCCCCAACCAGGAACAAGAGCAGGTTCTTCAGGTTCAGGATTCTCTTCATTTAAAACATCCATTTTGTCCTTCTCAAACTCAGCTTCAACATCATCACCAGCAAAGGCCTGACGTATAAGATCAGCTTGCGATGGAAGTTCATATTCCTTTGTATCAGAGATAGTCAAGAAACCCTCAACCATCTCTTCCTCAGAATCAGAATCAGAATTGTGATCTGGCTGCTACCCAAAAATAAAATAAAACAACAATGAGTAACAGTAATCAACTGATTAGCCAACATCCATTACTAAAGGCAAACCTTAGTGTTTGGATCTACAGGAGAAGGGATCTTGCACTTTGGATTTATTGCTATTGCTATTGCCATTGCTATTGTTATTGTCATTTCCTTTGCTACTCTTGACCTGGTCAAAAACAAAAGTTAAGATATGGCAAAGAAAGATGGCAAGGAATCAAAAAGCTAACAACACAATAGGTGCCAGTATAAGTACCTTCTTCCATGAATTATCAGCTAACATTCCAACTTCAATTGTTGTCTTCGTGCCAGAATCTTTAACATCATCAAAGCTCTACATAATTTACAGACTAGACATAAGATTGCTACAATAAAAACTGCATGCTACAACAACAATTTAAAAGTTAGAAAATCTTACTACGAATAGATCATTCTGTTGTTCATCGTCGAGCAGTGCAGTCCCAAGTTGGACCTCATCTGCCTTCTTATTTGCACAATCTGCCTTCTTATTTATTTCATTGCTGCCAAAATGTTGACCAGAGTCGGAACCATACTCACTGTCACTGTTCTTATCAGTATCATCTAATTTTGGCCTCTTGTTTGCCTCTTCATGTGCATTTTGACAGGCCCAAAAGTTCTTTTCCCTGTCACCTTCATCGAATCTCCATTCTCTTCGGTATGTATCATCCTCCAATTTCCTCAAGGATTCCTCCAATTCTTGAAAATCTCGCCGTGTTTCCTCATAAGTTGCATCCTCGCGCTTTTTCATAGCACGCTCCTGTAGATTAGAAGAGAAATATGATGATGGGGATGACATAATTGCAGCATTGCAGCAATGCTGGCAAAATTACATTTAGTAAACAAATGCACAAACATAACAGAAAATTGAAAGCACACCATGAAAGGCAATGAAAAAACTCCAGATTTTGGTATCTCATTATCTTCTTCAATCACTTTAAGAATCTTTTCTTTCCCTCTGTTCAGAAGCGTTGCTTCTAAGTTGCTTTCATCTTCATCATCATCATCATCAGAACTTTCATCACTACTACTAGAACCATCTTTTATGGAATTTATTTTTCTAGTAAGAAGAGCATGTTGTTGGAGTTGTGCTGTAATAGCATCTCGAGTGCCTTCATCTTGAACAGACAATCCACGCTTCAAGATTCGCTTTGCCCATTTCGAATTATTTCTTGTGCTTCAATGTCATCCTTTCCTGTTAACAGTTGTGAGATAACTTAGCAAGGTTACCAGGGAGATATACGGAATTCTCCAAAAAGAAAGAAATGAACTATAAATTACCTCCGCACGCTTAGATTCTAGTTTCATAGCATATCTTTGGCAGCTTCAGGGTCTGCCTCCAAGTCTACTGATGCCGCCTTCAGTTTGTCGTCTTCAAACATCCGGTGATATTGTTCTAGACTTGATCTTCTTCACACGTTTGCTTTCATCTCATGACGAAACAGAAGGCCTGCGCATTTTAGCAAGGCGATTTTGACGCTCTCTCACATCTTCCACATCCATCTACACAAATTATGAACTTATTTAGCACAGCAACCTCTGAACTCTGAAGACTTCAAAATTATTTACAATACTATC
Source organism: Stipa capillata (assembly GCA_019208055.1). Taxonomy (NCBI): domain Eukaryota; kingdom Viridiplantae; phylum Streptophyta; class Magnoliopsida; order Poales; family Poaceae; genus Stipa; species Stipa capillata. The sequence goes on from JAGXJF010005410.1 coordinate 376,434, forward strand.
ACTAAACAAGCTCAGTCAGCAAAAACACATTAGCATTAACAACATATATGGTACCTTGTTAAGTTAAATTGAACTAATGAAGTGAGATAAAGCAATAGGACCTTGTTAAGTTCCAAGATTTTGGCACATCATTCTGTGTGTGCTTCCATCATTTCTTCTGTACTGTGCATAATCTAGCCATCTTCTCTCAAACTTGGTCCTGGTTTAAATTCACCAGCAATTGCCCCAACAGTGTGACACCTAAGTTCAAAATCATTTTCGAAGTAGAGCGTGGGAGCCTCCCGGTTCCTGCTTCACCAATGCTCCCACGTTGGTGACCTCCTTCCTGGATATCTGGTACACCAGCCACGGTCTACCCTCTCCCTCTCCACTTTAGGACAGTGGGGGCTGCACGACCATTGCTTTTTCTTCTGCTGCTGGGAGCCTCTTACGTATCTTGCATATACCCAGTCTTACCCTGGATGATTATCCAATAGAGTCATCAATTGTGACCGGACCATCTCCATCTCCAGGCTGAAAGGGCAGCTCTTGGTTTCTGTTTCTTCTTCTACCCATCTATTTAAGAACGACACAAATCAATTGAATTTTGATCATAAGCTTTGACAAAGACCAAACTTTCACGAGCTACATTTTTAGCTTCAACATTTTTGTTCAAAAAAGAACGCTGTCCAGGAGCTAGAAACTATTAACAAAAAACAGAGAGCAATTTTCAACAGCAATTCAGCATTAAGCCATCAATAAAAGATCAAACTTTTATTTGCAATAGGTCTAACAATTTCCTATTCAATTATCCAATAGGCCCCAAATATATTACCATCAAACGCTTCTCTAGGCATTCCTGTCGTCTCCTGGAGTATCCTTATCTGCTTCTCCTCATCCTCATCCCCGTCGTCATCTCTTCCATATCATCACCTTCATCCGAAGGCACATCCTCGTCCTAAAATGCAAGCACAAGAATTTACACAAAACACTATAGCTAGCTTCCAAATATGCATGTAATTTAACATCATCTCAAGACCAACTGAAAGGATATCATTATTACTAGCAAACACGTCACCAATTTCTCAATATACACGAAGACCCGCAAAGTTGCATCTCCATTACTACATCCCAAGCTAAAATCACGCGTACAAGAGAGGAGGACCACGTACCGCATTGGAGCCGTCGCTGTCGAACTCGTACTCGTACTGGCGACGGCGTTCGTAGCGGCCGTTCTTGCCGGCCTCTTCCTCGGGCACCCCCTCCTCGTACTCGTACAAGTCCTCGGCCACCACATCATCCTCGTCGTCGTCGTCGTCGGAGCCTCGGCCGCGGGCAGGCCCCAGCGCCTCGAGCTCCCGGCGCAGCTTGTTGGGGAGATGCGGCCCGTGGCCGGCGCTTCTCACCGAACTTCCCCGCCCCACCACCCCTGTCCTTCCCTGCTGCCGTGCGATGCCCCGGGGGGCAGGGCTTTGGTTCTCGCCTTCGGCTTGGGCTTCGTCCCGGACATGGCGTCGGCGGTGGCTGGGCTGCGGAGTGCTCGATCGGTTTCGGCGGCGCGCCCAAGAGGGTTCTTGGTGTTCGCGCAGCGCAGCCAAGGGGAAGGGGAAGGGGAAGGGGAAGGGGAAGGCGCCGGCGGCGGCAGGTTTAGGAGGGGGAGAGGAGACGAGATGCTACGGTGGGCCGGGACTTTGGACCGAGAGGCATCCTTGTCGGTTGGGGTTGAGCTTGAATTAACGTGACTACATCCATACTTGGATTTGTGAGGTCGCACTAGGCCTTGGAAGTTGGAAACTTGTTGCCTGTGTTGGGCCCTTTTGTTTTAGTTTTATAGAAACCTGTGTTGGGCTTAACGCTTCGTAGTGTTGGTGTGCGTCCTTTAGCATCTAATGCAAAAATCCATCCAAAAGAAACTGAAAATGCAAACTGCTATGAATTAGTACTGTGATAGGTTTAATTATATGGATTTGCTATTATTTCTATTTCCGCTAAATTTCCATTCTTGGGGAGAGCACGCAATTGCGTCGCCGATTAATGACAGGATCAGAAGTCAACTGCGTGCTTATTTTGCAATGAAAACAAAAGAAAAACGACGCAATCAGGGTGAGGATTTTTGGCTCACGGGTGCACCTACACCCATTAGAGTTTGCTCGAATTTTTTGAAGCACGTATAAGTTTCAGAAAAATTTGAAAAAAATTCATACCGGTTTGTGATGGAATGAAGTACACACAGGTAAATTCTCGTAAAATAATATGCCCGTTTGTGACCTGTGTGAAAAAAACAAATATGCATACTGTTCATGGCTTTGTACTGTTCACTACTGTGCACAACCCACCTAAGGTGTTCTCTTCTTTTTTTTGCACAGATCACAAATGGATATATTATTTTACGAAAATTTAACCATGCATACCTCAATCCGTAATATACATGTATGAATTTTTTCAGATTTTTTTGAAACTTAAATGTTGTGAATTTGAAAATTTTGAAATAAGGGGTGCACATGCCCCCGTGTGCACCCTGACTTTCCCGACGCAATCACCTCTAGCTAGTCAGCAATCACCTTTCCTGCAGGGCTGGACAGGGAGCAGATTCAACGCCTGACGCCACTCCAAAGCATAGTCTGTTTTTCTAGGTCAGTTGTTGGGGTTGGTTGTTTCAAAACGACGTCTTTTTATTTTAAATTTTTTTACTTGATCTCACGATTCTTAATTCGAATCTCTTTTCTTTCTTTTATTTTTTCATTTTCCTTCTTCCATTTACTTTTTTTTTTTTTAATTTTTTTTTCTTATCTCAGACTTCCTTTATGCCAACTATGACGATACGAGCTTCGTCATAAATCGTCGCTACACCAATTAAGCTAAGTATTGTGCTTAAAATAGCAGAACGTATGAAGGGAAAGGAAAATAGAGGAAGGTGCTGGTAGCCACGGTTGTCGAGCTAGAAAATTAGAGAGAAACGGAAAAGGCTTTTCCTTCTTTTAAAACAATAGCAGAAAATCTAATATAGCTCCAATAATATAAAAATCAACTCTAAAAATCCAGATAAATTTCAAGGCGCATATTTTTATATGCCGAGCAATTCAAATATTTCTATCCAAATGTTATATGTTTGAGATAATTATATTAAATCAAAGATATTAGAAAATCTTATATAGATCCAATATAATACCATATCAACTATTTAGAACGTTCTTGTCTACCTCAACCACCTGTTGTCACTGTGCACACAAGCCGTGGCCAATTGTCCTTTGTTCACGGTTCGAGTCCGCTATGGTATCGATACAATTAGAAATATCTATTCTAGATATGTCCATAGTGAACAAATTATATGTTTTTAAATGAATAATTAAATAGAACCATGAAGTACCACTAAAACAATAACAAAGTAGTATATATTAAATGTATTTAATTGGATTTTATTCATTAAATTCAAGGTTATGGAAT